>JAOXOE010000866.1:4036874-4050932 GCA_028565055.1 Phoeniculus purpureus
CTCCCTGAAGGGAGGTTGTAGTCAGGTGGGGGTCAGGCTCTTCTCCCAGGCAACCAGTGCCAGGATGAGAGGACAGGGCTTGAAGCTACCAAAGGAGGGTTAGGTTGGATGTTGTTTCCCTTCCTCATGGAAAGGGTGATCAGAGCCTGGAATGGACTGGCCAGGGCAGTGGTGGAGTCCCCATCCCTGGAGGTGTTGAAGGCCAACCTGGCTGTGGCCCTTAGTGCCCTGGTGTGGCTGCTGGGGTGCTGTTAGTTCCTGGTCTGGGCTGGCTGAGCTCAGAGGGCTTTTCCAGCCTCAACAATTCTGTGATTCTGTAATTCTCACAATACGAGAAGTTGATGCCCAGTGAAATCACCAGATAAGGTTAAAACAAACAAACAAAAAAAAGAAGTGCTTTTTCACACAGCAGAGAATTAAATTGTGGAGCTCATTTGCCACAGGATGTTTTGGAGACTGTAGGTGTAAATAGGTTCAGAAGGGTTTGGACAAGTTTATGGAGGTTTGGTCTACCAGTGGCGATTAAACTTAATAGTCTGGATGCCACATCCAGGCAGATCCAGCAGATTGCTGGAAGCTACAAAAAACTACAGGCAGAAGAAGGGTTATTCTTCGGGAACCCTCGTGCACTGTCCTGAGTCTATTCCTTCACCTGCCCCCTGGGCCAGTGCACTCGAATAAGGATGTGTCTGCTGTGGATCAGACTGTGTCCGTGTTCCTACACTTACAATGAGTCACTAGTTTGGGTTTTCAGAGGGGTCTTCATTATTAATCTTTTAGGAGCCCTGATCCTCAGTGATCCTCAGTTTCTAGGGCTACAAATCAGGTGCCATTGCCCCTGGATCCTAATTGAATTCCAATTCTGTGAAACTCACATCATGTAATGAACTCCAAACAGTTAATTTAGGGTCATTTCACTCTGGATTTGAAGTCAGTGTCCCCTCTGCAGAGAGATTCCTGAAGAAGGTGGTGAAAACAAGGCTGTAGTTGGCACAAGGCAGTGCCATTCAGATCCCACCAAGTGAATTCGGAGAACACGTGGTTGTTGTGCTTCAAAGAGCTTTTCCATTTACTCACGTCCCTTCCTCGTTTCTCTTCCCCCTCTCTTTTTTTGGATGAAAATGATGAAGAATAAACAGTGTGTCAGGAGCTGCAGCGTGTGCTCTGCCAGACAGCGGTCTTCTTCATTAAGGGAATGGTCTTGCACGCATTTGGGCATGTTATCAGTAACACTCCAAAGGGAAATGGACTACTTAAACCTATTATATCACTGCTTTATTCACCATGTGCTGCCATTTACCTCCTACATGACGCTGGGCTCTAATAGCACCAGTTCTGAGAAACCCTGCACATTAGCCACAAGCAGCTCATTAATCCACTGTTTTCATTCTTGTGAAAAAAATGGGCTCCAACCACATGAGAGCTCAGATGCCGAGTGCTCAGCCAAAAACAAAACAGCTTTGCTGTGCCAGCAGCTCGGAGGGAGCCTCGAGCAAAGCAGCACTTTCCACTGATGGGGCACAAAGGGGAGTCTTTGGGCTTGGGGAACAGGGATGAGCATCAGGGGATGGGACAAAACTGTCAGCCAGGGAGACTTGGGGAAACCCATTCCTGGAGGGTCACAGTTGGGTCTGTGTAGCCTTCGTCTGTAGAGTGAGAGGAAACGGCCTCAAGCTGCGTCAGGGGAGGATTAGATTGGGTCTGTGTAGCCTTCGTCCGTAGAGTGAGAGGAAACGGCCTCAAGTTGCATCAGGGGAGGATTAGATTGGATCTTAGGAAGAAGTTCTTTCCTGAGAGAGTGGTTGGGCCCTGGAACAGGCTGCCCAGGGAAGTGGTGGAGCCCCCATCCCTGGAGGTGTTTAAAAACCAAATAGATAGAGCACTTGAGGCCATGGTCTAGGGGTTAGGGAGATGTTAGGTTAAGGGCTGGACTTGATGATCCTGGGAGTCTTTTCCAGCCATGATGATTCTGTGACTCCATGATTCTATGATTCACTAGAATCAGGTCCTGGCTGTTGCTGCAGATCCATCCCAGGATATCGATTGTCCCAGACAGGAGAAAGAAAATGGAAGGCGTCTCTTGAACTTCAGTGCAGGGCATCAGTGTGATCAGACTGGGGATTGGCAGAATTAATTCCAAGCAGGTACAACGAGATCTTCTTCAACAGCTCTTGAAGAAAATTAAAGGCCCCGTGTCCCAGCTCTGAGCCACAGATCTGTGGAGCCTTTTTGCTTCTTTGCAAACACGCAGCAGTTGTGGCATAAAAAAGCAGTCACGTCTGCTTCATCAAAGAGAAGAGCCCTGCTAAGGCCAGGCTTTCTCTCCCTAGTCCGCTGCTCGCTCCATGCTGAGGAGGGAAGCTGCTCCATCTCCTGGCTGACTGGGCTCCCTGTCCAGCCCCTCTGTACCTCAGGCCAGAGAGAGGTGCAGATGTCTCAAGCGTGACTGTTCCTGCTGAAACCTCCCAGCATGACAGACAAACGCCTCCCTTAAAATGGACAGGAGCTCATGCAAAACCAACTACTCATCCATGTAGGAATGAGGGAACTTCTGTGGCCACAAACTAAACGCAGACCAGAAACAAGAGATGAAAGGGTGGGACTTGAGGAATCTGGGATCTGTTCTTCTGGGTCAGTATTTCCTGACTTACTGATTGAAACAGCTGCTGCTCCCTGGCTGCAGACCCCTCTTTCCTACAGAACACAGAGAAATACAAAGGCAAAAGGATCCAGCCAGGAAACAGAAGCAGAATCTGGGAGCTGCTGCAGTATTTAACAATCCCCCAGAGCCCTGCCTTCCGTTCCAGTAACTCCAGTTCAGCTCCAAGCTCAGTCACAGCCCTCCTGTGTCACAGACATCGTCAAAGCTTCAGGTTCTTTTCAACCTTACAGAGAGCTGGTGCAGAGACAGTGAGAACTAGAGATGCTAATGCTGGTCTTTCCAACCTACAGCATCTTGTTAACACCTGCACTCCCCTCCCAGCCAAAGAGACTCTGTTCCCAGCAGGAAATAAGGGGAGAAATGGCTGTTGCCCATAAAAGACAGGGAGCTGGATGCAGGATTCAGCTCTGCAGATACTGTGGGGCAGAATTAACCACAAGAGACACTCATCAAACAATAGCTCTCTGATTCAAACCCCCAACGACTACCTGCCTACCAGATGTGCCCAGCTCTGCTCCCCTCCCAGAGTCACTGGGGTTTGTTATTTGAGCTGCTTTAGTGAAAAATATAAGCAAGGAGGCTGGTTTTAGAGGTGCGGGTGAATTCTGTTCTGCTCCTAGCTGAGGAGATGAGTGAAACGTGAGGTGAGGGGCAGAGGACTGCTACCAACAGAATTCCTGCCCTGCTGGGCTATAAGGATGGCTCAGGAGAGCCCAGATCCCCCCAGCTCAAACTGCCCAGGGAGACCCAGGCTGATAAAAATCCCTGCTGCTGAGAGAAGTGTGATTTCAGGCCTGATCCTGCGCCCTGCTCGCTTCAGTGTGTCTGTGCACGGCGGCTCACAGAGAGCACAGAGCTGAGAGGCACTTAGAGAGGCATAAACCATTCTCTTGGGGCACAAGGGGGATGGAGCAAGACTGGGCAGACTCCTTGCCATTGAGCTCAGCTTCACTGAAACCAATACGTTATTCTGAGACCAACTCCAGCCCTTAAGATTCCACCTCCTCCTCCTCATGTTTGTGTTGAACAGGAAGACTTAGGCTAAACATGAGGGGAAATTCTTTGCAGCGACAGGCCAAGTGGAGTTCCAGAACTGAGCACTGGGGAGGGGGATATCATTTCTAGTACACAAGGTTTTTAAAAATAAATACAGGCAAAGTTCTCCCAGAAGGGCTGTGAGGCATGAAGGGAGCCTTAGGGCTGCAGGATGAGACCCTCTGTTCGAGCCCACTTCTGATTTCATTAATTAGAGCTAAAGCAGATTTTGCAGAGCTCTGTGACCTCCTGGCAGCCCTATGAACAACCGTCCCTCTGCTCCTCTTCCCTACCTCTCTTCTCCAGTCCTCAGTTGAAGCTGAACCTACTGACCGCCATGCAAACCCTTTCCCCCTCCTCCTGTGGGTCTCTGCCTCTCGCTGCCCCACCTGAGGCCTGTTTTCCCTTTTGATGCTTCTAATGAATCTAAGTGGCTGCAACCAGAAAGTTTCCACTTTCTGCCTCTGGGCTGATTACTGCAGAGCTGACAGAGGCAGCATCCCACGCCGGAGCCTCTATGGATGGGAACCCTCAGGGGAGGGGATAAAGTAATGCTCCGTGCCCTCTGCTCGCTGAGCACCATTAGAGCACTGCCTGCCTAACCTGGCAACCTAAGAGAGCAGGGCCTCAGCAGCCTGACTTGTGGGGCCAAGGTCCCTGGAAAACATGCACTAGCACACGGATGTGTGATCTCCTCTGCAGTCCTGGGCTTCAGCGTCAGAACTAGAAAAGAGTAAGTGAAGTTCCTTTATCAGCCATGTTGCAGCGATTCTGGCTGCTGTTGCTGGCTGGGAGCTGGTCTCACTGGTTTTGTGAGTCCTTTATGCTGTCTAGAAGCATTTTGCCACATTGCTGGTGGATGGAGAAGGTTTGTGCCCTGATCAGGGGCAGAAGGAGCACCAATAAAGCATCACTGGTCCATCCCTTCAGCCCCTTTTGCCCAGCCAGCCTTATCTGTGAAAGCTGGAGAGGAAAAATCCCAGCACCAGAAGGGACAGTTTAGGCTCTGTCTTTCCCACCGACCAGGATTTCTATCAGGCTGAACCTTTCCAGAGCACACACTAGTTTTCTGCATGGCCAGAAACAGAGGCTGAGCAAGCTGAGCTCACTAGGATTTCCAGAGGACCGAGAAACCCCAAAAATCACACTTGGGTGAGTCAAAAGGCAAACTGCTGCCTTGTTATCCCCCTACTGTGATCCTGCTCTAGCAGGGTGATTGGACTGGCTGATATTTCGAGGTCCCTTCCAATCCCTAATGTTCTGTGATTCTGTGATACTCAATTCAGGAGAACTTGGCTCCAGGTAAGGTCAGTGCTAACAGCCTCCACCCAACCCACTGTGTGTTTCTCAACAGTCTGGGCGCTGAGCAGTTCACGATGGACGACGCTCACATGCCTGTTGCTCCTGGCACCTCCTCTTCAGGCTGCCCCTTGTGAAACTTTACTCCAGATTTCTCCTTTTGCCCACGTGCCCTCTTCCTGCAGGTGAAACAGGGGCTTCCCAAACAGCATCCTGGCCTCAGGCAACCACAGCCCTGATCCCAGGCTGGACTCTGGCTTCGATCAGGGATGGCTGATCCAAGATGACTCTTGGGTTACACTCTTGCACTTTCGAGTCCTGGCCGCCCCAGCAGTCTGGACCAGTTACCCTACACATCACCTTGCTAACATGAGGGGAAAGTAAACAAGATTCTGCTCGACACTGCAGAGACCAAATGCTCCAGTGTTGCCTGGCAGATGGGGCCCAAGAGGGAGACCATCTGTTCCTGAGTGAGGCCCTAAATTTCTCCCTGGGATGAAGATATCCAACAGAGTTCAGTGGGCACAGAGGTACAGAGGAGCAGCCGAAACTTCAGGTGCTGCTTCAGCCTTTGGTGACCGGACGTTTGCAGAGCTGAGTCAGGGCTGAAATCTCAGCCTCATGAGCTGTTGGGTTCCTGCAGCATTCCTACTCTCTACATTGATTTTTCTTTCCTTTATCCACATCTCCACCTTCTTTTCCTCTCGGCAGTCTTTCCCACGTGCAATGGTTCAGTACGGTTTGTGTTCCCCGGTGCAGAGCTGGACAGGTTGTACAGAGCTCCATCCCATGCAGCCCTCACTGCCACCACCTCTGCCCACCACGTTCCTGTCTGATGTAGAGGCTGGTTCCTCATATCCATCTGCTGACAGTTCATCTGGCTCTTCCAGCACATTGTGGTGACACTGGAGGGGGTTAAAAAGCAGCACACTGGGGAGGTTGCAGAAATGGTGTTAGAGCTCAGGGAAGGGGCTGGCATTGCAGAGACAGAAAAGGGGAGGACATCCAGGAGAAGGAAAGAGCAATCTGCTGATAGTCAGCACGTCTGAGAAGCTGGGAACATATTGCACTAAACTGATAATAACACCTTGAACAGCAGGGTGGTAGTTTCCATCTGGCCTCGTGCTGAGCCTGGTCTCTCTCATTTCTTCCCCGCTGCAGCCAGGGAATCTGAAGCAGAGGCTTGGTCACCCAGTGCTACACCAAGCAGAAGAGCCTTGGTAGGAGTGGGGTGCAAGAAGGAGCTGCACAGCCTCTTGACTCTCCTTTCACCCCAACTAGCTCATCTGTAGGCCCAGGAGGTGGGAAGGCACTAGAGCTCTTCATTTAATTAGTAGCAACAGCTGAAGCACTTGAGAAACAAAAGCTCCTCTCTGTGTCTCTCTGCCCCACTTTTACTTGGGAGCCAGGGGTGAGGAGCAAATTGCTTGGAAGGCAGAAAGCGCTCTGGATCTTGTCACCATGGCTGCAGAGACACAGCCTCCTGTTATCTCCAGAGGAACAAAACCCTCCTCCCACCCTCTCCTGTCTCAGCTGGAGCTGATAAAAGAAGAAGAAATAAACAAAACAAAGAATAACGATAATTTTTTTTTTAAAATATCCTCTCCAGCAAATAAAGATCCAGGGAATAAACCAAGTGTCTGCATAACAGACTTGTTGCAGCAGTGATTTGAGGGATGCTGGAGAGCCGAAGGACAAGGTTTCAGGCTATAAAGTCCGTCTTGGTAATACTGGGATTTACAAGATCAGCACTCAGGAACATCCCTGATCATGCCATTTGCTTGAGAATAATCGTCTCTAGCTGTACTGCTCTCATTTCATTATCTGTGTGGATGCATGTCCTGTTGACATGGTTCTGTAGAATTTTTATGTCTTCTTGTTTAGAACCCACAAGGATCACACCTGTAAGTTCTCTGTAAGACCTGGACTCCAGCTTTTTCTTTCTCCATATCGAACCCTGAACAGGGAGACTCAACAGCGAGTGAGCGGAGGAAAACACCAGAACAAACCAGGTAACAGAGATTGTTGTGCTACCACAGTCTGGGCGCCTGCAGCCTTTTACTGCAGAGTGGGCAGCAAAAAGCCTGGACAGTTACTTGAGGCAGTCACAGAATGATTGAGGCTGGAAAAGCCCTCTGAGCTCAGCCAGCCCAGATCAGGAATTAACAGCACCCCAGCAGCCACACCAGGGCACTAAGGACCACAGCCAGGCTGGCCTTCAACACCTCCAGGGATGGGGATTCCACCACTGCCCTGGCCAGTCCACTCCAGGCTCTGATCCCCCTTTCCATGAGGAAGGGCTTCCTAACATCCAACCTAACCCTCCTTTGGTAGCTTCAAGCCCTGTCCTCTTGTGTTCGTTGCCTCAAAGAAGAGCTTGACCCTCACCTGACTGCAACCTCCCTCCAGGGAGCTGGAGAGAGAGAGAAAGTCCCCCCTGAGTCTCCTCCAGACTGAATACCCCCATCTCCCTCAGCCTCTCCCCATCAGCCTTTCTCTCCAGTCCCTTCCCCAGCCTCGTTGCTCCTCTGGATCTGCTCCAGCCTCTCAATCTTTCTTGAAGTGAGGGGCCCAGCACTGCCCCCAAGACTCAAGGGGAGGCCTCCTCAGTGCCCAGTACAGGAGGAGAATACCAACATGAAAAGCAAAGTGGGACTGTTGTTTTGTTGTTTTAGATGCATACTCGCAACGCACAGGCTAGAAATGATGCCAACTTGCAGAGCTGTAAAGCAGTAGAAACTAGCAACCATATATTTGTATTTTGAGAGAAATTAGGGCTATTATGGTTGCTCCAGACAGGCTTCCTACATAAACTGGGGAGATAATTTCGCTTGGTGCTTCATGCGTCGAAGCTCTGGCCATCTGGCTGCACGCGAATGTACCTTTTAGCAACATGTCTCGTTCTGGCTTGGTGCCTTCAGGGGCCACCTCCCTACCACAGACACTATTTCAGTGCTTAATTACCCTCACTGTTCAAAAAGAACAACTTATTTTTAGTGTGTGCCTTTCCAAAATCTGCTGCTGGCCACTGAATATTCTCCTCTGTATGTCTGTGCACGTGTGTGCGCGTGTGCGCGTGTGTCTGGAGAAGTAAGATGTGTAAGTCGACCCACGGACTGTGGTGGCTGTCTGGGTCAGAAAATGACCCTTAAACGGCTCCAAGTTGTCTTGGCTTTAAAAATTCTTTTATATCACAGAATCCTAGAGTGATTAAGGCTGGAAAAGCCCTCTGAGCTCAACCAGCCCAGACCAGGAACGAACAGCACCCCAGTGGCCAGACCAAGACACTAAGGGCCACAGCCAGGCTGCCCTTCAACGCCTCCATGGATGGGGACTCCACCACTGCTCTGGCCAGTCCATTCCAGGCTCTGATCACCCTTTCCATGAGGAAGGGCTTCCTGACATCCAACCTAACCCTCCCTTGGCAGCTTCAGGCCCTGCCCTCTCGTCTGGCTGCTGTTTGCCTGGGAGAAGAGCCTGACCGCCACCTGACTACAACTTCCTTTCAAGGACTTGGAGAGAGGGAGAAGGTCCCCCATGTCTCTTCTTCTCCAGGCTGAACACCCCAAGCTCCCTCAGGCTCTCCCCATCAGCCTTTCTCTCCAGTCCTTTCCCCAGCCTCGTTGCTCCTCTGGACCCACTCCAGCCCCTCAATCTTTTTCTTGAAGAGAGGGGCTCCCAGCACTGCTCCCAGGACTTGAGGGGAGGCCTCCCCAGTGCCCAGTACAGGGGGAAAATGACATCCCTAGTCCTGCTGGCCACACTATTGCTGATCCAAGCTAGGATGCCATTGGCCTTCTGGGCCACCTGGGCACCCTGCTGGCTCCTGTTCAGCCAGTTGTCACCCAGTACTGCCAGGTCCCTCTCTGCCAGGTTATGTGAACAAACAAATGAAGGGGAAGAGCTGCTAATTCAAGGTTTATCCTAGGTTTGGGGTTTGCTAGTTTTAATCTCCCTTGGGGAATAGCCTGTTGCATTGGGTTCTTGGGCTTAGCCACTGTTTTAGTTTAAACCATCTTGTTTGTGATTCTAGCAAGAACATGACGACTTTGTTGTGCAACAAACATTTTGCTAAACTGTTAAGAATTGTCTTTGCTTACAACTGATTCAAAAAGGCTGACAAGCATCCTACTACATGGCTGATGATGTTTTCCAACTTCTCCACACCAACATTCCCTCTCACCAGTAGTTCTTTGGCCAAGTGCAGCAAAGTTACCTGTAAATACCCAGTCTGGGTCACAAAAGCCTGTACAGTGTGAGCAGCTTCTGCCTGGGAGACCTGCAGGGGTGAACTACTGCTTTTTAACTTACCTGACCTGCCCCTGCATAGGATAAACTCATCGAGGCCATCAAAACAGCTTGCTGAGCCCTGCCTGAAAAGATCAGGCTCACTGATAGCCCTGTTATTGCTGAGGACAGCTGCTGTTCCCATGTCCTCCCACCACCAGATAAACAGAACATCTGCATAACCATCATAATCACAGCAGTGCGAATATTAATGACACTGGGGCTAAACTGGGACTAGTCTCCAGTTCTTAGATTCTCCTGGGTGGCTGTTTCCAGGTCCTGTCTCTAAATGCAGCCAGGCTAGAGGATCTTCAAGGACCTTCCCACCCCAAACCATTCTATGATTCTATTGTCTTTGAGAACCTGGGTTAGGAGCTCATTTTGAAGGACCTGCTGATTTTTCCCCAAACCCACCAACTGATCAAGCACGGAGTGTAGGATTTCAGAGCACAGCAGGTGTTCAGCCTAGGTGAGCTTTTGATGAACTTGTGAGAGGAAATAAATCACAAACCCTGGTCAACAGTGGGGCTTTCAGCCCGAGTTCCAGGGGCTCCGTCATACCTGTCACACCCTGCCTGGCTGTGTGCTCCAGAAAAACAATTTTGCAATTTCCTTTTAATTTTCAAGAGGAAGAGCAGCATTGCTGGGCCTGAGGCACCAGAAGTCCCTTAATACAAAGGCTCCAGAGGGTTTCTGCCCTCTTTCCCCTCCGTATGAAGGACAGAGTTTGTGCTAGTGTGCAGGGAGTATGTTACGGGTCAACATCGTTGTCACTCACCCCTTTGTGATCAAAGACCAGTTTCCAGGACTCATAGCTGAGCTCTCGCACCCGTGGTGTGGCAGAACTAGCTGGTAATTTTATTTCTTCAGAGCCAGAGTTTGACCTCTCCGTCCCCTGCTGACCATGTGCCCCCTTTTATGTCTCAGCACCGCACAGTGGTTGGAGGGTCTGGCCCCTCTGCTACCACTCATGTCCGTGCACCCCTCATCTCCCAGCACCCACCAACTCCCAGCATCTGTGCCACTTGCTTGGCCTCTTTTCCTTTATGCTGCTCCCCTCCACAGTCGTGTGACTGCTATTGTGTGGTCCCTGCCACACAAAAGCCAGCCTGACCTAATTTAAATCAGCGCTATTGAAGCCGTGCTTGTTTTATCTTCCAGCACAAGGGCTCTGCTCCCCATTTCAGAGGTAGCAGAAATGAATGGCTAATTAGGGGGGTTATTGTGCAAGGCGGTGTTTTCTCCAAGCCCTGCTCTCTCCTCTCTTGGAGCAGCTTCGCAGGCTGTTGAGGGAGTGGAGGGAGGAAACGGGGAGAAAGGGACTCGGCAGCCACCGCGGTGTGTCAGGCAAACAAAGCTGAGCACGGCAGCCATGGTGAAAAGGCCGGCTGGGGGAGGGCTCCCTTCTACGGAAAGGGCAGATGCTGGTGATAATAGTATAGAATATCCATCCTTCACCTCCAAATAAGCCCCCTGCTTGCTTTTCCCTGGGTATTTATGCAGCAGTGCTTCCTGGCACTGTGGAGACTGTCCTTGGGGAGGGCATGAGGTGGAGGGGGCTCTCACAGCAATACCGAGGGGTTGGTGACTCTTGAGAGCAGAGGAAGTGTCATAGGTCAGGGGCTGGAGGGGAGACTGAAATGCTGCCGGTCGGTCCCTTTGTTCTGCAGGGGAAAGTTTGAGCAGTCTCTGACAATGGATCCTTGTAAGAAAAGCAAGAACATCCCTGGGAGCCATTCCAGCGAGCAGCAGCCAGCATGAAGAGGGAGCTTTGTCTGGACCCTCAATACCAGAGTTGCCCACGCAAGGCAGATCTAGAGCCCGGGACCCATCGACACACACAAGATGTCTCATGGCAAGCAGAGCCCAGCACTGCCTTACCATGGGACCACTGCAACACCCTAAGTAGATTTGGAAGCTAACACAGGCAGCACAATGTCTTTTGCCCAATTTCTGCCTTTGTTGCACGTAAGTACCTTCTAGGAGCCTCCTCTCTGGGGCTGTCTGCTCTGCAGGTCTTCTTCATCCAGCTATCCTCAGACTGAAAGGGGTCTGTGGAAGAAAGGCAAACCCAAAGCATTTTAATTTTGCCATTTACTGTCTTGGGTCACTTACAGAGCCGCTTCCCCCTACTCTGGGGAGGGAACTTTGCCCCCAGCTATTGATTAGATTTGCCCTTACCTAACGAACAGTGCAAAGGTTGCTACCAGAGTTCCCTCCCGCTGGCTGTGCTGGCTGCAGGCAAAAAGAGCAGGACATTGGGTTGTTTAACTGCAGCGGGAAGCAAACAAGTCCCAAGGCTTCAGATTTGTCACCAAATGTAATGTTCAACCTTTATTGCAAGCCCCATCAGAAGAAAGTATGGGCAAGTCCTGGCATTACAAGATATGTGGCACCCTCCTCTCTATTTCTTTTTGCTCTCTAATCAAGATATTAGCTACAAAAGTGTAAAATTAAAACTAGATTTTTTTAAAACTCACTTGTATTAAAAGTGAGTTTCTTTTTGCTTTCATCTGGGTTTGCGATTCATTTCTAAGCTTTTATCTGCAGCCAGCAGAGCATCAAACACACTTCAACATACAAAACAGGAGAGGTAATTCTCACAGTACCACCTGATTCCAAGGACTGAGATTTTACGAAAACAAGAATCATTGCCATGGGTGTATGAGTTGTTAATGGAGCATTAAGAGAAAAAAGGAACTGAAGTATTCTTAGAACCATCTGTGATCTCCATCAGGGACTTTACCCAAACCCTCTTGTGATGGGAAATTCACACCAGTGGGATGTTATAGCAACTGTCAGAAGGCTGGGAAGGCTGTTCCCAAGGGCAGGGAATGATAGGATCAGGTGTGGGGGGCTCATGGTTTGAAGCTGGAAAAGGGCAGATTGAGGCTGGACAAGAGGAAACAGTTGTTGAATCTGAGGGTGGGGGATCCCTGGAACAGGCTGCCCAGAGAGGTGCTGGAGGCTCCATCCCTGGAGCCATTCAAGGTCGGGCTGGCTGGGGCTTTGGGCAACCTGGTCTGGTGAGTGATGGCCCTGCTTGTTGTAGGGGCGGTTGGATGCCCTTTGGAGGTCCCTTCCAACTCAACACTTTCTGTGATTCTATGCTGCATCTCATCCATCCTCTCACACAGCTCCCACCACCTTCAAGAACCACCAACGATGTGGGAATGGTCTGGTTAGACCCTCAGCCCACGGCAGAGCAGCACCTGGCCCTTCGTGCCTTCGAGAAGGTTCACTCCCAGGGCGGGACAGGGTCTGCCCAGCGCCGGGAACCCCCTCGTGGCTCCAAAATCCGCAGGGCCTGACCCAGCTCCTGGAACCCCCCTGTGTCTCCAAGACCCGCAGGGCCTGCCCCAGGTCGCCCGGGCTGGCTCCGCTCCCTGCCGGGCAACTCTGCGGGGACTCGGCTCCCTGTTGCCATTATTCTACCGACATCTGGTGGCAGCTGCCTCAGGAGGAAAAGATCCTCCGTCCGCAGCGGCCCCAGCGCCGGCACCTCCTGCCCTCCAGGGCTGCGCCCAGGGTGGTGAGGTCGGGCAGGGCCTGGCGATGAAGCTGGGCAGGGCCCGTAGGGGTGAGGCCAGAGCAGCTCCCTGGGTCGGAGTTGAGGGCTGAGGCCGAGTCTGGCCGAGGCCCTCCTGCTCCCCCTCAGCGGGAGGCAGTAAGAGGGTACGGACTGTCCCTGTTCTGACACTAGTCCACACGCACCTTAGCCGCCCTCAGGGGTGAAGTGCCTTCTGGAAGCGCTAATGACTCTTGAACGTTAATGACTTGGGCATTCAGAGGTGTTTGGGGCGAGTGAAACTGGAGCTGGGGATGAGGACTGGGCGCCCTCCCCGTCAGCCGCCCTCACAAACATCCTGCACTGCCCGCCAAAAACACCCAGCGCGGGTTTCCGTAGTGTAGCGGTTATCACGTTCGCCTCACACGCGAAAGGTCCCCGGTTCGATCCCGGGCGGAAACACCTACTATTTTTCCTGTGCATCCTTCCGTTTTATTTTCATCGATTATAATATTTAATCTTTAAACTCTGTGTTTTATTCATTCGCTCAGCATCCCCCGATGCTTCGGGACTCTACCGTGAGCCGGCAGAGAAGTAACTGCACAAGTGGTGGTGGAGGGAGCGGCAGGGTCCAAGTGGGCAACACGCAACCGGCTGGGGCTGAATTAGCTTTGGAATCGGAGGGGAATTTTTTCCATTCCATACGTTTAAAAAGAAAATTAATAAATATTTTTAAAAATCATTGCGCGCTTGCGTTGGCCGGGAATCGAACCCGGGTCAACTGCTTGGAAGGCAGCTATGCTAACCACTATACCACCAACGCTCGGCTATAGATGACTCCTCGGCTGCACTCAGCAACCTTAGCCCTTGGACCGAACCATCTCACAGAGACGGAGGGGGATTATCAGCGGGAAAAGCACCATAGCCGCCCCTCTGCAGCAACAAGCAGCAACTGGAGACCCGTCTGTGAGGCCGCGTGAGGACATGAGATGCTCTTGGTGCTTCTTTACCCTCCGGCCGCCTCAATTCTCCCTGCATCTCCACCCCCCCGTCACATAGGGGAGAATCGTTCCGCCCTCTCACATCCATCCCCCCGCTTTTTCCCCCGCAGTGGTTCCGTCCTCACTACCTCCCCAACCTCCCCGGCCCCGTTGGTCCTTTCCCCGCGCGCTCCCGTCCCGCGCGTTCCCGCCGCTTCCGCCACCGGGTCAAAGGTCGCGCCGTGCCAGGCCGCCTTTTAAAAACAACTTTTCGCTATCAGGTGCAA
>JAOXOE010000866.1:4057716-4072907 GCA_028565055.1 Phoeniculus purpureus
AGAAGGTCCTTCTCAGATTGATGTGGAACCTCCTCTGTTCCAGCTCACACCCATTGCCCCTTGTCCTATCATTAGATACCCCTGAGCAGAGCCTGGCTCCATCCTCCTAACGCCCACCCTTCACACATTTATAAACATTAATGCTGTACTGAGCAGCTTCTGAGCTGAACGTCACGTGCTGTGAAACACTCAGAACCCAGTTCAGTGGTTCAGAAGTGTCTGCTGCTTCTGTCCCAACATTAAGTAACGTTCTCAGGTTTTTAGGTGGATAGTGTGAGTGACCGTCTGGCCAGGAGCATAGGAGAGGTGCTCTGAGAGCTGTGAGGATGATCAGAGGAATGGAGGTTCTCTGCTGTGGGGACAGGCTGAGGGAGCTGGGGCTGTTCAGCTCCGACAGGACTCCAGAGGGACCTTAGAGCAGCTTCTGGCACCTGAAGCGCTCCAGGAATGCTGGAGAGATACTTTTTACAGAGAGCTCTAGGGACAGGACACAGGGGATGGGCTCAAGTTAAAAGAGGGGAGATTGAGATGAGATCTGATGCAGAAATCCCTGCCTGTGAGGCTGCTGAGGCCCTAGAACAGGTTACCCAGGGAGGTTTGGGCTGCTCCATCCCTGGAAGTGTCCTAGACCAGGTTGTGATGGGCCTGTGGGCACCCTGCTCTGGTGAGAGGTGTCACTGCCATGGCAGGGGGTTGGCACTGGCTGCGCTCCATTCCAGCCCAAATCATTCTGTGATAACTTCTGTGGAACTTAATGCTTCTCTTTACCAGGGTGCGGAGTGATGTCGTTTGGGCAGGGAAGCATCTTCTGATGGATTGTAGCCAGCCTGAGGTCACTGCAGAAAGTCCTAATATCAGGAGAAAGGAAATGCAGGTCACAGTTGCCTGAGTGTCAGATGTGCGGGTGTTCAGCAATTTGTTCTCTCTGCAGTTTTGTTCTGTTTGGACATCTTAAATCATTCCTGTCCCCATAGAACTTGATGTTGTATCATGGCAGATGCTGCTTATATTAAACACCACATGCTCAGCACTTTGGTGTTTCTGTCTCTCTGAGGATTATGTGCTCACATATTGCTTTGCTTCCCAAGTACTTATTAATATTTCAGTTTTAATTTTAAGTAACTCTGCGACTGGCTTAACCGCCTCAGAAATCTTCTCCGCTCTGCCCGGAACACGAGCGGAGCAGAACAATATCAGGGCACGTTTCCCTTCGCGCAGCTCTCGTCAGAGGAGTCTCTGCAGCGAACGCAGAGGGCGAGTTCACGGTCTCTGATTTTATTGAAGCTGCCAAAACGATGTATCAGGATATTTTACTTTTCCTGCTTGTTTTGGGAGCTGGATGAAGGCCAGGAGCTGATTTGATAACCGCAGTCAAAGGCTTATGTAAAACGACAAGGTCTTCTCACTGGCTAACGTGCTGTTACACATTTGAATGGGGCTCTCCGGAGCTTCCGCGCTTCTTTTTCTTTCCCTTCCTACAAGCTGCTTCGTTGGCCTGAGTGAGGTCCCTGTAAGCAAATTCCTGGCTGGGAAATGTGGAGAGTCATGTTGAGTCACCCATTCAGGGAGTGGCTTTTTCAGAGAGCGGATCTAGGGCATGGGTTGAACAGTCCACGGAGAGGAGAGTTGGATGTAGCTGGTTCTGAAGAGGTCGGTTGGTGTTAAATCTTGTTTAGGGAATTTTCTAAATAAATGAATATTTACAGTGAAATGAGGTGGGTTTGATTCCTTGAGTGAACTGAGAGCTGCTTGGCAGTGACAGCTGGTAAAATCCCAGGTTCAGCCCCAGCCCCTCTGTTATCAGATGTGGTTTTGTTTTGAATTTGCTCGTGGTCCTCTGGCTAACTAACCTGAGGTGGGGTGCTGCTTCTGCCCTCCTGACAGGGATGCCGTATGGTAGCCGAGAGAATTCCCTTCTTTACTCAGAGATTCCCAAAAAGGTACGGAAGGAGGCCTTGCTACTCTTGTCCTGGAAACAGATGCTGGATCACTTTCAGGTAAGCTGAGGTGTGCCAGAGCCTGGGCTGGCAGTGCTCGGGCAAACTGGTTGGTGTTGGGCTGGGCTGGAGGATTATGGCTCTGCTGAGCAGGAGAGATAAGAACGTGGCAGCATGTAAAACACAGAGGATGGTGTTGGTAGGAATGTTGTATCAGGAGCTGCTTTGCTTCAGAAGACAAGATAAGGCACTTGTGCTTGCAACAGAGTCAGCGGCGAGCGTGGAAGAGTGGTTGATGTGGCAAGCAAAGGGCTGACCTAGCAAGGAGGGCTCTACACCAGCGTGTAGCCTGCCTCAGATTAGAAGTTATCAGGACACTGCACCTTCCTTCTGGGTATCTTGCTGTGCTCGTTGATGGGCTCAGTGGAATGTCTGTCTCTCATCTTTCCTGCTTTTAAGGACTTTGGGAAAGTTGAATTTCAGCTGCTGCTTCAGCCCTGTGCTCTGCGGCGAGTGAACCAGAAAGGAGGAGAATGTTCCCCTCTCTGATTTCAGGATCTAAATGTCCTTTGCCACTAGCAACATCGATCAAGAAGAGAGTGGAGGGTGTGTGTCCTCCTTCCCTGCTAAATAGCTCCTTGCTGGAAAAGAGTTCAGCTGTCTTGACCCCATTTGGAATGCTGGTCCCCTTCAGTGTAACTTAAGATCCCCGGAAGAGCTTTTGTTTGCAGTGTCTGACATGGAAACTGTTTGTGAGGGCTGTAGATAATGTCATTAAGTTAATTGGCTACATCTGATTTGCATAAGCAGCGCAAGTGCCGCTTCCTCGGTTCGTGCTGAGGGGCCAGCTGCAGAAATGACCAGTTCTCTGATCTAGAGAGAACTTTGGGCAGGTGGGTAGTTGAGTCCTCCTGGACCTCACCTGTAGCCTAGAGTTCAGTAGCTACAGACCTGTAGGGTGAGGCTGGGGACTGTTTTGGGCTGGTTTGTTGTATTTTGGGCATTGGTGGTGTAGCTGTTGCCACTCTGGAGCGTTCCTGGTCTTTGAAGGTTTCTCTCTTTGCAGATTCTTTGAGATTCTCCTTCCTTTCATTACTAGGCAACCCCTCATCATGGGATGTACTCTAGAGAAGAGGAGCTCTTGAGGGAACGCAAGCGACTTGGTGTCTTTGGCATAACGTCTTACGATTTCCACAGCGAGAGCGGCCTGTTCCTCTTCCAGGCCAGCAACAGCCTCTTTCATTGTCGGGATGGGGGCAAGAATGGTTTCATGGTGAGTCTGCCGGGGGTTTTATCAGTGTCCCCTGAAATGGCCGTGATGGTCTTGGCTGGAGATGGCTGCACCTCTCTTTGGTTGTGGTCGTTCCTCTTTGCGACCTGTCAGGGCTGTGTTTGCCTATTGCTCCGTGGGCTGTCTTTTGAATGTGAAGCTAGAAGCAGCTTCGGTACAGAGTTGTTGGTGTGTCTCTTGCTGTAGGTGTCTCCAATGAAGCCTCTGGAGATCAAGACTCAGTGCACAGGGCCACGGATGGATCCCAAGATCTGCCCTGCTGACCCTGCCTTCTTTTCATTCATTAACAACAACGACCTGTGGGTAGCAAACATCGAGACGGGAGAGGAGAAGCGGATGACCTACTGCCATAAAGGTGACTGCTGCTTCTTGTCAGGTTCAAGAGGGAATTCCTTCTGACAGACTTGGGCTGGGAGGGCTCACATCTTGGTGGTTTATTGCTTACAAACACATTCCTCTGGGCCAGCTGTATCCACGGAGATGTAAATGCAGCTGTCTTTATTCTCTCCAGGCTTATCCAATGTTCTTGACGACCCCAAATCTGCTGGTGTAGCCACTTTTGTCATCCAGGAGGAATTTGATCGGTTCACAGGCTATTGGTGGTGTCCCACAGCTTCCATGGAAGGTGAGTCCCTGCCCTCTTTATCAAATTCTGACCGGAACTGCTGCCAGCCCCTGGTACAGAAGATATTTTTAGCAAGGTTTTGCTTTGGCCTGGGCTTGGTGTGTTCCTGGGGAGGCCACCTGAAGGAGCAAAACCCTGAGGGAGTGGAATCATGCTCCGAGGAGCATTTGCAGGTGGCCGAGATGGACACTGCAGCAGAGTTTACTGCTGCAGCGCTCCAGGCAAGTCAGAGACAGCTGGAAAACGCTGCAGCAGACACTTGCGATCTGTCCTAGGTTCAGATGATTTGAAAACGCTGCGGATTTTGTATGAGGAAGTGGATGAGTCAGAGGTGGAGATAATTCATGTTCCTTCACCTGCCCTGGAGGAGAGAAAAACAGACTCTTATCGATACCCCAGGACAGGTACGTGAAATACCGCGGGGCTGCTAATGCAACTCTTGACTCCTGCTGGCAGCAGCAGTGGAATGTGTGCTGTAAACTTCGCGTGATAAATCTGGGTGCTTCCTGCAATGTAGAAGCTGATCGTAAATGTTGAAGCCTAATTGAGTCTCTGAGCCCAAAATCTCCTGCAAGAAAGGGATGGGGTGTGAAGTTCAGCTTAAGTGAAAGGATTGCTGAGGGAACAGGAGGTGTCTAGTGGCGAGTTATGGAACATTCTGAATGCCACCTTTCCTCTTCCTCCTGAGAACACACACAGCCAGCTAGGTGAGGCTAAAGCAAACTTCGCTCATACCCGGAACGGCTGCTGTGGCTACAGCAGTGTTTGCCTGTGTGACATCAGTTGTACGTTCACACGCAGCCATCTTAGTCTGAGTACGAAGTTGTGCTGTGTATAACCATGGAGTGTTTGCACTAATCACCTTGGTTTTCTCTCACTCCTCCTCTACAGGCAGCAAAAACCCCAAGATCACATTAAAACTGGCAGAATTTAAAACAGACAGCAAGGGGAAGGTAAGTGATTACAGCTCCGAATGGGATGTTGTGCTGGAGGGTTGGCTGCTTCCGGAGCTCCCTAGAAGGAAGTCAAAGGCACTGAGAAATCCTGGGTGGTGTTAGCCTTTGCTTTCATCCTCCTCTGCCCCCTGGTTTTGTCCTGTGTTTATCCAGGAAACAGAATAGCTGAGAATTATTGTCCTGGTGGGGAGGCAGCTGGGACAGGAGAGGAGAGGGGAGGGGAGTGAGAAGGGGGTTAGCCCTAGTACACACCACCTCATCAGTGATAGAGCAGCAGGGCTGAAGCTCGATGTAATCCTGGGCATCAGTCCCTGGCTCTCTCCTTTCTGTGGCCAAATGCCAAAACCATTTTGCTTTGAAGCTTGTTTTTCCCTTCTCTTCCTGCTGTTGCAGAAAGGCACATTTCTCCTGGCCTTCTCCTCACTGATGCCAGGAGTTAAACTATCTCGTACTCCCATTCACCGAGCTTCCACGGGAGGAGGTGGGGAGCTCTGGTAACAGCCTGCTGTGACATTGAACCTTCCTTTTGCTGCAGATCGTGTGTGCTCAGGACAAGGAGCTGGTACAGCCGTTTGCTGCCTTGTTTCCCACTGTGGAGTACATCGCCCGAGCCGGATGGACCCGAGATGGCAAATAGTACTGACGTTTTTCCTCCTAACTCTCATTCCCAAGACTTGAGCTATCACAGTCCCTTGATGTGCTTTGCCTTGTGGTCATGAATCACAGAACATAAGGGATTGGAAGGGACCTCAAAAGATCGTCCAGTCCAGTTCCCCTGCCAGAGCAGGATCACCTAGACCAAGTTGCACAGGAACATGTCCAATCCCTTATGATTCTATGATACAGAATCATATGATATAGAATCATTAGGGATTGGAAGGGACCTCGAAAGATCATCTAGTCCAGTCCCCCTGCCAGAGCAGGATCATATCCAATCCCTAATGATTCTATGATATAGAATATGAGTCTATGATATGGAATCATAGAATCATTAGGGATTGGAAGGGACCTCAAAAGATCATCCAGTCCAATCCCTCTGCCAGAGCAGGATCCCCTGGACCAAGTCACGCAGGAACATGTCCAGGTGGGTTTTAAACATCTCCAGAGAAGGAGACTCCACAACCCTCCCTGGGCAGCCCTGGTGTGAGAGCCAGCACACGACGAGTATTTGGCTTCTTTGATGATAAAGACATCCTAAAAGTAGAAGCTCATCAGATGAGGACAGCGTGCCAAGCTGTGGGGTTGAAGTCACAACCCCAGAGTTCGATGGCTCTGCCACCCTAAGCAGGCAGTCTTGGGGAATTGTCAGAGTGAAGGCTGTTTAACCTGAGTGCATTAAGCTTCCTGCTGAAAGTGAGAATGTGCTGTAGGAGCTTTTGTCATTGCTCACTGGGCCTGGCTGTGATCAATGCTAACTGTATCACAGGGAAGTGGGCAGTTTGCGTGCTGCCAGTCCCTGGTGCCCTGTGTATAAGGGGAAAAATTGCTCCGAGACTGCTGCGCTCCCTTAGCTCGCTGTTGCTCCACACACGATGCACAGCGTTGTGCTGGCCAGCCTTGCCTGGTTACAGAACTCACACCAGTCCCACTGCTTTGTGCTTCTAAAGCTCCTCATGTGTTTTGGGTTTTTTGCCTCAAAATCTTACTTGACTGTTAACTAGTTTCAGTGCAGCTCAAGTTAAGGGGACTTGGCCGCCTTTGCAGTTGGCATTCTGTAGCCAGTCATTCATTTTCTGCTCTGGAAAGTCAGTTCATACTAGAGCTAATCCCATCGGTGAGTCGTCTGTTCTGCACCAGAGCTTATCTCAATGTGCTGAATAGATCAGTTCACGAAATCCAGAGTCGCTGAGAGATGCTGGGGAGAGCTGGCTCTTGTGAAAATCTGTCTTAATGATGAAACTTCCCTTGATGCACTTCCAGGCCTTGGGGTAGCTGCACTATGCAGCGGTGGCTTGCCATCTGTCATGTTGAGAGGCCTGCAGTGCAGCACCACTTCAAATGACTCTCCTTAGAGAGAGGAACAAGGCTGAGACTGGAGCAAGTCCTTCGCTTGGCACTTGTCTTAGGTCCATGCCTCTCCCCGCTAGCGCGGCGTGCCACGAGGAGGCTGCAAACCAATCGCATTGAGAGCGATCGCTCCGGCTCTTTTGGAGCCTGTTAGAGAACAACTGGTGTTTCCTGATGGAGGGGCTGCCCGAGGAAGAGCTGCTTTCTGGAGGCAGGGTTCTGCTAGCAGCACTCCCTTGGAAGAGACACTCTGGCAAATCTGTCAGACATCTTGTCTTAACGATCCCCCTGCGAAATACCAGAGATGTCTGGCAATCCGTGTTTGTTGGCAAAGCTTCCCGCAGATTAGAAAGCAGCGATGATGAGAGAAGAGCTTTGCATTCAGATGCCTAAATCCTCTCTGCCAGCGGGGAGGGAAAGGGTTGCGTCTTCTGAGTCTCAGAAAGGAGTGTCTCTCTTGCGGTGCTGACACTCACCTCCAACCATTTTCCCCAGTGCCTGGGCTATGTTCCTGGACAGACCTCAGCAGCGGCTCCAGCTGATCCTTTTGCCTCCAGCGCTCTTTATCCCGGTCCCAGAGAACGAGGAGCAGCGCGCTGAGTTCGCCAAAACTGTGCCAGAAAACGTCCAGCCATTTGTGATCTATGAAGAGACCACTGATGTGTGGATAAACGTAAGAGGCTTGGGGCTGGGAGGAATCATAGAATCATTAGGGATTGGAAGGGACCTCAAAAGATCATCTAGTCCAATTCCCCCTGCCACAGCAGGATCCACTAGACCAATCACACAGGAACACATCCATATTGTTTTCTAGAAGTTCTAAGCACCTGCAACACAGGCTTTAAGATGAACCTGATGGTACCTTCTCCACCATCATAGAATCAATTAGGGCTGGAAGGGACCACAGGATCATCCAGTTCCAACCCTCCTGCCATGGGCAGGGACACCCTACCCTAGATCAGGCTGGCCAGAGCCTCATCTAGCCCGGCCTTAAACACCTCCAGGGATGGGGCCTCAACCACCTTCCTGGGCAACCCATTCCAGGCTTTCACCAGTCTCACGGTGAAGAATTTCCTCCTCACATGCAGCCTAACTTTCCCATCAAAGTCCAACTTCCCCATCAAAGTAGGATCACCCAGAGCACAGTGCACAGGGCTACATCCAAGGGAGTGTCTGAGTATCTCCGGAACAGGAGACTTCACAGCCTCTCCGGGCAGCCTGTGCCAGAGACTTTGCTTTGGAACTCACACTGGAAAGAAGGCTGTCTTATTTCTGAAAGAAGCTTCTTGTGTTCCAGCTTGTGCCCAGTGCTTCTTGTCCTGTCACTGGGCACAACTGGAAACAGCTTGGCATCATCCTCCCTACAGCCACCTTGCAGATATTTATAGGTAGGGATCAGGGCTCCTCTGTCTCTTCTGAAGACTGAACAGTCCCAGTTCTCTCAACCTTTCTTCACAAGAGAGATGCTCCAGGCCCCAAATCATCTTCACTGCTCTCCACTGGACTCTTCTCAGCAATTCCCTGTCTCTCTTGCACTGCAGAGCCCAGAACTGTATATGGTAAAGATATGGCTTGATACCATGTGGGGAAAAAGTAGTTTGTAAGAAAGATGAATGGAACTGTAACCACTGAATCCTGGTAACTCTTCCATACAGTCATATAACTATGATTTCTTTTACTTTCTTCAGGTTTGCCTTGACGTCCAGCTACGAAAGCAACTGACAGTAAAGCAAAAAAGCTGTGCAGCTGAAGAAGTGTCCTTCGACTTGGTGACAATGTCTCTTATTTTTTAATAAGAACTAAAGGACAATGGGGTCAAACACCCTTGGGAAGGCTGCAACACTGGATGAGCTTTTGAACACTTGTATTGAGATGTTTGGTACACCTTTTCAATGTTTTATTTTGCTCTTATTGGAACTCACCTTACAACACAACCCCTGCTGTTCCCGGTTTAGCTGATCTTTTCTTTAGCAAAAAAATCTCTTTCTGTTCCATAAAATTTTCCGTGTTTCATTTTGGCTTCAAACCATACGGGCTCCAGTTTTAATCACACGCACAGTATACAGGGCTTTCTTAATATAGATAGTGCACAACAGTGGGTATGTAGAGTGGGTTTTGAAATGCTGGCCTTCAGGAAGAGAACTGTTTAGCTGAATGATTCAAGCAGTTATTTCTGGCACAGATCTTTGTCTTGAGCTTCCTTTCTGACCAGACAAGTTTTTGGAAAGGTTTTCCAAATCATCATGGAACAATTTGTAATAGTAAAGCTCATGTAATCTTTTTACTCTTATTAAAAAATTATCTAGCAGGGTCTAAGGGAAAGAAGACAGTAAATAGATTTTGATCCATAACACCATTACTCATGGTCTAGGTCACACTGCAGCCAGATGAGTTCATGTGGATGAGCTTAAATGCTTTGAGATGAAAGGTAGCAGGGCTCAAACTTTGTGGATAATTGTGCTTCTCTTCTCTTCCTTGTATACACACAGTCTGGACAACTGTAGCCCATGTGTGGATACCATTCCATACGTACCTGTCATCTACTGCCTTCTAAGAGTGACAGACAGAAAATAATATAAGATTGCAGATGTTGAGAAACACTGATGGTCAGGCAATGTGCCAAAAAATAACCTTCTGCAGTTGCAAAGATGCAGGGGTCTTTCTGTACAGCTGCTGGAGATGGGACCCTCATACTTGAGATGTAGCTTTGGCATCGAGTTCCTCCTCCTTTTTTAACAGTACAATTGTTAACGTAAAGCTATAGAGCTGCAGCAAAATCTTGGAAGTGGTTATACATAGATCACAGCCCCATGCTTTTGGAGGACTGTTTGGATGTGGGTTTTGGATTGCAGACAGCCTTTTTGTGCTATGTTTACCATAGTGCTGTCCATACCCCATTTTTCTAGCTATGACCTGTGATCTACAGAGATAATTTCACTGCTTTGTTAGTTATAAGTATAGTCTAGCAGTAGTTACCACTACAGGATGATTTGTGCTCTTTGGGTTTGTTCCCTCCTGTTCTGCCAATTCCATACCCTAACAAAAGGGATGCAGCCATCAATAGAATACACACGTAGATGCTATTATCTATCTCGATGGGGCACAAAAGTGAAACAGCATATCTGGCAACGGAGAAGGCAAATGAACCAGTAAACCCACTCACCACAAGCACAAAGGAGAGCAAACCAGCCCAAAAACTCAACAGGGAACTCAACCCCAGCCCATCTCCTGCCACAGCAAGACGATCTCAGAAAATACCCGAGAAATGCAAAACGCCATTACTCACTCTGGTTAAATTCAACAGTAGACCCAAAGGTTGTTCTTAGTGGTAAACACAGAGGCCAGCCCAGTCCTGCCCTTGATTATGGTAGGAGGCACTTGGCCAGTCTTGGTCCTTTCACTTGGATGTGAGATTGGCCCATGTGTCAGCTTGAATTGGCAGCACTTCGCCTACCTACATGGTAGATCACGTCCCAGCGTGTCCATTCACACCCCTTTCTGTGTCGGACTCCGCTTGAAGAATAAAAGCTCCTCTCTGCTCACGCAGAATGTGGTTAACTTGTTTGTTTCTTTTTCACAGATGACAAAGGAAATCAGTGCTCCAGCCATTTGCCAAGAACCTTTCTTTTAATGCACCGGTGGTATTTGCCTTCCACAGAGCTAGCTGGCAAGCTTCTGTCCACATATCCTTTCAGATTGACTCTGCAATGTCAAAAGCTGCTTGTTTCTGTGGCTGCATGTAAAATTGTGCACCGATTGATCAGTGACGAATGAGTTTAGGGGTGACATTTACTGGTTGTGGACTTGCACCCTGTGAGGTGTTGCTTTGCGTTGACTTTGACTAAGTGCTTAAGATACCTTTTCAAAAGTGTGATGGCCAGCTGGCCTTGGGCAAGTATGAAGTTCTAATGATAGCTAAGCACCTGCATGTCACTAAAGCTCTCCAATACTTAAGTAATCAGAAGCATCATTGCATTTGTTTAGCCAGGACTGGCAAGAAACTGCTCAGCAGGACATTCAGAACAGTGCAATAGAAGCATTTTTTGCTAACGGCAGCCAAGAAGTGCCGTCTATCCCCTGAGATGCAGTGAAAGTGAGGAAATATCAGAACAGACTATGGTTATATCTAGAAGAAAAGGTTTATACTGTTTTTTATTCAGCTTAGATAGTGTCAGAGTTATTGGTGGATAAGAACAGCATTATATGGGATCACGGCACACAAAGATTTCTTTAACTAGCTTACATATAGGGATGCCACTGGGGAGAACTGCAATGAATTCAGATTAAAAATCTGCTATTTCATGAGGTAAGCATGCTTCTGTCCTCTAGCATTTGGGTTTTTATTCTTCCATAAAGAAGAAATCCTTCAAAGTAATTTCTTTTTGTAAAGCTTAAAAATAAACCATGAAACTATCAAGATTTTAATTTTTTTTTAACTTGATCTCCAGTTCATAGTCAAGGGTGAGTTTCTGTGCTGTAAAAACAACTGTTTCTGTTGAACCACCCAGCCTTTGAGATGCTTAACTGTATTGACCTAAAGAGTTGACTGAAAACTTGTGCAGTGATTTACCTGGTGTCTGAGATCTTTTAGAGGGAGACTAGTTCAGCACCAGGGACATATTTTGCTTAGAGATGTACCTAATGTGGTAGAAGAGAATCATCTCTGGCCTATGTCTTCATTCTACATAATCCCTACGTAACTTACGATGACAAGAGAACGTTGGTGATGCTGAAGCTATTATGGGTCAAGTGTGTTCTGCTCCTTGCACTGACTGTCTCTGGGATGGTTTCTGTGGGAACGCTGTCAGGTGTCAGGCTGTGCTTGCATAGGAATATCACTCTGCAAAAGATTATTTAACATGATATAATCTGCTTCCCTCTAACAAATGCTCTTCATTTCTTCCTCTGGACTAAGCTACATTGCTGGGAAGAAAGGGAAGGAGGTATTGAAACAGGGCTTGATACAGCCTTTTTTCATGCCCCCTTAAATATCAGAAGAGACATCTCATTTATGTGATTAGCATGGTGGAACTGTCACTCCAATTCACATTTTCATTGAAAAATCCTTTCTAAGCCGATAGTGTCTCACGTTGTTTCATACAGACAAGCACAAGTGTCATTGAGGTGGCCTGACAGCATGAGTCAGGACACGTGTGTACCTTTCGTAAGTGTCAGCCCAGCTATTGCTTTAATTTCACATTTCAGTAGAATGCTGCTGAGTTGTGCTCATCATCAAAGGGAATTATATGATAAGGTAGCTTCTGTCACTTTGTTGTCACAAATAATCACAGTAGCAGCAAGCTAGTTTCATCCACCCTCCCTGTCCAAAAGCCATTGAGTCTGAAAAATGTATAAGTCCTATGGAACAAAATGCGAGTACATAACATATGAATGCTACACCTGAATCTCTGGGCATCTCTGAACCGCTCTCTCTGGATTTCAGATACTGGATTTTGGAATTTCCTGCAGAATTTAACTTGGATCTTGGGCTGATTCGTTTGACTGAAGAGTTTCGAGAAGTAGCCAGCCAGCTGGGCTACGAGGATCACATCCATCTCATTGATATCTCCAGCATGTAAGGACGTCAGGAGCGTCGATACATTTTGCTCTGTTCTGTGTAAAAATAATGAAAACATGAGGGGCCATCTTGATCTTGAGACACACAAAAAAAGCAGCGACAAATAGATCACATTGTCTTGAAATTTGAAGTTATTAGACGTTTTGAGTTCTGGTTTTAGTGTCACGGTTTTTAACTACGGCTTCTTGTATCATAGGGAAGACCACACTGGGTTTTGCTCTGATATAAATATTCTGTTACTTATCACTTACAGTAGCACCTCCAAAACTCTTATTTTCTGGATTGCACCTACATGGGTCTTATTCTGAATGTTTGTTATGTGCTGAGCACCACAGATTAGAAAACTGATTGTATGTCTCTTGGTAATTGTATACAATTATTGAAGCTGGAAAAGCCCTCTGAGCTCATTCAGCCCAGCCTATGATCTAACATCATTACATTGGCCAGACCAGGGCACTAAGTGCCACAGCCAGTCTGTCCTTAAACATCTCCAGGGATGGTGGCTCTACCACCTCCCTGGGCAGTCCAGTCCAGGGTCTATGTGTGCAAACGAGAGCTCCAATACAAATAACAGATATGTCTACCTTCCGTTGCAGTCCATCCTATGACTGGATGAGAAGAGTTACACAGAGGAAAAGGGTTTCCAAGAAAGGAAAAGCCTGTCTGCTGTTTGACCATCTGGAGCCCATTGAGCTTGCTGAACATCTCACTTTCCTGGAGCATAAATCTTTTAGGAGAATTTCGGTAAGAAGCCTACAACTTTGTCACTTGCAGTTAGGAACCTGTCCTTAAGGACTGTTCAAATGGTTTAGTATTTATAACTGCTTTTCCCCTCAACATTTCAATGTAGTAAATCTTTCAAGTTCGTCATATGATGATATACCTAGTCATGGCTGCAGCAGCACTCCCTTCACCTTTCTCATGATTGATGCCTTCAGTGACAGGAGTTAATTTGGTGGAGAAATTCTGGGCAACGATTACTGCTAAAAGCTACTGCAGTAGTCATGTGTTGCAGCTGTTGATTAAACTAATATTATTGCTCAAAAATTGACAGGTGGTTTTTTTTCCCCTCTGAGAAAAGAACCTTCAGAACCTTCGCAATGAATAATTTTTTAAGAGGCTGAAATACGTAGCATGTTGTAGTCTCTTTGGAAACCATTCTTTCATTTGTCCATTTAGGATTAGCAGATAATTCAGACTGGAAGGGATCTCAGGAGGCTTCTAGGCAAACCCCCTACGCAAAGCAGGGTCAGCTCTGAGATAGGTCAAGTTCCTCAGGGACTTAGCCAGCTGGGTCTTGGAAAACTGCAAGAAGAGAGACTTCTCCTGCCTCCATCTCCTGTATTGGCACAGAGGAAAGTACAGCTGCTTCTTTTCACATGGAATTGTATGTGAACAGGAGGAAAAAATGGATGAAAATGAAAGCAGATACTCAAGCAAAATAGATGAGTAACTGAAATGCCGAAAGAAATGCTGATTTCTGCTGGCAAGTATCCACGTGATGACACTGTGTCTGCTGGAAAATGGAAGTGGTAAGATCTCCAGACAAGTTTTCTTCGGAAAAATGAGACTTTTTAAAAAGTATTTAGGAGCGTGAAAGAAATCAGACTCCAGAACTAAGAAAAATATATGGAGGTTTTTGTTTGCTTGAAGAGAGGAAGGAAAAAAAGATCAATGGAAAGCTGAGACCAGTCTAAATAGAATCTCTTTTGACGTCATTTCATAATGTTCAAAGGTTTATTGGTCTAGACTTCAAATTATGGGGAAAAAACCTGCTGTGATCTGTTGTGTAATCACAGAATAGTTCAGGTTAGAAAAGACTTTCAGGATCATCAAGTCTGTTGTAGATTAGAAATTTCAGATTTGTTGCCTGAGGCACTGAGAGGTTGCTGTAGCACCTTGTGATGTTTCAACTTGCAGAACTGCAAGCTGAGTTTTCATGGCTCTGCAAACAGAGGAGGTGGAACTTTCAGTTTCAGGCTTTGAGCTACTCCTTCTTCACTTCACTTTTTGTCTATGTTTGGAGAGAACACACAAGACAATGAATGCTGAACGCAGAACCATCTTGCTCTGGGAACGTGGTGAATGGAGAGAGAGAAGAGAGTGGTACCTCAAGGATCAGCAGAAGGGAGGTTTCATCTGAATTCTGTGGTTTGCTGAAATTGAGACTATTTTCCTTTCATTCATGGTCATAGGAATCAGCATTTTGGAAATGGAGGGCTGGTGTGGAAGCACTTGGAACAAAGAACTGGACTTTAGAATGCCTGCTGCCATGGTGCGGTGAAGAACATGTGCATGGACTGAATGGACTCCATGTTTTCACGAGGAGCAAGAACTGCTGAAAGTGTCTTTGGCTGCTGCACTCAGCACTCAGCTCTCCAATGTACATCTATGTCCATGAATGTACACGGACTGAACAATATTTTGAAAAGAAGATTTCACAGAAGTTGCTCCTGCTACAGCGTTTTCTACATAGGAGGAAGAAAAAGGGTGCAGAGTTAGCTTCCTGGAAAGCTTCAAGTTCCTGTGAAGAGTAACAAAGAACCTATTTATTTCAGCGGGGCCAAAATTTCCATCTTTACATCAACAGCTCAGTGGGTTAGGATATTGGAGCGGGATGAAAGCCGTTATGACAGGCTTCTTGGCTTATAGCACTGGGTAATTGCTATGGAGTATCATGCCATGAGCATGTTAAGACAAACTACACAGACTAGTGTAGTTTGAGCGTGTCCAGAGAAGGGCAACGAGACTGGTGAGAGGCCTTGAGAACAAGCCCTATGAGGAGAGGCTGAGGGAG
>JAOXOE010000869.1:0-10969 GCA_028565055.1 Phoeniculus purpureus
GGTTGCCCAGGGAGGTGGTTGAGGCCCCGTTCATGGAGGTGTTTAAGGTCGGTCTGGATGAGGCTCTGGCCAGCCTGGTCTAGGGTGGAGTGTCCCTGCCCATGGCAGGGGGATTGGAGTAGGTGATCTTTTGAGGTCCCTTCCAACCCCTAATGATTCTATGATTCTATGATTTAAAAGATGTAAAAATTCAAGGCAAATATGTTTGAAAACTAATATTTCATGTGCATATGTTTGTTCTCCCAGAACATGCATGGTAGCATACCTATTATGAAAGTCAAAAGGAACTTTGTTTTCAAATCCAGCGGATGAAGGGAGTGTCCTAGGCACCACCCATGGAATCAGCCATAATTTGTCTCCCACCTGTAAATTAGTCCTATTCCTTAGAAATAATTGATGCCTTCTCCTCTCTACTATATCCAGCAGGAGGTTAAGATGTCTGGGCTGTAGTGGAAATTTTCACAATGCCTGCTAGGTAGTGAACATATAGCACACAACCTCTCACATTGATGAGTCAACGTCTTGTAATTTCAGTCATAAGATGTCTCTTTTCTCAGAATATACAAATATTATGATACACAATTTAAGCAGCTGAAGTACTTTGTGTGTGGTTAAAAAGATGGAATAAATTCTACCTCAAAATCTTCTGAAAGCAGAAAAGTGTCAACAGTTAATAAAGTCCCAAAGGCAGTCATGTCCAATGAGTGGGTTTAGTAAATTATGAAAAATCCCCAGAGTAACTGCCTCGGGAGTCATTAACGTGATGATGGTACATTTTCCTCATATATAAGAAAGGACCCAATAGGGATTCTTGATGTCACAACAATCTCTTGTTGATATCTCTATATTAAAAATTGAGTGGAAACCTGCTGACTGTACTGAAACTGACTCATTCAATACTGAAGTTGGTAGGAGTCTTTTCATGATTTCTTGGGGCTGTTGCTGCATTGCAGACTCTCTCATTCTTTTTCTGTTTCTTCAGACTTACCTGCCAACTTGCTTCATTGCCTAGAATACTAGAGACACTTTTGTGGCATTCTTTACATGTTTGCATCAAACCCTACACAGTCAGATCTGGAAATCCTGGGGGTCTCTCTGTCTCTTAGAAATAAAGAAAATGGACAAGACTAAAGAAAGCCAAACAAGGTGTAGATCATCTTTTTTTTTTTCAAGGCAGAAAAGCATTTTATAGTTTAAGGGAGATGAAATTAAAATTACCAGTGTTATATCTCCAGGCTCTGATCATAGAATCATCACGAAAGGACCTCCAGGATCACCAAGTCCAGCCCTCATCCCAAAAATCTCCTTAATCCCCAGACTATGGCCTTAAGTGCTTTAGCTGCTCAGTTTTTAAACACTTCCAGGGATGGTGACTCCACTACTTCCTTGGGCAGCCTGCTTCAGTGCCCAATCACTCTCTAAGGAAAGAACTTCTTCCTAATGTCCAATCTAAACTTCTCCTGGTGCTACTTGAGGCCATCTTCTCTCATGCTATCATTGGCAGCCTGGGAGAAGTGACCAGCACCAGCATCACTATAACCTCCTTTTGGTAGCTGTAGAGAGCAATAAGGTCTCCTTTCACCCTGCTATTCTCTAGAATAAATAACACTAGTTGCCTGAGCTGCAATTCATAGGTCATGTTTTCCAGACCTCTCACTAGCCTTGCTGCCCTTCTCTAGACATTCTCCAGCACCTCAATGTCCTTCTTATACTATGGTGCCCAAAACTGGACATAGTATACAAGGTGTGCTGTACATAAGTGCACAGTACAGGATCACCATCACCTCCCTACTCCTGCTGGTTCCTGATCCAGGTCAGGATGCTGCTTGCCTTTTTGGCCATCTGGGCACCCTGCTGGCTCCTGTTCAGCCGGCTGTCAACAAATACCCCCAAGACTTTTTTCACCAGGCAGCTCTCCAGCCACTCGTCTCCCAGCCTGTAGCTGCTGGGGGTGGTTGTGACTGAAGTGCATCACCTGGCACTTGGCTTCATTAAATCTCATTCCACTGGCTTCAGCCTATCATTCCAGCCTGTCCAAATCCCTCTGCAGTGCCTATCTACCCTCAAATAGATCAACACTCCCTCTTAATTTCTTGGGTGCATTTGATCCAATGTCACAAACCATGCAGACTGTCACAATGGCCAGGTCCACCATGATTCCAGACCTCCTCAATAGTCTGTTTTTCTTTTGTGAAAATTCAGTGCACAGAGGGGAAGAAAAACAGTGAAAACAAAGATACAATTTCTGGTCCTACCAAGAGACAAGTGACAGCCAACATATACATCCTTACCCAGAACCCAGAAGTGTTCCCAGGCCACCTTGTAGACACAGGGCCTGTTTGTCCCAAATGTTCATATGAGAAGGTTTAATGTCACTACAGCAATGGTCCTTGTAAACCATACACATGAAGAGCTATCACCTACTGATGCATATTGCAAAAACCAGGATTCATAAAATGTGAGGCCAGCAGGGTATATTCTAATCTCTGGAATAATGCTGCCTGGGGGACTTCCTGGCTTTGATCCTGTTCCAAGTCCAAGAGCAGATCTTTCTGCAGACAAAACACAAAACACCTAATCTTTCATTTAAAGATTGCCATGAATGAGAATCCCCCAGAACCTTAAGCTGCTCTGTTGATTAATTAACCTCATTGTGTGCATTTAGACCCTGTTTCTGGTGTGAATTTGCATTCAAAAAGTAAAGTTACACAACCTAGACAGCAGGGGACTGACCATCATGAAATACATATTCACTTCAACGCTGCTCCTTCTACCGAGGAGGACTGAAGATCCCAAGCCCTCTCCAATTCAGAAGGCGGCCACATGTCCTGTGCTTCATGAATGGGCAGATCATCAGATGAAATGTTGCGGTTTAAATGTGGAATTCCCACTTTCCTATAGACATTTATGTCCTCAGTTCTAAGATAACAATGCAACAGAGAAGCATTAAAGGCATAAAATATAAAACGTGCAATAATTTGGTGTAACTTTTAGAAGAAATATTAATCTAAGGATTTCAGATTTCTACTTTAATAAACCTGTTGCTTGCCTATAACTTATTTTACCATAATAGCCAGTCAGTCCTTGGTGACTTCTATTCTGCTCTATTCTATTCTGAGTCCCTTCTCTCTGGGTTTTGTTTTGTGGTTGTTTGGTTGAGGTTTTTTCCTCTAGACAATGCAACTCAAAAGTTTTCATGCATCTCCTTGACAGATACAAACATTATTCCCATTGTGTCCCTACTGAATGAAAAATTTAAAGTGCAGAGCTGGCATTGGAAGATTGACTGGATTCTAAATGAACTTTCTGATACCAAATGTAAAACTAGAGGGAACAGAGCACCAGTAATGAAGTGGAATACAAGGTTAAGTATTGGAAAGTAATTAGTGAGTTCATCAGCAACAACTCTTTGATGGTCTGAACTGCTTCCAGAAAGATAAGGACACATTGTTTGAGAAAACAATTAAATCCCATCCCATACTTGCATAGAATTATTTCGTATTCACATGCAAATTCAAAGACATGGATACACTCAAAATACTAATGCTGTATGTATGCATAGACTTGGTTCTCCTCTTGTTTACACCGCTTTGAGTCAGAGGTAAGTTAGCAACAGGTCTGCAATATAAAACATCTGCAATACTAAGGAAATTCAGACCATCTATCTCTGTCTTTCATCAACCTTATTATCAGCAGTAACTTATTTGCTGTCCTCTTTGTTTAAGGTACTGCATGATCACATAAGCAGACTCAGAGCTTTTTACCAGAGGAATTCAGTCACCCATACAAACAGGTGGACAGTAAGACTATTCATCATATTTCTGCCTATAATAATTTTTGTTCTATATCAGCGTGACCTCATTGTAGTTTCCAGTAGTTTGCACAATAAACTTCCTTCCTGTAGTGTTACTCAGGGACAAAGGACAGGAATCCAAATGCAAGTTCTCCATGGGACATTCCTTGTGTGTCTAACTTCTAGTAGCCACTATACAGCAAATAGGATCAGATCCATTCTTTCAGTCTCCAGCTATACCTGTTAACTTAATGATTGAGGAAATATGCAGAGAATAAGAAATGTAGTTGAATTTCTATATACCAGTGCATAATAGATTTACTTCCAGGCTCTTACACCCTTCACCCTTACCTGGGAGCCCATGAAGGGTGAGACAGGTATTGAATTGGGGTTTGGAGCAGCCAGGATCCCTGCCATCATGACGATCCTTGGCATACAGGGACAGATATCCCAGCAGGAGTTAGTGCTGCTAATAGTGCTGACTATGTGCCTGCGGCAGCAAACACTCCTGCAGAGTCCCTGCCACAGCTGTCACCTCACAGCAGCAGCAACCTCAGCGACAGGCTCCTGTGCTCACTGAAGTCACCTGGAATTTAGTCCCCAGCTTTTTCTGTCTTGATTTAGGAGGAAGCACAGACTCATTAAAGTCACCTTCTCTTGAAACTCACAATTGGACATCATTTTGTACTTCTGTTTTTCTTCCCCAGGACAGGACCCATGTTTCACTGACTCACTTCTCTGATGCCACTCGGACAGCACAGGCTGAGACTTGAGCATAAAATGCTCTCAAGTTCTTCCTTTCAGAGAATAATGATCTGTAGAAAAGGGCTTCTTGTTCCTGGGATAATGGTATGTGATGACTACATTTGGTGAGGAAATGGTCATCCGAGCATTACTGTAATAATGCACGCGCTCATTTATTTATCCTTTCATGAGGTTCCAAAAAGCCTAATCAAGTTAGACTCTCTTTATTGTTACTTTTCCCAGGCAGGATTTTGACAACTTACTTGACATTTAAAGCTGAATCTATTTAATCACTGGTTTGGGTTTTATTTTGTTGTTTGTGTTTGTTTTTTTTTAACTCAGTGAAAAATGAGACAGCCTATAACCACAGGATTCTGATCTGCATCATGCTGAAAAATGTTATGCCATTTTATTGCAGCTTCCTCACATAGACAGGAACCCATATCTGGGGGTAAGACTGGGATTTATATTAGCTGAGTTTACGGGGTTCAAGAGTAAGTTGAATCTCTTGTAGAAGCTCATGGTCAAAGTTCCCTGTATATTCAGCATGAAGAAGCAGGTACCAAGAGGGGAGGATTAAAGCATTAAGTATTGAATAGCTAAAGTAAAAAATAGTGAGAATCCTCATTTTTCCTCCCAGTCCCATATGAGATTCTTTCTGGAATCAGCATGAGAGACCTAGACTTTAGGCATCATAAGAAGTGGTACTGCACGAGGAAATAGGGATTTGGGTCCATTTTTGAAGAATTAGTTGTTGTTCTACATGGTCTTTCCAGAAGACAATTGTTCGAAAAAGCCCCCAAAACCAGTCATAGGAATTTGCTCGTAATGCTGTCTACTAAACAAAACACTAATCTGAGAAGTTCCTGAACAAGTAGTTCTATGACTTGCAAAGACAACTCTGAATCAGTGCCCTCAGGGCAGATCTTCCCAGTAGGGCCGAGACACAGTGCGCCGTTTAATGTATATCTTGTGAAAAGCTCAAAGGTGACTCTACCTACTTTCATACACTGGAAACAATACTTTTGTCATGACTATGTGTATCAGCATAATTTGAGTAAAATTTCCTCTAGTAGGCCTTGAGCTGGTTCCAAACAGCCTCTCAGACTAACTGAGGTGCCAAAACTTTCTAACATATTTCAGTGCACTGACCAATAGGAGTCTTTTTCCCTTCTGAGCCACATGAGCTGCGCAAGGTGAAAAAAAAAAAAATACCACTGAATTAATATTTGTTTTGCGACATAAAAGACCCCAGCACTATCTACAAATGTTCTAATTAATTTGGATTAATTTCATGTGCAAAGTTTGGCTCTGAAGGTGTTGATGGAGTCATACATCAAAGAGGCTTCACCTCTGTAAAAAATCAATGCTAAAGTAACCTTGATTATTGTCTCTGCTGATGTCACACATAGCACTAATCAGTCATGTTTTTCACTGAACACTATTATGAACAAATGTTGTTTGCTCTCTTATTGGCATTTTTGAGACTTTGAGACCCTGGGATAATATTCGGCGCAACTCTCTAAGAGGAGGTTTTCACCTTATGGCAATTGTATAACTTGTCCAAGAGCACGTGGGCCGAGAGTAAAATTGAATGAATCTGAAAATAGAAAATAAGGATGCATATACTGCCATGGAAGGAGAGCCTTGTCTTCCTTCCTTCCCTGTACTTCTTCCTCCCTGCCTTTCATATTCCTTCTCTTCTATGACCTCTTCTGTCTCTCTTTCCTTTTCTTCCCTTTTCTTTCTCTACCTCTTCACTTTCTCACCCCCACCTCAGAATTAGAAAGTACGTTTGAAGCAGTGGCAGATTTCTGGAGGGAGTGCTTTGCAATACAAGGAAGGGATCTCTAGAGATGCTGGGTCTGAAATTCCTGACCTGTGAGGTATCTAAGCCTAATACAACCAAACAAAACCTCAGAGTGAAAGCACCTAGTTCACCTTTAATAAGGCTCACTATCGATTTTTGTGATTGCTACTTTTATTCTTCAGAGCAAGCAAACATCTGCCACCCAGCCCCTGCCCTCCTGTCCCCTCCTTTTTGATTATTCTTAATACTTTTAAGGCCCTTAGGAGTCCCTCTTCTCATCCCTCAAGCTCCTGTAACTGATTCAATCCCGTTTATTTCAGTGTGACGAGTTCATGCCGCTTCAAGCACCTCCTGAAAACAATTTCTGTATTTATATCGGCTCTAGGGCATCTTGAGTCAAGCTTTCAAGTATTACCAGGAACGGATGCACATCCTACCTGGGGTCTCCACAAGATGCCTCCAGACTTGGATTTTATGTAAGTGTCCATTTTCTAGAAGTCCCTGGTCCTTGCCTTGGCAGGAATCCTGACCAAAGAGTAGGGTGAATCCACGTGATGGTACAAGCACTATTCATGATCTGTCCCACAGTCTTGTTCCCCTGACTGTCCGCATTGAAAAGTAGTACAGCTTCATGTCCACTCCCAGGACGAGTGGTCGCGACACTTAGGGATATGGTCTAGCAGTTAGATATTAGGATAAAGGTTGGACTCGATGACCCTGGAGGTCCTTTCCAGCCATGATGATTCTGTGATTCTGTGACGTGTTCAAAGCCAGGTTGGATGAGAACTTGAGCAACTAAATCGAGCTAAAAGGCGCTGTTGCTCATGGCAAGAACATTGGAGTAGGTGATCTCTAAGATCCTTTCCAACCTGAGCTATTCTGTGATTCTGTGATTCACGCATGATGACTTCTCCTCCTTGCAATGGATGTGGTTACATAATGCACAACCAGCTGTCCTTCTAGCACAAGTCCAAGCTTAAATAAAATTCACTCCAATGCGTTGGAGAGGGATTCCAATACAAATCTGTTGTTACACTCAGAACTCAGATCCTCAGTGGATCAAAGTTATAACTAAGTTATTGTCTCTCTACTGACTTCCCGTCTTCTTTCCTCCCCCACAATAAATCCTCTGTGTGCAGTCCCCCAGGGATTAAACCTGATTTATGTGTTTTTGTCATAAGGACAAATGACAAAAGAGAGAAGTTTGCAATGGCTTCTTAGATTTTTCTGGTTTAAATAGAATAAATTATCTCAAGACAGAAAAATATCTTAAGATGCTTCTGTCACAGAAACAGTCAAGCATGACTTATGGATTTCAGCTTGTGGAAAATATGTTTAAAAAGTCAGTCCGATTTTTAGATACAGTCTGAATAGCAAGTGTTTATTTACCAGTTGGAAAATGGGCTTTTGATCTCCTATACTGGTTCTGCTTGGTATAGCAGATGGTAATCCTATCGAGCAACACTGTTTTCAAAGCCTCATTGAGACAACCTCCTTATTTCAATCCATGCTACATCTGTCCCTGAATGGGATGAGTTAGCTGCAAACACAGAAAGGATGAAAAATAATCTTATACCAAAACTGAGCGGGTATGAAAACCATACATGCTCGAAATGTGCCAGATTCCTTATTTAGAATAAAGGGTGGCATCACGGTATCCTATTTTGTCAAGGGCTCTCTCTTGTTGAGGAGGAAAGGGCTGGCTTTCATATTTAATCCTGAGCTGTGAACTATGGTTGTTTCTTTTGCCTTTGTCAAAACACCAGACAGCAGCGGAGAAAAATGAGGGGATGGTAAAGGTAGGGAAAATGAAGAGCTGGTTAATGTTCACGGGATGCAAGGCGACTGGTCAGTCACGGATGGATGCTTTGGGCTGGCAGCCTGGCCACAGCAGATGTTACTTTGGACCCTGGCTCACTTCCCAGGTCTGGGTTGTCATCTGGCTTATCTAGTCAGGCCTCTTTTCTTTACCACTGTTTTTAAGACTGGGTAGAGCTAGACAGGCTGTCTCTTCTCATCACGCTGATAACTGTGCTGTACAGTAGGTTTCAGAGTCAGGTGAAAAGCAAAGAAAAACACCAACACACACTGAAAAAATGAGCAAATGGGCATGGAGGAATGAGGGGAGAAGACAAGAGGAAGTTCAGATGTTTGTCGATTACATTGAAAATATCTATTCTGTATCACCAAGGTTATACTATTTATGAAGATGTAGTGGAGCATGAGGCTAAGGGTGACCTGAAAAAATGAGCATTTCTTTCGGCTAACCCAATGGAACCTTCCATATTTCTTTATGCATTATACAAAGATGTCAATGAGTATGTTAGACCTCCAAATCAAAAACACGAAAATTTATCAATTTTAATCTATTTATCTTTTTTTTCATTTTTATTCATTTTTTTGTTTGTTCATTTGCTTATTCCAGTCTTACAGTTTCATGTCTCGGTTTTCTGTCAAACCCTCACCCTCATTATTGGAACAAAGGAATTTACTGTTTTTAAGATTAATGCTTCTTTTCTGACAGATAAGATTAACCTAGGAGTGGCCTGTTGAACCACTGGTTTTAGCAGCACCTTATCTACTGTGTCAGTGCTTGAGTGATCTCTTTATTGCTTTGGGATTAATTAAAATTGTTTTCCTTCTTTTCCCTGGGCAGGTACAGCACCCAAACAAATCTCCACACTTAAAGGATGATTTCTGTGGTATACAATTTTATTCTCAACTACCTGCAAATATTTTCCAGCTCAATAAGATTTGAAGAGGAATTATCTGCAGTGAGAGGAAAAAAAAGTGTAATTTAGGCTGCTTCTTTCCAGTTTATTAGGAGTTTTCTCATTTTTCAAGCATGGTAAAGGTAGTAAAAGTTCACTTGTGATCTGACTTATTGCCATAGAAGTCAACAGTATTCAAGGTGACACAGAAACAGACCTGATGCAGCACAAGCTTCTAGAATAGCAGCACTGCATTTAAATGATAACAGGGACTAAACACTAGATCAACCTATTCTTTGTTAAGAAAAAAATAAATCCCTTATGCAATGGAGGTAGGTGGGTGTTTCTTTTTGTCTGCGGCTAGGTAGTCTAGCTGCCTGAGGGTTTTGGCTTGCACATCTCTGTCTGAGGCAGCACATAGTTAGTAGACAACAGCCTTAAAACTTCAAGGTGAGGCCAGCTTCTCAGCCAATTTATTGTCAGTTGAACTACAAATTTTTAAAAACTGGCTGAACCTGAGCATGAGCTCTAGAAAAACCAAACTGAGAAGGCTTAAGGGAAGCAGCAAAGGCTGATTAGTTTTATCAAAACATTGGTTTGGGGAGGAATTTGCTGTTGGTTTAAGGGTTTGCTTTTTTGTGGTTTTTTTTTTATGGATCTCTGTAAAGCAGATTATTGTTGTATTTTATTTTGCCTTTAAAGGCATGAACAAGAAAGGAAAAGTGGTGCCTGAAATAGAAATGGACATGGTGACAGCAATGGTGACTGGGAAAATTACTTGCTCCAGAAGTTTCAGGGTGTGTAATATTCAAATATTTGCTTAAACAAGCATAGAATATTTCTTATAACTAAAAAAAGTAAGTGGATATGAGCATGATAGGACACTGAGGATGCAGGTAAGATGGAAAAATGAAGTGGAAAAATATCAGCTGGAATCAATGGAGCTCCACCTGGGGAAGGATGATGAGCTGCTTGAGAGTGTGTGGGTTATAATTAAAGGGAAGACAGGGGAGGGTGTTGTTACTGTAGGGGTCTGCTACAGGTCATCAGACCAGCAGAACCAAGCAGATGAGGCCTTTCAAAGGCAAATAGTAGCAGCTACCAGGTCACAGGCCCTGGTACTCATGGGCAATTTCAACCACCCTGACATCTGCTGGAGGGACAACAAAGCAAGGCATCAGCAATCCAGGTTGTTCTTGGATTGCATTGATGACAACTTCCTCCTTCAAATGGTGGAGGAACCAACAAGAAAAGGTGCTATGCTGGACCTTGTTCTCACCAACAGGGAGGGGCTGGTGACCAATGTGAGGCTCAGGGACAGCCTTGGCTGCAGTGATCATGAAGCCATTGAATTTCAGATCCTCAGGGCAACCAGGAGAAAGTTCTCTGAGCTTACGTCCCTGGACTTTGGGTGTGCAGACTTTTATCGCTTCAGGGGCCTGCTGGCCAAAGTATCATGGGATGAAGCCCTTGAGAGAAAAGGGGGCCAGGACAGCTGGTCAGTATTCAAGGATCACCTGCTCTGTGTCTAGGAGCAATGTATACCAACAGAGAGGAAAGCAGGGAAAAATGCTAGGAGGCCTGCATGGCTGAACAAGTGATTGTCAATGGATCCATGTCCAAGTGGAGGCCAGTGACAAGCAAAGTCCCTCAGGGATCAGTCCTGGGACCAGTCTTGTTCAACGTCTTTGTCGGAGACATGGACAAAGGCATTGAGTGCACCCTCAGCATGTTTCCTGACAACACCAAGCTGTGTGGTGCAGCAGAAACGCTGGAGGGCAGGGATGCCATCCAGAGGGAGCTGGCCAGGCTGGAGAGGTGGGCACAAGCCAAACTCATGGAGTTCAACAAGACCAAGTGTAAGGTCCTGCATCTGGGTCGAGGCAATCCTAAGCACAAATACAGGCTGGG
>JAOXOE010000870.1:0-12938 GCA_028565055.1 Phoeniculus purpureus
TTTTTTTTTTATGTAAGCGGAGAGGGTTTGATTTCTTTCCTTCCTCAACCTTCAGAGGTTGTTTTCTTAAATTACTCTTTATTTCTCTCATCTGCAACCAGAACTGTCTATTTAAGGATATGAAACCCATATTTTCTCTTACATAAATTTGCAAAGATAATGTTTATTTCAGAACTAATTAACTGGTAGGTATCCAATTGCAGTGCACAATGTAGAATTAACTTTCTTTGTGTCTTACCTATTGAATAATGTAGTGTTTTTGTCTTTAGCCCTGTTGATGAGGACAGAGATACCAAGATAACCTCAAAAGATGAGAAAGGTACATGGTTTGTGGGTTGTCGTGGGCTTTTTTTTTCCTTAATGTACAAATTACTTGGAAACAGTTACGGCGTAAAATCTAACCGTTGGTTTTGACTCCTAATTCAGGGAGCCCGAAATGTAGTTGTAGCATTGGCCTTCATTAATTTTAAATTTCAGTGCATACAAGTTCTGTAGCTTTGCTGACCTAACAGAGTTCTTTTGAAAAAGTCTCTTGTGAATTTACATTTAATACTTATAAAACTGACGTAGACTACAAGTCATTAAAGATGTTGATGAATGGAGTTCAGTAGTTCATTTTTGTAGCCTGCAACCTGTCTGTTGATTTTTAAGATTGATTGGTAAAAGAATTGCATTTGTTAAAGGGTGGTTAATTTCTTTCTTTGACTGTCACATTCTTGTGCTACAGAGTCTTCTATGTTTGGGGGGTTTTTTTTGTACCTTTAGGCCGTGTGGGTAGCGGTTCTGGCAGAAATTTGTGGGTTAGTGGACTGTCATCCTCTACTAGAGCTACAGACCTGAAGAATCTTTTCAGCAAGTATGGCAAGGTACATAGCAGTTACATAAACTAACACAACATTTTATCTGTTCAATGGGATGACCTTAAATTTAGGTTTTATTTTCCCTAATGAGCAACTGGGTGGATTGAGCACTTGATTTCCTGTGTTTCTTTGAAACTGCCTATGGGAAAGTAGCAGATTTCCTAAAAGAGGGTGTGTGAAATGGGATGGGAGTAGCAGTACAGGTTATTGACCTGCTCAGCTACTTGAAGCTGAATTTTCTGAACTGGTTATTATGGTGCTCTCTACTTGACAGTCTGTTCCACAGTCAGATTTCTGTTTCATCAGATTTTGTGATTGCTTCATGCTTTTTTTTTTTTCCTCCAAAGGTGGTTGGTGCAAAAGTGGTGACAAATGCTCGCAGCCCTGGTGCTCGCTGTTACGGCTTTGTGACCATGTCAACATCAGAAGAAGCCACTAAGTGTATTAATCATCTCCACAGAACAGAACTGCATGGAAAAATGATATCTGTGGAAAAGGTAAGGGGCAGCTGTTCCGTGATAGTGTCACGCAAATACAAGCGTGCGAGTTTTAATGTCCTACCTCTTATTATAAAAAATGTTTTTGGCTAAAATTCTAGGCCAAAAATGAACCAGCTGGGAAAAAGCCTTCGGACAAAAAGGAAGGTGAAACAAGGAAGGAGAAAGACAAGCACCATTCTGCAGAGTCCAAATCTGAGAAGTAAAGTGCTTTTTGGTTTTTGGTATTTTTCTGTGTTTAAGGGCTGCTTACTGTAGCACAGACACGTGACCAAAGTGAACAGGAGCTGCCATAAACCTCGGTTTGCTGTAAGACTTCAGTATTTGTTTTTCAAGTGGTTCATTGCTTTTGAAAGAGGAATTTGGCTTTACTACTTTTTGTTCTTTCATAAAATTTGAGGAGATATGGCAAAGGCTGATCTGTTTGCTTTGGAGGTTTAAACCATTTGTTTATAAAATCTCTTCTGGTGGACTTTGTTCTCTGCTTGGGTTGGGTATCTTACTGGCAGAATTTTTTTGATGTTGACCTTTTTAACATGGTTGGCTTGATCGGAGTGGTTACAGAACGCTTCCACGTTCTCTGTTAAAACAAAGTTTACCTATAGGTCTGTTGGTATTAAGAAGGAGGAGAAGACGGACAAAAAAGATGATGCTAGGAAATCAGAAAAAGATGGAATAGATGAAAAAGAAGGAAAAGAGAAAGACGAACAAAAGTCTGGATCCTCTGATAGATCAAGGGCAAGCAAATCAGGTAACTAGCTGCCTTTCAGAAATGTTTTCAAGGTTATTTGTTTTGAAATAAAAATTTTAAAAGCTTGGTACAAAGAATATAAGCAACTGTGACACAGCTTTTGCTTCACATCCAAAAATACTCCTTTATCAGCTAAGCAGGAAATGGAAGAACAAGTGTAAATGTTCAGAATTGTGGTTGATTGAAAGGATTCAGCTCAAACCTCAGTGTTGTTATTATATATGAGTCAATAAAATACTTAAGATGATAAATGCTGAATTTTATGGAACTGCTGGGTTGTAGATCAGGCACAGCATGTGGTTCTGTGATGGCTTTATTGCCCTCATCCTTATCTTGACCCAATCTTGGTAGGCTATTTAATCATAAATGTGTTCTTCTGTAAGGCTTTTAAAACTTTTAAAGAAAAAATAACTTACTAATGCTTCATATCTTAGCAGTTTTAATTCTCGTAAGAAATTTTGAGTGCCTTACATATTACTATTCTTCGACTTATTTTGCTTTGTAGTGAGTCGAGGAACGGAAAGGACGGTGGTCATGGATAAGTCTAAAGGAGAACCAGTTATTAGTGTGAAAACTTCAACATCAAAAGAGAGGGTAAGTACCACTTTGAGAGAGACTTTGTGTAAAACTAGGTGTCAGATAGCACTTTAGGAAGCATTAGGGTGTAAATAATGCTGAAAAGGTAAATTCTTAGCTTCACCTGCTTTGTAGTTTTGGTCACTGTTGTCCTAGTTAAAGAAGTAGAGTTGCAGTAGGGGAATGGCACTAATATGCTATTTCCTTGAGCGTGGAGGGTGGTGACCTTTAGCAGGGTATATCATTTGCCACTGCACGTCAGATCATGTGCCTTGAGTATTAATATACATTTAAACTCATTAGAAGTTCTAGCCAATTGTAGAATACTTTTCCTTAACTGTTCTGTGGGATTCCAAAATAACTTACCTCTGGGAAGGTGCACTAGTCTGTTCTGGTCAGGTTGGCACAGCATCTTACACCTTTTGCCTAGAGATTTTAGCTAAAAATACACTTTGTTCAGCTACCAGATTGTTTTGATTTAACGCAGAGCACAAAAAGCCAGGATCGCAAATCTGGAAGCAAAGAAAAACAAGATATCTTATCATTTGATAAGATCAAAGAACAGCGAGAACGTGAACGTCAGAGACAGAGGGAGCGAGAGATCAGGGAAACAGAAAGACGTCGGTGAGTTTTCTCTGTTTAAGCTCAGAATGTGGTTCTCACCAACCTTGTCTAGTGAGAGCTGTCCCTGTCCATGGCAGGGGGTTGGAACTAGATGATCTTTGAGGTCCCTTCCAAGCCAAACAATTCTGTGATTCTGTTCTGTGAAAGCTTCTTTTAAGGCTTTTTTGAGAGACTCTTTTTGAATAACAGTTTCTATAGGTGCTTTCAGGTCTCAGATTCCACCTGACTAGATTTGAATTTCCGTTCTTGATTTTTGCCCTGGAAGTTCCTAAGTACTTTGTCAGATTTCTTTCTCTCTTTGGACACACTCTGCTCTCTGAAAACTTTTTCACAGCTTAGTTACTGATGCAGAACACTTAAACTTGCTTATTTTATCTGTATACACCCTTCCTTCTTTTTTTCCTTTAACTAAGCAGCTGCAATTTAATTGAGAGGAAATCGTTCACCTTTAAGCAGGTGAAACTTAGACTGGATTTTCAGTTGAAAACAAGATTCTCTCTTTCTCAACTAGCGAGAGAGAGAGGAGAGAAAGAGAACAACGGCTTCAAGCTATTCATGAGCGAGATGAAAGACAGAGGCTTCAGAGAGAGCGAGAACGGCTTGAATTTCAAATGCAGCGCCTTGACAGGGAGAGAATGGAGAGGGAAAGATTGGAAAGAGAAAGAATGCACATAGAGCAGGAAAGGAGACGGGAACAGGAGCGGATTCAGCGCGAAAGGGAAGAGCTGCGACGTCAGCAGGAGCAGCTACGCTATGAGCAGGAACGGCGATCGGCCATGAGGAGGCCTTATGATCACGACAGCAGGTAACAATAACTGTGGTGAGATTCCAGATTCTTCAGCTAGAGTGCTTTAAAGCTGGGGTGAACTGTGAGTACTCCTGCAAGAGCAGTTGGGAGCTCAAAGCTGAGAGACTATTTACGTGTCAATTTTAACACTTCAGTATTGGTCTTGAGAGAGCGAATGCCTTCATGGAAAGGGTCATCAGCTCTCGGAACAGGGTGTTCTTCAGGGAGTAGAATCACCATCCTTGCACGTGTTTAAATGTCATGTAGATCTGGAGCTAAGCAACATGGTTTAGTGGTGGCCTTGAGACAGTGGGTTAATGGTTGCACTCTATCTTAAAAGTCTTTTTCAGCCAGCACAATTCTGTGAGAAAGGACTGAGAATAGAAATTGTATATTGAGTCTAATGCAGGATTGCTAGTAGGGGCAGATAGTCATTCTCAGGTCAGCACACACTGAGGTGAAGACTTGTGCGTAGTGTTGACACACACACAGCTTCCTCTTGAAACTGAAATGCAACCGTGGCTTAATACACAAGGGTTGTTAATTTTAAATCAAAAATAATTGCTTGCCATCAAGAGAGTAGCGAAGACAGATTGTTTTGAGATTACTCCTAACTGTGACCTTTGCAGGAGAGATGACCCTTACTGGCCAGAGGCAAAGCGAATGGCAATGGATGACAGATACCATTCAGAATTCAGTCGTCAAGACCGCTTCCATGACTTTGACCATCGGGATCGTGGCCGGTACCAAGATCACTGCTTGGACAGGTTGGCTAGGTTTTGTCTTTTCTTCCTCTACCTTTAAGATTAGGGGTCGTCTCGACACTTAAATAATGCCTTGAAGGGTGCCAAAATGAATAACCCTTACGCATTTCTTCTGATTTTTGTATGCACTGGCAGCCCTGTGTTTTCATGCTTTGTGGACATAATGGAAAGAGGCTGCATAGAGATTGTAAAGCAAGTCCTCATGTAGTTTGCTGTCATGCCACAGGAGATCCTACAGGTTCTCTTGAGAGATGTGGAAATGTGTTTTATGAATCCATGATCATTAGCGTGAGATCTAGCTGTTTCCTCTTGCTTTCATCTTGCAGCCAAGCTAACACAGAGCTTCAGTTCCACAGAATGCAGAAACACTTTCTGCGTAGCGCTGTGGAGATTTTGCGTTGGCTCTCAAAGGATCTTTGTCACAAACAGATACCAGAATTCTCATTACTGTGTTGATTCAACTGCAGCTTCTCTTTTGGTGTGTTTTTTGTTCCAGAAGAGATGGTTCAAGAGGAATACCAGATCGAGATGGGCAGGTGGGTCAGACCCAAATAATCACTTCAGTTAAAAAGCCAAACAAAGCAACCCCAAAGCAGAAAGAACACAGTGTCTGTGCTGCCCAGTCCATAAACGCTGCATCCACTGGGTTGAAACAGCAGATGTTAAAGCAGCTGCTGATTTTGTTTTGCTAACATGGATTGTAAATTATTAACTGACCCATTTGCTAGGGTGGTGGCCACAGACTGGAGTGGGAGAACCCTGAAACAATGGGTGGAATCTTTTACAGGTTCAGTGCACTGAGGCATCTTTTCAGACTGGTAGGTGGTGGAAGAAGTTTTCTCGTTAATCATCTCGGGTGTCTTTGGCTGATGCAGGATCCCTTCTCTGATGTTTAAGTCAGTGGTTTGTAGAAAGTATCACAATGGCAAGGATATTATGTAAGAGACTGTAAGAAGAAGACAGAACTGCAAAGCAGTATTACACAAAATGTTTCAGTTTTGAAGAGAGGTGGGAACTCTGCAGATACTTTATGTAGGACTTAAAAATCTGGAGGCACAGTATAAACCTGAAAAAACCGCACGATGCCATAAAAGACTCCAAACCAAAACCACCTTACTAAACAAAAAGTCTGTTCCCATCAGTGAGGGGAACAGAGCCTGCGCTGTGTAACAGAGGAAATGCCTAGAGCAAACAGTGCACAGAAGCAACAATGGAATAAGAAGAGATGGCTCCTGCTTAGTTTTCTGACAGCTTATAGAAAGGCAGCCACTGAGGGGCTGAAAATTTGCAATGCTAAAAGGGTTGATTCTTAGTGTAACTTTTCTACCATTTGCCTTCCAGCATTATCCAGATGAACGCCACGGGGGACCTGACCGTCACTCCCGGGATAGTTGGGGTGGCTATGGATCAGACAGAAGAATGAGTGAAGGGAGAGGGATACCACCACAAACTCGGTTAGTGTCTGTGAAATAGGGGAAGTGAACTGGTTCGTTAACGCTGGGTGAATGTTTGAAGTGTGACAGCAGAAGCGATTTGACGAGTGTGAATCCTCTCTCCAGACTGTTTCTTCAAGCATCTGGAGAAGCCAAGGAATTCACACATATAGCTCCCCAGAGCATCAAGAGAATGGAGTGTTGTAGTGAGTAAAGAAGTGCTGCTTTGTTAGCTCAGTTTGTAACTGTGGTGCTCTTGTAAATAACTTTCTTTTCTACAGGTGAGATCCAGTCCCATACCAGATGCTCCAGTAACATCTACAAAAGTCTTGTTTCTGGCTAGTGGTTGGGTTTTAAGGAAATCAAGCCAGAGTCTCTGCAGTATTGGGGGGTGGGAAAGAGACTCATCTGGAACTGTAGTGGTTTCTCTTTAAACCAGCTGGTTAAGTCAGGCGTATTCCAGATACGTTGTGTTCAGTCCTACCTGAACAGAGCAGACAGAGGAATGGCAGTCAGTGAATCCTTCCGCGTTTTTAAGTATTTGAATACCTTACAATACTAATTATGTCTCTAGATGAGAAACAGATGAGCTTTGTTGTGCAAAAGACACTGCTCAGCAAGTTTCTCGCTGTTTCTCTGACCACTTTTTCCTGCAATGATTTGGGTGGGTCTAGCTACAGCTTGATTAACGATTTATACACTTGGGTATGGGGTGCAGCGTTTGGCTTTACCCTGTGCTGCCAAATGGATAAGGGACACACCTAGAAGATGTTCTTTTATTTTTTTAAGAGATGGACGTGACTGGGGAGATCATGGTCGAAAGTTAGAGGGGCATCAAGATCGTTCATGGCAGGGAAATGTGGATGGAGGAATGATGGGACGGGATCATGAGAGATGGCAAGGTACACTTGCTGCTTACCAGTGTGATCGTGGTTTTATTCTCTGAATTACTGCTGCTGCTGGACATCTAGTGGTAGTTAAAAGTTCTTACGAAGCTTTAAGAGCATTACCTGAGAAATAAATACAATTCTGGGAGCCAGATGGCATTTTTCTTAGGGAAACGAAAAAGTCTGTGTAATTTTTTTTGTTTGTTTTTAAATTAGGTGGTGATAGAAGCATGCCTGGTCAGTCAGGACCAGGCTACGTGATGAACCGTGGAGGGATGTCAGGGTAAGCAGCTTTGTCGGAGACCTTATGATCTTCTTCTGATAATGGAATGAGCTTTGTTAAAGAAGGAAATTCTCCTGCCAGCTGTGAAAAACACTTCCAGCTTCTATTTAGCTATGGATTGACAAGTAGAAAATAAAAACCACAAACCTCAGCAAATATGTTCTCAACTTTTCTGGGCAGTTTTCAGTTTGTCTGGTCTTGTTTCTAGGCGCGGAGGCTTCACGCAAGTTGGAAGCCAGGGCCAGATGATGCAGAGTAGTGGAATACAAGGAGTGTTTGCGAGTCAAGACCGGACAAACAGACCAACTGAAGCCCGTTTTACCCGCCGCTACTGAAAGCACTATATATATAAATATATATATAAACACATTTTATTTTTTTTTAAATGCCAGATGACAACTGTGGTGAATTTTATTAACTAGGGGTCACCCTGAATTCATGGTTAAATTGAGACTGCTGCTGCACTGTAGCCAAATACTACGTCAACTTGTTGGTTTGGGTTTTTTTTTTTGGTAATAAACGTGTTCTTGATTAAACATCACTTAAAAGTTTCTGTTACTGAAACATTCCATTTTTCAAAAATAAATAAAATCACTTTATGGCTACTGGCTTCTTGTTTCTACAGTCTTTGGGCACTCTGCCTCTCACAAAGGGCTTACAAAGCAGTGAAGGGCCAATCTGCTTTCAGCACGTAGAAAAAGGGAAGCAAACCTTGCAGCAGTGACTTCAGCCTTCTCGAGTCTAAACTGAAGAAATTTGTAAAGGCCAAAGTCCAAACACCCATCTGGGAAAAAGGTGAGCCTGAAAGTAGTTTGACCTGTTGATACTCTAAGACTCAGTGGCAGCATCCTCTTCCCACAGCCCTGTGTAATTAATGGTAACTTAAATAACCCTGTTGGCAGCAAGGTCCTACTTCAATAAAGCTATAAAGACAGGAGAAACACAAGACTTCATCTGGTACTTCAGTAAACACCTTTTAGGAAGGAAAACATTTGCCACAACCTCACTGCAATCAGGAATGTACTGATCCACTGAGGACCTTACCACTAGCTCAAGTGTAAATTGCCACCTTTAACCCAGTTCTGCCCTCACCAGGCAACAAATAAAAGTCACCATGTTCCCCTGACTAGTGGCTGCACAGGGTGGCCTGGAACAGTCATTCAAGGCTGAGATCAATGGCAAGGAAATGTATTGCTGGTGGTTATCAAACAGCAGCTTGAACATTCCAGCTGCACTGTTGGCAGTATTTTAAAACATCATTTCAGTTTAGGGAAAATCCTGATAAAGAGAATCATACTGATGAATATGAAACAAACTACAATTAACATGATCCACAAGAGCCAGTTGACAGATTTCTTTGCATGTTGTTCAAGACGGTCAGATTCATCCTTGAGCTTCTCAAAGTTCTGGTCTGCCATCCTGAGAGAATGCGACAGTGTCTGGGGAGCAGAAAGCAAACATCAAACTCTGATTCACGTGGTCTGACAACGGTTTCTTCCAACAGAAGTGGCTCTACAGAAGCAGATGGGTATCAATCATCTCCAAGTCTCCCTACTCTGCATTGTATGTAACCCATCAGACTTTTAACCCTTCAACATGCGGTACCTGGTTATCTTGTTTTATCACGTTCTGGGCAGCCAGAGTGTTGTTTTTGAGACTGCGAGCCAAACTCAGCATTTCTTCAGCCAACTTCTCCTGCATATCCTGGTGGTGCTGTAACACTGTGTCCAGCTCGACTGCTGACTGCTTCTTGTCAGGTGTGAGGCCTCTGCCACAGGGAAGAAAAATAATTAGAGAGAACTGTACTTTGCTGTGCATCAATCTCCCAAAGTTTCCCCAGACTCACAACAGCAGTAAAGTCAGTGGAAATCATTGTGTTTTGATTTCTACCAGCAGACACTTAATCCAACAGCAGTTCCCAAACCACACACCATTGGAATGAGAAATTTTTACTTACTTCCGCTTCCTTATGTTTAACTCCTCAGAATCTGGAAAAAAAGAAAAGCCAACTTTGTTTAGCTTGTTACAAATTCCCCTGTGATCACAGGTTGAAGAGCTATGTTTTCTGTGATGTCCAAACACTGCTTGGCCCCCTACCCCAGGAAACAGGTGGTGATGCCTACCTGCTTTCCACAGGGAGAAGACAACCCTTAACATCACATGTAGTGTGAGGAAAACAATCCACAACAGTAAGTCAGATCCCTGAGGGCATGGTGTGAGCCCCTGTGTCTTGGAGTTCTCTTACAGGACAATCAAGTTGGCCTAGATCAAGCCACTGTAACAGTAGCTATGACAACTCAAAATAATTCCTCCCTGTTCCTTACATGAATATAACTTAGTTGTATATTTAAGAGGAACTGAACAACATCGGCTCTAAGCACCTAAATTCATGTTATTTCCTCAGTGCAGAAGACGACAGGAGCAACAATAAAGGTAAATTGTCTTTGTTAATTTTATAATTAGAACATCTGCCTCTACAATTCATCAGAATTCTAGAAAAATAGGTTCCTGCAAGTCTCTGCTGCCATGCTGCTAACACCCAGGCTTTAATCTGGTAAGGGTTCCAGTTTTGTTTGGTTTTGAAATTCGCTATCTCAGAACGAAGTTACTTAATTTAAGGGTCACTTTGGCCAGTCTCTAATACCCAACCGTTTTCTTTCTTTCCCTGTAAGACTCAGCCAAAATTAAAGAAAACAGGTCCAACTTACCCTCTGCATCTAAGGGGTCCTGGGAGGCAGAAAGAGAAACAATACAGAAGATTAATAAAGGACCAGTGATAAAGGACAGGTAGTGCCTGTAGCAAATATTTAACTAGCCAAACTTGAAAATGGCAACTTCTCACCCAGCCTGGTGCACAACCACTGAAGGTGGCTCAATGCAGTGAGACATTCTATAAAGTAGCTGTAAAGAAGCAGCGCACCATAACGTACCGTACCGAGCAGCTCACTCCTCATCTTGTCTGTGCAACGAGCTTTTGTCTGCAGATGAACTGTTTTAGTAGCTGGGGTTCTCTCTTTGCTCGTTGTAGGGGTCCGTCCAGGGGCCAAGAACTGATGTGCCAGAGCCTTTTCAGTTGACGAAGACTGAGCAAGAAGCAGCAATGAAGGTTATGTCACATTCTGCAGTATGAGAAGTACTTTGCTTTTGAAAAGGAGACATTTCAGATTTCACACAAGCCCCCCTTTTAACATCATCAAAAAATCCAATATATTCATTCACCTTCTAACGTTACTGCCTGACAAGGTTTTAAGTCAGCGTTATTTGGAGACATCACACAGGGACCAGGCAATAGAGTTGAATATAAGCAGAGAACATTAAAGTCTTCTCAAGATGAACTAGCAGATCTTACCAATTTTTCAGCTTCTAAAAGTCCCTTTAAGAATTCGACTTTGCGAGAGTATTCATTCAGCAGTTCTGGGGCTGGCTTGCTATTGGAAGTGAAAAACAGAGTGTAAAATACCAGAAATGGTCAGTATTTTTCTATTCAGGTGACTTTCCAAGTAAAAAACCCAACACTGTATGGTTCTTTAATGAAATAACTAACAGAAGTCAAGGCTAGGTTGGACACTTGGTCTGGTGTAAGCTGTCCTTGCCAATGGTGGGGGTTGAAACCAGCCAATCTTCAAGGCCTCTTCCAACCCAAACCAGTCTGTTGGTGAAGTAGCCTCAGGTGAAGAACACGTTGGCAACCTCTTGCAAATCCCCTTTTCCAGAGCACTGGCACACCAGGAAATACACCTGAGAACAAAGGAGACTGGCACAGCCGCAGACAAGGTCGTGTCACGCAGCTTTCGGGCAGTGTCTCTGTCTATCCCTATGGCGAAGCATCTGCCCCGCTGCCGTGGTTAAGGGCAAAGCAAAACCCAGAGGAGGCACCTGCCCACCCCAGCAGTTCAGAACGCGACTCACCACGAGTGTTTCTTCAGCTCTCGGAGCATCTCCTCCAGGGCAGCCACATACTGCGGGGGAAAAAGCCTTTAAGCAGCGACACGGTGAAGCTGTTGCAGCGGGAAGCTGGCGGTTTAACGCCCTCCAGCTGATCGGGAGCAGCCCGACCCGCAGCTCCCGCGCAGCCCCCGGCCGCTCCCCATCAACCCCGCGCAGCCCCGTCCCCGCACCCTTTCTAAGCGCCACTCCTCAGGGTCCCGCCGCTCCGCCGCCAGCGCCTCGCACCGGCTCAGCAGCCGCATCAGGTTCAGCTCCAGCCGCGTCACGGCCATGGCCAGTCCAGAGCCGCCACCGGACGCGGTCCCAGCCTCTTCCGGGCCGCCAGCACCGTCTCGGGGCGGGGCGGAAGGCGCCGCGGGCGGTGCCAGCTGGGCCAGTCCGTCTGATAAAAGCAGCGAGACGGCAGGAAACCGCTTCGGAGTGTCTGCGGGGGTGGTTATTGCTCGGAGGCCACAGAGTCACGGGCTAGTTGGGGTTGGAAGAGCTCTCAGAGCTCATCTATTTTCAAGCCACACTGCTGTGGCTCAGGGTGGGGGCTGGCCACAGCCCTAGTCGGTCCAGGGTGTTCGGCCTCGGTCCGGATTGGACTTGGTCGTTCGATTGATCCCGGTCATTTACTCTCAGTCTTGGTCAGTCTCTGTCATTTCCCATCACTCCCATCTGACCTCAGTCCTGGGTGATCTGGGTCAGCACCTGGCTTTCCCAGTCCATGTCATTCACACCCCATCCTCCTGTCAGCCGCTACCTTGTTACTGGTCTCCCTCTCCATTTTAACCTCGCCTTTTCCAGCCTCCTTTTTCTCCCAGTCTCTACCTTTTCCCTCCAGCCTTCCCCAGCCATTTGTGATAGAAGTTTCACTAGTGATTCGTGTCGTTATGGAATAATGAAAGATTGTAGAATACATGGGGACGATGATTAACCAACTCTGTGCTCAGAGAATTCTTTTACAGATTCAGGACTGCTTGCAGCCGACTTTGCTGATCACAGCGAACACAGGCTTCGAACAAGAGATAACAAGGGGAAAAAAAAGGGGCATTCTTTCACAGTAAGGAGGAGGACACCCACATTCCTCCCCTGACCACTGGAGGGGCCCCACTAAGGAAGAAGGGTACGGGCACCCAGAGCCTATTCCTCGAAATGATGAGCTTATTCCCCGAGATGATTAGCTTAAGCCAACCTTTTTTTAGAATTAGTGCTGAATCTGTATTAGTAGAGGAAATAAAAGAATAGAGGCTTGTGACTTCCGGCACGTGATTTGGATGGAGCTGCGTCTCCCCTGCGTGCCCAGCTTATCTCTTGCACCCAATTAAATTTTGTATTGATAAAGGACTTTAACTGTGATTGTTTATCACACTTGTGATCCCCAATCCCCATCACAAATGGGTTTCAAAGGGTTGCCTGTGCCTGCTGGTGGAGGGTAGGCACAAGCTGAGCCAGTCAGTGTAGCGCGTGTGCGGCCCCGGACATCTAAGGGCATCACAGACCTGTTATTGCTCAATCTCGGGTGGCTGAACGCCACTTGTCCCTC
>JAOXOE010000871.1:3848-15552 GCA_028565055.1 Phoeniculus purpureus
ATGCACAAGAAGCTGGGTGGTGCCTGTCCAGATGGACTACTTTGAGTGGTGTCTTGCAAAGAGCCCTTTATTACTGACAAATTATCAAAGGAAAATTGAATATCATCCTTTGATTAAATTGGGAAGTCAGGTTTGTATTGCACAGAAGTGTTTGAGCCTGTCAGGCCCTGTTAATGGGCCCACGGGGTTTACAGATGGGTAGGAAAAATAGGAAAGCGGCCTTGGTTTGGCATGATGGCAATCACTGGTGTCACGCTGTTCAGCATCAGGAGGGTTCCACTCAGATTGCTGAACTTTGAGACATGTGTATGGCATTTCAATGCTTTGAGGGCCAGGTGAACATTCTAACGGACCGTGCCTATGTGGCAGGGTTGGTGCAGCATTTGGATAAAGCAGTGTTGGGAAACATGTCAAATGAAAAGTTATTTGGGATTTTGAAAATGCTATGGGTTACAATTCAAAGATGTCAACATATCTGTTATGTTTTGCACATAAAATGTCACACCTCATTGACAGGATCTCTTGCAGAAGGCAATGCTTGAGCTGATGGACTGGTTGCAGGGGTGGCTATCGGCCCCCTAACAGATCTCAGACACCAACCTATTGTTTCTCATGCGTTTTTTCACCAAGGACACCACGCCCTGCAATGCCAATTTTGTCTGATGCATGCAGAAGCCAGATCCATCATTGCCGCCTGCCTTGATTGCCAAGGACAGCACGCCTCCACTGGTATGGTGTTAACCTGCGTGGCCTATGGGCGCTGCAGATTTGGCAAACGGATATCACACATGTCCCTGAGTTTGGGTGTCAGAAATATGTGCACGTTTCAGTGGATTCTTTTTTCCTGTGCTGTTGTAGCTACTGCACACACCAGCTAAGCTGCATGGGACGTTATTCGACACTCGCAGTGAGCTTTTGCTACTTTAGGTATTCCTGCCCAAATTAAAACTGACAACGGACCTGCATATGTGTCTCGCCAAGTGCATGCTTTTTGCAGCTCTGGGGTGTGCACCATGTCACTGGCACTCCTCATTCCCCTACAGGACACGGTATTGTGGAGTGTGCCCACAGTACCCTCAAAAGACAGCTTCAAAAACAAAAAGGGGGAATATTTGGCATGTCTTCAGAAGCTTGCCTGAACAAGGCTACATATGTAATGAACTTTTTGAATGTTTCAGACGATTCACAGAGGCCTCCAATGCTGCAACATTTTGGCTCTTTGACCACACAGCATAAGGTCTCTCCAGGGATTAAGGTGATGGTTTGGGACCTCCAGACAGGTCAGTGGTCCCTTCCTTGTGAACTATTAACCTGGGGTAGAGGGTATGCTTATGTTTCCACAGATCAAGGACTGCAATGGGTTCCTGCACAGTGTGTCTGCATCTTCCTCGGCGCAATGACGCAGGCCTGGGTACTTGCACCACCAAAGACCAATGCATGGGTGACCCTGGCAAACATGACAGGACAAAGAGAAGCAGTTTGTGCATGCATTTGAACGAGATTGTAATGATAATGTGAAGCTTTGGGGCGCAGAATTGAGAGTTACGGAGAGTTTAGTTTCTAACATAGGGAATGTTCAAGCTTTTACCATGCTATCGAGAATGGGTTGCTGGCTTGCTAAGCAAACTAATCATCCTCTGGAGGCTTTAAGTGCATTATTATTAGATGCTCATTCAGTGCAACACGCAATGCTGCAAAATAGGGTTGCTATAAGATTTTTGATGTTAGCACAAGGACACGGGTATGAAGATTTTAAGGAAATGTGGTGTATGACTTTATCAGAATACCTAAGAGCATCCAGGTGCTGAAAGGTGTTGAAAACTTGCAAGTGAAAGATGGTGCGGACTGGTTTACAAAGTTGCTCCAGGGGTGAGGGTTGCCAGGATGGTTATTAACCATGGTAAGATTGGACTGTTGGTTTTAGTTACAGTTACTCACGTTGCCCTGTGTTGTCAGTGTGTTGCAAAGGACCCTGCAACAGACTGTCAGGACAGCTTTTGTAACACAAATACAAAAAGGGGGAATTGTAGGGGGGCTATGGCAATTCCGTAGACCCTTTGACTGAAGCAGAAGAGTTTAACCTTGGACAGATTAAAGGATATCTGTGAGAACAAGGAGTAAGAGATATCTGAAGAATGTAAACAACTGACCATGCTGGGAGAAACTTGGTAAGAGATGAGCAAGGGGCTTATGAAGCTGAAATGCCAATGGCCACTTGTTTATGTATGTGTTGTACCAATAAAATAAGGACACCTGTGTGCACAAAGGGTATAAAAAGGAGCTAGCTGCGTTAATAAAGTATCTTGTTTGACTGCTTGCACACTGGTCTTGACTCTGTGTCCCACGTCCCCCCCAACCGCGACACAGTTGCATATCTACTGTGTGTTAAACAACATTGCGAATAACAGCAATCATGATTTCACTTACCTGCCCATCTCTAGAATTTTCTTCTAGGCCATTGTCTTCAACACCCTCTTCTTCTGGTTTTCTTCCTAAAAAATAGTATCACTGATATGACATAGAATACTAAATTTCATAACATATTTACTCTTTGCTGCATTATCTATTCAATACTGAGTTTGTTTCAAAAAAATAATCATTAAGCTCCTGACTGAGAAGTCCAGGTTGATTTGCCATTTGATATAAGATTTAGAATCAGTCTTTACTTCTAAAACTCTAGACACGGTGATCCCCTTTAGGTACATCTGTGTCATCAGCAAACTTTTATCTATTCAAAACCCAATAGCTCTTTCTCTACTTTTAATCCATCATCTTAAAGGAAGCAGTGAGTTTCAGAAGGTGTCTTTTTTACAGCACATAACACAGCACACACAATATTAATATTTCTGAAGCAAAACATACTTAAATCAGTAATGAGCTATTTCAGGGCAAGTTTAGTTTCAAAAGAACAGGTAGTTACAGAGTTAAATATGACACTACTAGAAGTTACTACAGACTTGCTATTTGTACAGCAATGATTTTAATTATTCAAACTGTCATTTCTCCCAGCTAAAAATATACTCCAATGATGACTGACGCTCAAGAAAGAAATCAGAGCTCAGGGTGTTGTAGAGCCACCCTTAACATACGTTGGCAGAGCTTTCCACAGCAGCTTACACTGCAGTTTCTTGCTCTGTGCCTGACACAAGTCACTGTCACAAGAACAAAAACATCTGCCACTGACCCCCTCACCTACGTGTTTCAAGATTACTAATGGAACTCTGGTTTGAGGCATCATATTATTATTCAAACTTGCTATTCCTCACCAGTGCAAGTGAGTTTTACCATTTTGGGTAAAAGAACTTGAAAACCCCAAACTAATGAACAGAATAAATCAATGTTATACACTAAGGGTGGTTGGAATAGATGCCCTTATGGGTCCCTTCCAGCCCAATGCATTCCATGATTCTATTTGTCTAGACACTGTACCTTTGCTAGTTCTCTTTGGTGTTCTCTTGTTGGTCAGTTCTGAAGTCACAGGAATTTCATCCGGATCTCCTCCTTCATCCTCAATGGCCTATTGGAGACAGCAGTGTGACATGTCTTGTTTGCTGCTGTGTATTTATACTGGTGTTGGATTAGACAGTTAATTTTTTGACAGGAGCTAGTATGGGGCTGTGTTTGAGGTTTGTGCTGGAAACAGTACTGATAATACAAGGGTGTTTTAATTTTTGCTGAGCCACAGTTTCACACATCAAAGCCTTTTCTGGTGCTCACCCTGCCCTGCTAGCAAGCTGGCTGGGTATGCACAAGAAGCTGGGTGGGGACTCAGCCCAGAGAGTCAACCCCAACAAACAAAAGAGATATTCCAGACTATATGGTATTGTGCTCAGCAATAAAAAAGATGAGGATGACAGTTGGTGAGGCTGCCAGTATTTGGTGACTGGTTCAGCATCAGTCTGTCAACGGTAAGCAATGGTTTTCTTTCATATCACTTGCTTTTCTTGGGCTTTTTTTTTTTCCTTTATTCTCATATCTGTTGCTTGGGTTTTTTTCCCCTTTAATTAAATAATTTATTTAACTGTCTTAATCCACAACTTTTCTCTTGCGTCTACCCTTCCAATTCTCCTTACACTGCAGGGGGGAGGGGAACTACTTTGACTCAAGTGTATTGGCTGTGTTTTTTTCTCAACATGCAGGAGTCTATTAGCACCCGTGAAACGGTCAAGACCAATTACACTGTTCTGGCTTCAAGGAAGCCTGTGAAAATACCTTCCAGAGAAGTGGGAGATGGAGTCAGATGGACAATGTACAGAGGAAGCAAATGGAGAGATACATAATCTCTTTGGTTAAGAGAGACCCTTAAGCTTATTAAATCCAACCTTGACTGAAAGAGGTGATTCTGCTCCTCTGCTCTGGTGAGAACTCACACAGAGTGAGAACTCACTGCATCCAGCTGTGGAGCTGTCAACACAAGAAGGATGTGGACTTGTTCGAGCAGGTCCAGAGGAGGGCCACAGAAATGATCAAAGGGCTAGAGCACCTCTCCTGTGAGGACATGCTGAAAGAGTTGGGGTTTAGCTTCGAGAAAAGGTGGCTCTGGAGAGACCTTATAGTCACCTTCCAGTACCTGAAGGGGGTCTACAGGAAAGCTGCGGATGGACTGTTCTCAAGGATGTTTAGCAACAGATCATGGGGCAATGGTTTTAAACTAGAGTAGGGTAGATTTAGACTATAGAAAAAAGTTTGTCACAATGAGAGTGGTGAAACACTTTAAAAGGGTGGTACAACAGAGGTGGTAGAACCACCATCCCTGGAGGTTTTCAAGGGGCTCTGAGCAACTGACCTAGTTAAGGATGTCCCTGGTCACTGAAGGGGTACTGGACTGGATGACCTTTAAAGGTCTCTTCCAGCCCAACACGTTCTATGATTTTATTATCTGTCTCAGCACTGGCAGGGGACCCCAAACCCTGTCCCTAAGCACTAGCTCCAGACGGCACTTCAATCCCTCCCGACACGGGGATTTCAGCCTGGGTCAGTATTTAATGATCCCTTCGGGGAAGAGGTTCTTCCCCGCAGCCATTTCCGTTGCTCTCATCGCTTAGCACCACGGAGAAGAGACTGAGTCTCTGTCAGGGAGTTATAGAGAGCGACAAGGTCTCCCGCCAGCCACTCCTCTGAGCACTCAAGTTCCAAACGCAGGTGAGGGGCTGTGCAGACACACAGCACCGCAGCTCTGACGCCCCTCAAGCCGCTCTCAGCACGGCCTTTCCGTCCTCGGGCAGGACTGGACGGCGCATGCGCGCAACAAACGGGGCCCGGGACAAAGGACCCGGATGACACCTCACCCGCCCCCTCCCCCGCCGGGTTTCCCTCACCTTCCTCAGCCGCTCCATGAGGACGCTCTTGTTGCCGCCGCTATCCAGGTTGCGGCGTTTGAGCTCGGCCCGCAGGTCGATGACCCGCAGCTCGCTCAGTCGCCGCGTTTCAGGTTCTGATCCGAGAGCCGCGGCCCCACTGAGGGCTGTGAAATCCCCCAGCCCGGCCGCCGACTGACCCTCCGCCATCAAGGCCCCCTTCGCTGTTCCGCTTCGCGCCCGAACGGCACCAGTCGGGCAGATAAATCCGTGCGATCACCACACAAAATGGTGGGGAGGCCAAACGCGCTGAGGGGAGGCGGGTGGAGGGCTGGCGGGATGGGGGTGGGAGGCCTGCAACGCGCAGGCTCCGCGAGGAGGGCGAGCAGAGGGGAGGTGACAGCGGTCATGGACAGGCGCTGCGCAGGCGCAAGCGGCCCCGCCCGCCTTTGAGGGCGTCTCGCGCGTTCCCTCGCTCGCCGTCGCGCCGCAAGGGACCGAGGCTGCGTGTTCCCGCCTCGCGAGAGTTGCTGACCCGCGCAGGGCTCGTAGAGAAAGGAGCTAGTCCTCTGCGCATGCGCACTAGCTGCCGGGCTGCTGGCCCTGCGCGCGTGCGGACTGTGGTTCTCTGTCTCCTCCCCTCGGTGAGTTACTCCGTGGTGGTTTTAGCCACCATTTTGTGCCGCAGCCGCGGCTCTCCTGGCGCTGCTTCGTTTGTTTTGGTTTTTCTAAACCCCGCCTCGCTGCGCTGCTGCGAGTCGAAGCTGACCGGGCGCTATGGCAGAGAGTCAGTCCGCGGCCGGGCAGGGAGAACCCGCGGCCCTGAGCACCTCTGGGGTGTCCAGTTCGGAGACTGAAAACCGGCGTCGTCTGAGCGAGCTGCGAGTGATCGACTTGCGGGCTGAGCTGAGGCGCCGTAACCTGGACAGCGGCGGCAACAAGAGCGTCCTCATGGAGCGGCTGAGGAAGGTGAGCGGGGACAGGCTGCGACTGCTTGAGGTAATGAGGGAAACCGGGGCTGCCGGAGGTGGGGACTCGGCCCCGCCAGGCGCTGCTGAGGAAAATGGCGCCAAACGACCGCGGAGCGCAGGGGAGGCAGAGGCACAACAACGATCAGGGGACTCTGCAGTGTCAAGAGAGGTTAAGAGAGCTCGGGTTGTTCGGCCTGGAGAAGGGAAGACAGATCTCAAATGTTTATGTGAAGGGCGATTGTCAGGACGATGGGACGGCTTTTTTCAGTGGTGCCCAGTGACAGGACAAGGGCCAGTGGGAACAGTCTGCAACATGGGAGGTTTAGTTTGAGTATAAGAAAAGCTTTTTTCTTGTTAGGACACTTAGCCCTGGCCCAGGCTGTTTGGAAAGGTTGTGGAGTCCCCTGCTCTGGAGACATTCGAAATCCTCCAGGTCGGGTTTCCGTAGATTTTGCTGTAGGGGATCTTGCCGTAGCAGGAGAGTTGGGCAGGGATGATCTTCAAAGGACCGTTGCAGCCCCCACCAGTCTGGGATTCTGTGAGGTGCAAGGGAGAATGCGCTGGGTTCGGGATGGTTTTGTGCAGCCCACCAGATCCAGCGTGAGTTTTCCCTGCTTGGCGTACGTGGCCTTGGGCTTGACTGTCCCAGGCTCACCCCGGAGGCCGCCAGTCTCACGCAGTAGCAGTGTGTGAGTATGGTGTTTCTGTCTACGCAGCGAGCACTCTTCTGATTTTCCAGATCCCCGCAGTACAGCATGTCTGCCGTGGCACTCGTTTCGAGTCTCATGGAGCACAGGGCTTTCTGCTGCGCATTGAATAGCTGCTGGATTTGCAGTTCTGTACACTGTCTGCTAAGCTTTTTCCATGCAGTCATGGAATGGTTTAGGGTGGAAGGGATCTCAAAGATCATCTAGTTCCAACCCCCCAGCCATGGGCAGCGACACCTCTCACTAGACCAGGCCTTTGAACACTTCAGGGATACAGGTCAAACTTCTTTTAATACAGTCCAGAACACAAATTTTTGTTGCATACTGAATTTTTTTCTGGCTTTCTAGTAGCCTGTATGTGGTATTACATCAGAACATTTGCTGTGTTCACCTAGAGCACCCTCCCTGCACTGATCTTTGGTGTCTCTTACAGCTGATGTTTTACTCTGTTGCACTGACCCAGTTTTATGTGCGCCTTTGTAAACACTGTTAGAGACTTCTTTGGTCAAAGTTATGTTGCTGACCACTTTCCAAAAATGTTTACACCAATGTGTAACTGGTTTGGTTGTTTTATTTTGTGGTCTTTGTTTCATGTATCCAGCTTGTTGCTGTCTAATTAAAAGCTCTAACTTCGTATTTCAGTATTTTAATGCCTATGGTGTCCAGCTTTTTAAAAGACAACAGAATTGATCAGGTGGAATTCTAATGTCTGTCTTCTTTTCTATCTTTCTTTTCCACTTAATAGGCTATTGAGGAGGAAGGGGGGAATCCTGATGAAATTCCAGTGGTTTCAGAAAATATGAAGAGAACTCCAAAAAGAAGCAGCAAAGGTACAGGGCAGTTAGAGAGGGTCTGCACCCCATCTTGCTTGAGTTTTCTAACACTTTAATTATTAAATGGAACCTTGCTAATCTTTTTCCCCCAAGAAACTCTTGGGAAAGTGCTTCATTTAATTTTGGCACCATTGCTGAATGTTTTGCAGTCCCAAAGCTATAGCTAACATTACTTGGCATGAGCCAGATATTGGGTAAAACTAGCTTTCTGGAGGAAATTAAATACGGTTGAATCTTCTGATCCTTGGTTCTGAAACTCGTGCTACAATACTGTTCCCCTTTAAGTAGTGTCAGTGTTCAAGTCGTGTCAGTGTTACAGAAATTTATTTTTCATTACTCTGCCTTTTGAGAAATGTAAGGGGACTTTTTTGAGGTAGAAATGCAGAGTTTCTTGCAAATTCATAATAATCTCTGTAGTGTGTTAACACTAATTGCAGTCTCACACTTCCATCCAGAAAACTACCTTTTAATATCTGAAATTGGAAACGTTATTGAAGCTTTCTCTATGTGTGATTTTTTTTTTTTTTTGGTGAGATGTATTCTTACATAATTGTTAATTTTAAATATGATTTTCTAAAATTACTTAATTGGTGCAGTTTGATCTTGTAATCAAATAATGTTGACGTTTTTGTATTGGAGCAGAGCAGAATAAGTAGTTTAGGTTAAGGATCAAGTTACCGATTTTTACTTGCACAACTGTAGAATTGTGAGATGAACCTTGAATTGTTTTGCCAAATAGTTTGTTTGACCCAGATTTTTCAGGACTAAGAAAGGCACCTAGTGTTACATTATGGCACTTTAAGCATTGGAACAGAAATATACCACTGCAGTGGTATTTGCACTTAATGTGGTTTTCTTCATTGTTTTGTGTTGGGTTTTTCCTGTGGTTGCTTTTTTTGCTACTAGCAAATGCCTGTAAAGAAGTGAAAGGTTGAGATGATAAAATTATCACAATCTGAGCTGAGCCAAATGTTGTGGGGATTGCACAGTGGCGCTTTTTGGACTTGTGACAGACCTTGGGCTGTTGCATGTCTGTCAGTTACAGAACTGGGATGATAAATAGACACTCAGCTTTGGAAAATAAGGAAAAAGCAGGTAACTAAAGTGAATGACATACTGTGATGAAATTAAACCAAACTTTAAGTATATGTGTTGTTACCTTATTTTCATTATAATGATCATAATACTATTAGGACGTAGACCGGATGAAGAAGGAGTAGAAGATAACGGCCTGGAGGAGGACTCAGGAGATGGACAGGTATATGAGGGTGTGTTTGAAGCAAAGTAATGATAACATCACTATTGAGTTCCAATGACTATTATATACACTTTTTTTCTTTTTACAGGACGATATTGAAGCAAGTTTGGATAACTTGCAGGATATCGACATGATGGATATTAGTGTATTAGATGAAGCTGAAATAGATAATGGCAATGCGGTAGATTGCACAGAGGATTACAGTGCTGATAATATTCTTGACTCACTCTCTGATAGTAAAGAAAATGTTGATGCAGAAGTGAAAGAACTTTCAGATCAGCCTACAGATTATGCTGTAGGTAACTTGGAGGCATCCCCACAGTTTTCAGAAATTAAAGAAGAAGCAAGAGAAATACCCATAGTGATGGTATGCATCTCTTATGTGTGTGGAATCAGTCTTTCTTTGTAATTCTTTTTAATTAAATAGCAAAACAGTAGCTAAAGAGTATTTAAAACCATTTGGGGGCATTTCCAGTTCTTGTGATCATTGCTTTTTCTTCTATGTATCTGCGGAATTAGCATTCTTGATTTTAAAATGCTTAGATGTTGTTCTTACGTGTATGACTGTACATATCAGTAATAATCCAGAAACCTTTTCTTCTAATCATGCGTTTACCTTTCTGTTTCACTTTATGTTTACATCCCATTTTCATGTCTTTCTTATATTTAGGATGTGTTAAGGTGTAAAAAATGCTTTAGCCTTATTCACTTCAGCTAAGTTCTCAGCGTTCTGAGAACTATGTTCAGTTGTACAGTTCTTGAAAGTATTTTTGTGTTGGCTTTCCATGTTTGTCTGGCTGTTCACTGCTCATATGAAATTGCCAGTGTTGGCAGGAAGATAAAGCTTAAATAAGCTTAACCCTCCAGCCCCGAGCATATACCTGTCAGATAGAAATACCTACAGGGTGTCTTTTTTAGTGATGGTGACCACAGTCAGCTTCTGCAGGCTTTTGTCAGTAAAGAAAGTAATTGCTGAGTACTGACCTTTTGGCTCTATGCATTTGCTGGAAGTAAAAAAGAGAGTAAGGAAAAGTTTGCTGTTGCAGTCCTCATACTTGAAAGACTATTGTGAGCTGACGAATGTATTTGAGATGTGTGACAAGAAAACTTAGTCAGTGGAGATGGGGAAAGGATGTGGCCATCACTGGTCAGTTTTTACCCTAATTGGTTGTTGTGGGTTGGTATGTTGCTTAATATCAGCAGCTAGGGTAATTTAAAATCTAGAGTTTCTTACTTGGGCTTCATTCACAATACCATTCTTTCCTAGATAACAAAATGTCTTCTGTTCTTTAAAGGTAGAGGTTGAAGATGTTGGAAACAGTTTAGATGCTTCTTCAACTGATTTAACCATAATAAAGGTAAGTAAATGGTAACCAATTTTTCTTTACAAACAAAAGTACTAATATATGCTGTATAGAAAGTGTACTTAACCCACGCTGACAAGAAAGCTGAAACTAATCTGTTCCTGAAATACTGGCCTTTTTTCTAGATCATGGTAGGTTATGGACACTTTAGGCCCAGGTGAAGGCAATACCTCTTTTAATCCAGTTTTCAGAAAGCAGACTTTGTCAATTGTGCCCTGGAGATGGGTCACATGAAGACAGCTGCGTTATACGCATTGCTTATGTTGGCTAATTCATTCACCCATGTGATGTGTTCAGTGGGTGCCTGAATTCAAGAAGTACTTGAGTTTTTACATGTTTCATGAAACTTGATCTTAAACCCATTGCAATTTATTGTGAGTTTTCTTTTTTAATGTAACCTTTTCAAAGCTGAAATGTGGTAAAGTTACAGTAACTCACCCTGAATTCTTTGCTGTTTTGGAAGGATGAGAGATATAATTCAGAATACCATCATGACTTCTTACAAACTAGTGAGCTGTCTCTTCTTTTTTAATCTTTTCCACTGCAGGAACTTGAAAAGTTACCTCTGGAGCCAGGTACTGGTTTTTGGTTTTGTATTTTTGTTGGTTTGTTCATTTGTGGTCTTTTGTTTTGTTTAAATCAAAAAAGAAAAACCAACCCAGAAGTCCTGACTGTTGAAACAGTTTCATTCTTCATTTAATTATTTTTATGTCCCTGGTTTTGTTTTGTTGTTGCTCTTTTTGTTGTTTTTCACCCATTACTGTAGTGTAAATTATCATGGTCGACAGTGCAGGTCTCGCAGGGTCATAGAGATTGGAAACCCAGTCATATCACCAGATCTGTGAGTTAAAAGCTTTATGAAAATGTGACCAAAATGATGTAATGGTTCCACAGAACTCTTACTTTGAGTGGAGGTAAGGAGTGAGTGATGGAAAGGTTCTCAAAACAGATCTTGTGATATCACGCTGCACTATAGGTTCTAAGGCAGAAATTACAGGAGTGTAGGTAGTAAGAAGCTTTGGTACAAAACAGAAATTGAAGGAGTGACTGGACTTAAGAAGAATGAACACAGTGTCATCACAGGAACTTTCTACAGATCCTATTCACTTTCTGGACTACAAACACAGTCGTAGACCATCAGAAGATCCCCAGTTCTCGTGTTGGACTGTCTGCTAAAAGAATTTCACAGAAATTCGGAATTGAACCCTCAGTGCCTTGATACATTCAGTTAAGCATCTCGGACTCTGGAAGCTAACTAGAGAAGAAACAGAGCT
>JAOXOE010000872.1:0-14349 GCA_028565055.1 Phoeniculus purpureus
GTTCCTGTGTGACTTGGTCTAGATGATCCTGCTGTGTCAGGGGGATTGGACTGGATGATCTTTCGAGGTCCCTTCCAATCCCTGATGTTCTGTTCAAAGGAAGAAGCTGGGGAGAGGGTGGAGGGGGGGGTCACATTTCCCCTTTTCTGCGCAGTGTTTGTTCCAAAGAACCTCATCTGTGCCACGGGATAGTCCCTGTCCCGAGCAGCTCAGCCAGCTCCAGACATCAGGCAGGGGGAGTGTGGCAGCGTGTGACAGCCGCCAGCCAGCAGCAGCACCCTGCCTTCCCCTCGCTGGCTCCCCAGAGCTCAGGAGCTCTTCCAGAGGAATAGGACCTTCCTTGGCAACAAAATACCCCTGAAACAGCTGAGCGGGCTGCATAGGACCAAGATCAACCATTTCCTTCCAGTCAGGCTGCCGGCAGCCCCAGAGTCGGTGGAGATGGAGCTGCGGGCATTCGTGCTGCTGTTTGTGTAGGTAAATGGTGACATCACCTTCACATCAAGGCAGGGGTTGCTCCCATCACCTGTAATGGACTGTGGGGCAAATCGTGTCCAACAGTGCGGTGTTCGACTTTCACAGACAGAGCTGACTCTCATTCCAGCTGCGCTTGCAGGGATCCCGAGATGAAAGGCTCCTCTTGTGCAGCCGCAGGCTCTCGGAGCGCCAGGAGATGCCTCATAACACCTCTCCTCCACCTCCCACACCCCATCCCTTGAGTTGGGTGGGGGCCGCTCCCGAGTGCAGGTCCTCTCAGCGCAGGGCTTGCGTTATCAGCCGGCAGCAATCCCAGCGCCGCTCTGCCAAGCGCTCAGCTCCAGGGCTCTGTGCGAGGGGAGGGAAGGCAGCTCCGCGGTCACCTCCCCGCCCCACGCTGTTGTGATATGAATCCTCCTAGGCTCATGCAAAACAAGCCCGGTGTTTTTTTCAAAGCAACCGTTTGGCGCCTGATTTTCAAATCTGTGAACCAACTGCTGCTGGCTGGGCGCCCGTCACCCGTAGAGCTATTTACATCCTTCCCTCCAGCAGCTGCTGCAGTCCGTTCCTAACCGCAGGGCTGGCCAGGCTGGCTCAGCCTCGGTCGTAGTCTCACTGGAGAGATGGGTTAGGGTTTCAGTGTTGAACAAACAACCCCTCCACACACGAACCCTGTGGTAGGAGCTCCCTAATTAGCAGAGAAGCGTGAAACAGAAACCTCTGGCCGCCCCCATTGAGAGATAATTAGCTCAGCGTGCACCAGGAGAAGTGCTTCGTAGGGCTGCGATCGCTGTGAGTCCTTCAGGCAGAGCCTGTGCCCAAGGTAGAGCTCACAGAGAGGGGTGACAGCAGATCGATGGAGATCAAGAGCTATGAGGATGGGATCATTCTCTCTTGTGCATCTGAGATGATTCACAGAATCACAGAGCATCAGGGATTGGAAGGGACCTCTAAAGATCATCCAGTCCAATCCCCCTTCCAGAGCAGGATCATCTAGACCGATTCACACAGGAACATGTCCAGGCAGGTTTTAAATGTCTCCAAGAGAAGGAGAGATGAAAGCGACACTTCCTGCCCTTCCAAAGCACAACTCACCCGAGATCTCAAAGGGCTCCACAAAGGATGATGGATCAAGCTTTATAACAGGTTTGGGACTGCGTTAAGATGACCACAAAGATTACTTAGTTAATGTCTGCACAAGTTATGCTCCTTCTGGCTTCACCTAGGTGACTTATGGGGTGACCTAGACCTGGCTTTTAGCTCCTTTCAATGCATCTGGGTCATTGGAAAAGACTTTGTCGGGCTGCGGCTGCTGGCAGCAGTGAAGCGCAGCTCAGCGCTCGTGCTGGATCTGCACGGAGAGATGGCTCTGGCTGACCATGAATCTACAACAGGAACCCACTCGCTGTCCTCAGCTGGTACCTGACTGCTGCAGCCAGGAGAGACCCTGCCCGACCCCAGTCTCCTGCAGCCTGTGCCATGGGCTGGCACTTCTCTGGGTAGATGAAGAGAGGTTCTCCTCTCGCTCTGCTCTGCCCTGGTGAGACCACATCTGGAGTGTTGGGTCCAGTTGTGGGCCATTCAGTTCCTGAAGGCATGTGCATGGCCAGAGTCATGGAGATGGACCACTGCTGGTAGGAGGCAGCAATGGCTGGAAACCATCATCATCTTCTCCCTGCTGGCACCTGATAGGGCCAGAGGAACTGGCTGCAAGCTGCACCAGGGGAGGTTTAGGCTGGATGTTGGGAAGAATGTTGTCACTGAAAGGATTGTCAGACATTGGAACAGGCTGCCCAGGGCAGGGGTGGAGTCTCCATGCCTGGACCTGCAGCGATTTAACAGACATGATGCTGAGGGACATAGATTCATCGTGACCTGATGGTGCCAGGGCAAAGGTTGGAGGGCTCTTTCAACCTAAGAGATGCTGTGATTCTTCCCCACACCCATATTGTGCTGGTCTGAACTGGCTCGGAGGGGCAGGAGCTCTGATCCGTGCAAGCCTGCTGTGCCTGCAGAATAGAAGCCACTACCCACCCACTCTACTCCTCCTGCTAAGCAAATAGGTTTTGTTGATGGCGTCACTCCGTGGTTGTGGTTCAGTGGCCACCCCACCCAGGTTCCCAGTGCTTTTGAGTCAGATGAATGAAAGGTTGGATGTTACGAAGCTCTTCCTCATGGAAGGGGTGAGCAGAGCCTGGACTGGACTGGCCAGTGGAGTCCCCATCCCTGGAGGTGTTGAAGGACAACCTGGCTGTGGCCCTGAGTGCCCTGGTCTGGCCAGTGGGGTGATGTTAGATCCTGGGCTGGGCTGGCTGAGCTCAGAGGGCTTTGCCAGCCTCAGTAACTTTGATTCTGTGATCATTCTCGCTGCTTTCCTGTCTTCCTTTGGCCCAGTGGTCTGCAGGAGGTCACGGGTATGTCCCACACCCTGCCGATGTCCCAAGTGTAAAGCCTGAGCAGAGAATCCATCCCCGTGGGCAAGGAGTGGGAACTGGTAGAACCCCAAGCCGTTGCTAAACATGTAGTGTCATGGAATCAGCCGCGAGAAAACGCTCTGGAGCTGTCAGGAGGCCCAGGGTGCCAGCAGAGAGCACAGCTGACACCAGCTCACGTGCAGCTGCTCCCTGGAATGGTGTCATTGGAGAAGCGGAGTCTCTGCGCTCGGAAGCCCTTCTTGCCTCCACTCCCCAGTCAAAGCCCTCCTGCGGTGGGTAGGAAACGTGCCCCTGCTTAGTGGGACCAGGTCTGCTCATGGGTAACCTTGAGGCTGCAGAAAAGCCTGTGCCAGAGTGGTGAAGGATCCTTCATGCAGGTGCTCTGCAGCTCTGGAGCAGAGCTCCTCCCGTTGCAGAATGGTCTGACGAGATGTAGCAGAGCCGTGGAGGGCTTAGCACCTTCTGGGCTAGAAACGAGAGCCAGCTCTGGAACTGCTTCTGGACCTTGAGGACCTCATAGGCTCCACTGAACTGTCAGTCTGGGCTTCTGCATCACTCCATGCGGCTCCTCGTGGCTGAGATAGCTCAAGAACCCACCAGCACAGAGTGACACATGGGCTGAGTTCATCTGACCTCCCCTCTCCTGATCAAGAAGGCAGGAGATCTGGTTCTCACTGGCAGAATAGGGGCTGTTCACCTTCTCATTTGGAAGCGATGGGTGACTTCACTGTGAGGAAACTCAAAGCTCAGATGCCTGTTGCTGCAGACACACAAGAGATGAAGACGCTCCATCGCACGGTAACAGAGGTGAAGTGGCCGAGGGCAAAGGCCAAACTCAACCCTTTCCTTTGGCAGATGGCAGGAGCCTGAGCCAGCAGCTGCAGGGCTGCTTCTGCTCAGGCAGAGCAACACAGTTGGACTGGCCAAGTGGACAAAACCCTTCGCTGGGCAGAAGCTCCCAGGAACAGGCAGGGGTTGTTTTCCAGTTTTCCCTGGAGCAGGTGGACTCGGGAACAGGTGCAGGTCTGCAGCAGCGGGTGCGACAGTGTTGAAGCATCAGCACAAACTCTTCGCTGCTCCTCCAGTAGTGATGGGAATGGCTGCAGGGCTCTCTTGCCTTTCCTCTCTCCGGACAGCAGCTCTCTTCAGGGTGCTCCAGAGGTGAGACCATGGCTGGAGTGGAGCCACTGGTGCCCTTGTTGTCTGGAGTTCAGCTGACTTGCCAAGGCCAGAGTTTGCTTTAAAATCAGCTTCAAGCCACTGCAGCTGGAAGAGCCAAGGAGCAGTGTGAGACCAGCCCCGTGCTGTGCAGAGCAGGGCTTAGTTTGAAAACAGAACAAACCCTGACTGATAAACCCTGGCCAGAGAAACTGGTTAGTCAGAGCACCTGTGAGCAGGGCTTGAACGTGATGTGAGAGACAGCGAGCAGCATGGCAGCTGCCCAGCAGAAGGCAGCCAGGGCTCGGCCTGGCTCGTCTGGCACTGCTGCACAAGCCCTGATGGACAAACCCTGTGCAGGAGAGACAGAAGTGTCCAGGGGCAGCAGAGTCTCTCCAGCAGGTGTGCAGCGGGGAGTCCACAAGCTTTGTTTCCCTTCCAAGAAGCTTAAGCATGGAAGGGCCACGTTGCCTTGGCTTTCTGGACAGACCCATTCCGCAACAGGGATGCCTTCACGTCCAGCATCTTGCAAATAGAGGCTGGACGGGCCCTTCTGTAACTCTCGGTGGCCCCCTCAGAGGAGCACAACAGAGCATCGGTCGTCACCGCCCTGGCAGTGGTGGCCTGGGAGAGGGACCTTGCTGACCATCACAAGTTTGTGTCTGACAGCCATGGCCACTTCTTAGCCGGCAGAGAGAGATATTTTCCCTTCTGCTGCTCTCACATCCTCTTTTTTGGAGCCCTGTTGGCACAGGGGGGTGTTTCCATCCTTGGCTGTTGCAGAACTACTGTGTCTGATGAACCCTGTGCAGGGATGTTTTCTGGTTGTGAGTAATTAGTTCCTGGAAGACAGTGAGGCTCCGTCCATCGCTTGGGGGAAACACCCTGACAAAACATCTGAAGTGGAGCCAGAGGAGCACAGAACAGACCTCGGTGCAGAACCAGGCAGCCCTGAGCCTTGCGGAAGCGACTGAGGCTTTGCAGCATTTGAGGTCCAGGAGCCTCCAGTGGGACAGCCAGGATGCACTGGGGAAGGGGCACTTCCAGAAGGAACCAGTGCACTGAGGGCAGCAAGGGCTCAGCTCTAAGCAGGGGGTGTCTGGCTACCTGTGGGAATGGTGTGGCAGTGCTCTCACACACCACAGAAGATAGACCCTGACTTTAAAGTAGCCTGTATTCAGGCAGTGAGGGCTGGACCTGATGACCCTGAAAGTCCTTTCCAGCCGTGATAATTCGATGATTCTATGCCCAGCCCAGGGCTCCTGTCCCGGGTGCAACGACAGGAGAGGTGACAGAACTTTCTCCAGCTTGGGATGTGTGGCAGCTGCTCCTGAGAGACAAGAGCTTGCGGCCGGGTGGGCTGTTAGCTGCCCCCCGTGATAATTCCCCTTAGCAGAGACGATGCCAACCCCGGGTTGATTTAGAGACGATTCCTCATCTGTGGGAAGCAGATGAGGGGTTCCTTTTGGCTCATCCTCAGTCCCAGTCACCCTGCCGATGCCTGCCCGTGCTCTGCCCTCCTGTGGAGAGCAACAGCACACGGGCCGAGGCTGTTCGACTGAGGGGAGGACGGTGCTCCCTCCTTCAGCCTTGCACTGGGCAGTAGAGCCCGGGGACACTGGGTATTTGCTGGGACACTGGGTGTTTGTGGAGACACTGGGTGTTTGTGGGACACTGGGTGTTCGTGGGGACACTGGGTGTTTACTGGGACAATGGGGATTTGTGGGCACACTGGTTGTTTGCGAGACACTGGGTGTTTGTGGGGACAATGGGTGTTTGCGGGACACTGGGTGTTTACTGGGGCAATGGGGATTTGTGGGCAAACTGGGTGTTTGTGGGGACAATGGGTGTTTGCGGGACACTGGGTGTTTACTGGGACAATGGGGATTTGTGGGCACACTGGGTGTTTGTGGGGACACTGGGTGTTTACTGGACACTGGGTGTTTACTGGGACAATGGGGATTTGTGGGCACACTGGTTGTGTGCGGGACACTGGGTGTTTGCTGGGACACTGGGTGTTTGTGGGGGCACTGGTTGCTTGTGGGACACTGGGTGTTTGCTGGAGCACTGAGTGTCTGCGGGGACACTGGGTATCTGTGGGGGCACCAGGTGTTTGCTGGGACACTGGGTGTTTACTGGGACAATGGGGATTTGTGGGGGCACTGGGTGTTTGCTGCGACAACGGCCCCGGTCCCTCAGGGCCGAGTCCAGAGTAGCTCTGTGGGGTCCAACAGCAACTGGGCCCAATCTGCAATTTCTTTAAAACATTAAGATATTAAAATTTCCAACGAAATCGCTATTTCCACCTCAGTGTTCCCAGCGGAGCTGCCTCTGAAGGCAGGGAACAGCCCGCGGGTTCAACCTACCTGCTCTTGTTCTGCGGTGACGACGGGCGGTGGCGGGCCCAGACCTTCACTGCGACGGGGTCGGTTCGTTTGTCTCTCAAAGCGGCCAAACCGTGGCCCGGCCGTGGGAGGAGAGGGCGAGTGGAGTCCGTTTGGGCTACGAACCGATTCTGCTCAGCTCCGCAGCGACCCAGCGGCACAGGCACCGCTGAAGAGCGACGGGCGGCAGCGTTGAGACCCCACCGAGCGGAGCCGGGCCTTGGCGGTGCCGCTGCATCCCCAGCGAGGGCCTCACCCCGCTCGCAGGGGGCGCCCTGCCCTTCCCGCCAATGCGGAGCGGCCTGGGCGGACCGGAAGAGGCGCCGTCCCGGCGTCCCCTGCGCGCGGCCTCCTTCCGGTGCTGCGACACCAACAGGGCTGCGGGTGAGGCTGGGCCTGGCCACCATCCGCGTCCATCTGCTCCCCTCGTTATCCCGCCGGGTCTCCCCTGCTGACCGCTCTCTCCCGCAGCCATGGCGATCCGCTACCCCATGGCCGTGGGCCTCAACAAGGGCTACAAGGTGACCAAGAACGTGACCAAGCCCCGGCAGTGCCGCCGCCGCGGGGTGAGTACGGGCCGGGGGGCTCCGCAGCCTCTGAGCGGGCGGGACCGGCTGTGGGTCGCGGTGCGGGAGGGGCGCGGCGCTGCTGCTCGGGGAGGGGAGGCAGGAGCGTTCGGAAGTAGCAGCCGGTGGGGCTGGGGGGAAGGATTCGGGCGGTAAAACCCGCTTGGTCCAGAGACCCGACCCCGGACAGGCTCTGGGGGAGCCTTGGTGCGGCCTTTAGGGTCCAAAGGGACAGGGGGCTATGAGAAGAACGAGGATGTCTTCAGCAGGGGCTGCTGTGACAGCACCAGGGGTGATGGTTAAACAGAGAGAGGGAGGTTCAGACTGAAGAAAGAAAAAATTGTTGATGCTGAGGGTGTGAGGCCCTGGCCCAGGTTGCCCAGAGAGGTGAAGCCCCATCCCTGGCACCGTCCCAAGTCAGCTTGGCCCTTGGTGCTCTGACAGCCTGCTCCGGTTGGGGATGGCCCTGCTCACAGCAGGGTGGAACAGGGACTGGAGAAGCTCTGAGGGTCCCTTCAGCCCAAACCAGCCTGTGAGTCTGTGATGGTACCTTAGTGGTTGCACAGTGGTTCTCGACATCCAGCCCTCATGGATTTCTAGACGGGGATTAAGTCCCCTCGTAACCTTCTTTCCAAGCTGAAAAGTCCCAGGTCTCTCAGTCTCTCCTCATAAGGCAGGTGCTCCAGTCCTGTCATCCCCGTGGCCCTCTGTTGGACTCTCTCAATCAGATCTCTGCCCCTCTTGAACTGGGGAGCCCAGAACTGGACACGATACTCCAGCTGTGGCCTCACTAGGGCAGGGAACAGGCTGGGTAGGGCCAGTGCCCAAGGCCTTTCTGATCCAGCTGGAATTGGTATCCAGCGATGCTGCTGCTTCTGAAGCTGCTGGAGCGGGTGCCAGGCCCAGGGCTGTGGCCGAGCTGGGGTCAGGGTCACCCACTGCGAGACAGGGGCGAGGGATCCCCCTCTCGTGGGCCATGCTGGTATTGTGAACTGGTGTTGGGGTTCACCCCACAGCCCTTCGTGCTCTGGGCTTGGTCCATCCACAGACGCTGTGACCTGTTTGTTCTGTTTTCCTGTGCCCTGTCCCCGCAGCGCCTGACCAAGCACACCAAGTTTGTGCGCGACATGATCAGGGAGGTGTGTGGCTTTGCCCCCTATGAGCGACGCGCGATGGAGCTGCTGAAGGTTTCCAAAGACAAGCGGGCTCTGAAGTTCATCAAGAAACGGGTGAGTGATCCCCGGGGATCGTTGGCTTTTTAATGAATTGTTTTGGGTTTTGTTGTTTGGGAAGTGGAGGGAAAGCCCTGGGGGAAGGAGGAGAGTGGTGCTCGTAGGGTTAGGGTGGCTTGAAGTTGGGTTTCCTGAGGGCATCCGTGAGAGGTCAGAGCAGCTTCTGCCTTGTCCCAGACAATTGCGGAAGGCTGCCGTGGCAGGTGGTGCCTGGTCTGTGTGTCTCAGGACCCATCCTCTTGCCCACTCTTGGGAGCAGCCAAGGACATGGAGCTGTTGGAGCAGGGACAGAGGAGGCCCCAGAACTGCTGCTCTGAGGGTGAAAGCCTCTGCTGTGCGACAGGCTGGGGGGGGGTGGGGTCAGCTGGAGACGACAAGCTCCTGAGACCTTAATGCAGCCTTTCAGGGCTTAATGGGGCTGGTGAGAAAGACTGAGGTGACCTTTCAGCAGGGACTGCTGTGACAGGACAAGGGGTGATGGATAAACTTGGAGAGGGAGATTCAGACTGAAGAGAAGAAATTGTTGACGCAGAGGTTGATGAGACCCTGGCCCAGGTTGCCCAGAGAGGTGGGAGAAGCCCCATCCTGGGCACCATCTGGGGTCAGGCTGGACTGTGGGGCTCTAAGCAACGGGCTCTGGTTGGGGATGGCCGTGCTCACTGAGCATTAGGGGATCCCAAACCAGTCTGTGATTCCAAGCTGGAGCTGTTCTTCACTGGGATGGACACTGACGATGCTGCTCTCTGCCCTGCAGGTTGGCACTCACATTCGGGCCAAGCGGAAGAGGGAAGAACTCAGCAATGTCCTGGCAGCCATGAGGAAAGCTGCTGCCAAGAAGGATTGAGCTGTGCAGCGTGTACCTCAATAAAGCCCTTTCTCACAAAACCAGAGCAGTGACTGGGTGGTTTAGGGGGATCACGGTGTTCGGGAGGTGGGGCTGACAAGACAGTAATCCAGAGCTTGCAGCACTGTGTCACGCAGCTGGAGATGTTGATACTCGAGTTGCTCGTAGTGGCCTGTGGTGAATTCTGGGGTTGGTCCCCCTGCCCTCAGTCCCTGTGGAGTCTCCTGCAGTGGTTCCTTCTGTGAAGGCTGCGCTCCCTCCACCTCTGGGTCTGCAAACTTCTGTGGTGGTGGTAGAGGTCCAGGGCCAAAACTTGCTGCTGAACACAGTAACAGGTTTGTGCTCCTTCTCCAGGGCACTTCAGCCTGTTCCTTGAGCAGTTGCTCTCACTCTTTGAGCTGTCCCTGCTCCCTCCAACTTGTGCCCTGCTGGCTGCAGTGTTCCCAGACTACAGAGTTGGAAGAGACCTTTACAATTGAATCCAACCCTAAACCCAACTGACCCAACCCCCTGCTAAACCTTGTCCCTGAGCTCCAGATCTTGCACACATCCAGGGTTGGCCATTCAGCCCTATTCCTGTTCCAAGGCCTGTGCACTCTTTCCATGAAGATTTTCCAACCTAAACACCTCCCTCAAGAGAACTGTGGCTGTGAATCTCGGGGATGGTGAAGATTCTCCACTCAGGGCTGCCTTGCTGCCAGCAGGACAAGCGCTGCTCTTCTGGCATGGAGAAATCCCAGTTCAGCCACCCGTAGCTACTCCTCCCCCCCTGTTTCAATCTGCACTGGGGTTCTTCAGTCCAGCCTGTGTTTGGTGAGGGAGATCCTGGAGACAGCAGCTCTGCTCGGCCCTGCTAGGACTTCAGCTTCCCCTGCAGCCCAGCACCGGCTGTGCAGAGGGAAGACAGGGAGAGGTTTCCCAGAGCTACTCCTCTAGCAGCACAGCAGGAGCAGGACAGATCCCCTGCTCTGTAGTCGAAAGGTTTTCTGCAATCAGAATTGGTGAAGTAACTGAAGAAGCTGTAACTGGAGGTCGGGAGGCTGCTCCACGGGTGGTGACTGACACCACGCAGGTCCCCGAGGTAAAATGTCACAATTTTATTGGAAATGCTTCACGGGGATCACGGTTCAGTATTGAAGTGAGAAATCCTTTAGCCAAGCCATCGTTCGCACCCACAGCTGTGCAGCAGCAACAGCTCTGTGTCCTGCTCCGGGGCTGCGCCCAGGTCACCCAATCTCTGGGCAGGGGCTGCGTGTGAAGGGACAGACCTTCCAGCCATCGGGTCGTTGACTGTCATCCTCCCGCGGAGTCCAGCTTGGGGAAGGCTATATCGAACACCTCCTTGTAGTGCTCCACAAAATGCACCTCCAGTCCTTCTGTGATGAACCCAGCAAGGTCGTAATAATCCTTCTTGTTCTCCGATGGCAGAATGATGCAGGTGACACCAGCCCTCTTCGCCTGCGGGAAAAGAAAGCTGGTGAAGCCTGTGGAATCCCGGTACTGGGAATACTGTCTCCCATTTTGGAGCAGGAACGGGAGAAGCCCCTTCAGAGAGCCTGACTGTGGAGAGGACACAGAGGGTGGACCTGAGGATCTTGGGGGTCTTTTCCAGCCTCAGTCACTGGGTGATGCTGTGGCTGTACTTGTAGGTGTCGCTAAGGATGGGTCAGGTTCTCGATGTCCCACAGAACACATCCTCCAGTCCCACCTTCTCAGATGCAGAGATGTGTTTTAGGGGGACACTGTCAGCCCGTGGGGGGACTGCTCTGCAGAGGTTCTGCTGCAGAGTGGGCGAGGACAAGCCCCCAGACCAAAGGAAGAACTAGAAGCAGCTGATGAGAACCACCAACCACATCAACAGCTGCAACCCCTGGCAGTGCTGTAAAGGACCTTGGGGGACAGGCATGGATGGGAAGCCCCAGCTCAAAGTCCTGCTGAAAGAGCCGATGCTCTTAATCCTTCCAAAAGAATCACAGGATGATTGAAGCTGGAAAAGCCCTCCGAGCTCAGCCAGCCCAGGGCCTAACATCACCACAGCGGCCACACCAGGGCACTCAGGCCACAGCCAGGCTGCCCTGATTCAACACCTCCAGGGATGGGGACTCCCCCACTGCCCTGGGCAGTCCAGTCCAGGCTCTGATCCCCATTTCCATGAGGAAGGGCTGGGAGCCAGCAACTGGATCGTGATGAGCAAACAAAGTTCACAGGCGAAAGCTCAAGATGCTCAGGTTCCTCCCATCTAAACCAGAACGTGGAGAGCTACGGAAAATTTTAAGTCTGGCAAGTTTGAGCTGGAACTAGGGAACAGAGCCCTAACATTGAGGATGATACCTTGTGGACACCATCGAAGTGGCTCGGATGCCCTTAAACAGGCACTTGGGGTTACTGGGACCAGGATGGAGCTTTAATGGCCAAAGAGCACCTCCCACCCTTAGTTCTACCAGTCCAGTAACTGGATCACCACATGCCCTGGCACAAAGCCTGGGGTGCCACCCCCTTCCTCACAGCTGGAGGCACAGGCAGGATCCATCACTGGCTGTGCCAGTCACTGCTGAGCCCACTCCAGGGCTGCCCCCCGCAGCTGATGAACAAAGAAGGAAGGAGCTCTCACCGCAATAGTCTTCTCCTTGATTCCACCAACGGGAAGGATTTTCCCAGTTAACGACACCTCTCCAGTCATGGCCACGTTCTGCCTCACTGGGCAGTTCATGGCCAGCGAGAGCAGAGCTGTCACTATCGTACACCCCGCACTGGGCCCGTCCTTTGGTGTCGCTCCCTAGTGAAATAAAGAAGCACAACCCCACCGTTAGATCACTGGAGGAGAAGCAAAACCAGACCATGACTTCCTCATCTCTGTTTTAACACAGCCCCAGTTTCTCAAGGTTGTTCAGTTGTGAACAACCCAATGATCCCAGACCCTAAGCCAGGGACAGCTTGGGGTTAGCAAACAGATCTCTGACGTCAGAACAGAAGACTCCTCCAACAGAGGGAGCAGAGTAACATCTGCTGCTTTTTGCTACTCCAGGAACCGAGCTCAGAGGTAACGGCCACAGTCACCTGGACGGACAGAACAAGCTGCAACAGGGTGACTGTGAATAGAGCTGAGAAGCAAAGCCTGAGCACAAGCACTGTACAAGGCTGGACTTGATGATCTTAGGTGTCTTTTCTAGCCTCAATCATGAATCCCAGAATGATTGAGGCTGGAGAAGCCCTCTGAGCTCAGCCAGCCCAGCCCAGGACCTAACATCACCCCAGCGGCCACACCAGGGCACTCAGGGCCACAGCCAGGCTGGTCTTCAACACCTCCAGGGATGGGAACTCCACCGCTGCCCTGGGCAGTCCAGTCCAGGCTCTGATCCCCCTTTTCCATGAAGAAGGGCTTCCTAACATCCAACCCAACCCTCTCCTAGCAGCTTGAGGCTCTGCCCTCTGATACTGGTTCTTGCTGCCTGGGAGAAGAGCCTGACCCCTACCTGACTCCAACCTCCCTTCAAGGAGTTGGAGAGGTAGAAGGTCCCCTCTGAGTCTCCTTCAGACTAAACACTCCCAGCTCCCTCTCCCTCCAGTCCCTTCCCCAGCCTCGTTGCTCCTCTGGACCCGCTGCAGCCTCTCAATCGCTTTCTTGAAGAGAGGGGCTCAAGGGGAGGCCTCCCCAGTGCCGAGGACAGGGGGAGAGTGATGTCCCCAGTCCTGCTATTTCTGTGATTCCGTGACCTGCTCTGCTTACCTCTGGCACGTGCAGGTGGATGTGGGAGGACATGAGGAAATCATTGCTGGGGTCTCTCTGCATGAGGAAGGCTCTTGCAAACGTGTAGGCGATCCTGGCACTCTCCTTCATGACGTCTCCCAGTTGCCCTGTGACTTCGAGGGACCCGTCCTTGTTCTCCTTGTCTTTGGGTCGCCTCTGGGAGGTCTCAACAAACAGAGTAGAACCTCCTAAAAAGGGAAAGGAAAACAACATCCTGAGAAAGGCCCGAGTCAAACAGGACAAGGGGGTTTTGGTGATGCAGCAGTGATGTCTCGAGCTGGGAAGCGGGGCTTCTCTGATGGGACACTTGCTCTTGGGTGGAGAACAGCTGACCGTGCTTTCCAAACCTCTTTGGGAAGAGCAGTTCCGAAGACTTCCTGCTGCTTCCCACTCCACCAGCCCCTACTTAGTGGAAACAATCAGCTCTAGGAATGGTTCCAGGCTCTTCACAGCCAAACGTTTGCTGAGCTCAGGCCGTAGCACTCGTTCAGCTTTGCGGTATCTCCTTTAACACCACATTGATCATCTTCCTCTCAATGACTTCAGTTCTACCCAAGGTCAATCAGAGCCTGCAGGGCACCTACCCATCCTTTGCCAGGTGCTGTCTCCACGCTGGGGTGCACATGAACTCCTAAGTCAGGAGGGGAGTGACCCACTGCACAGTGACTCCCTGCCTGCTGCCATCCAGCAGCGCTGGAAAAACTGCCCCTGCCCTGGACATCCAAAACCACATCAGCGCTGGGACATCACCGAGGAGACAGCACGTGCCCTGCCGGAGCAGCATCTTCTTCTCCTCAGAGGCCTCTGCCTTGGTCACTGCTGCTCCTAACAGACTACACTGATGTGAGACACAAGCCTCGGGAAGAACAGGCTGGGCTAAGGCTAAACCCACCCTGGGAAAGGGATTAAGGCCCCCTCCTGAGGGAAGATGTGCAGAGAATCAGGCTTTGGGTCAGAAGGGACCTTTAAAGGTCACTTTAACATTTGAACTTTAACTTTTTTAGCTTCAACCTTTAAAGGAAGTTTCAACAGGATGTGAATGGCGATAGAAGTTAATCTTACTGGTACCAGCAGAGGAACTTCACTGGCTCCAGTAAGGAAAGTTCAGATTGACCATCACATTCAGTTCCTGAGACTGACAGGGAAAAGTCTGTATTAACCCACAGTGGTTTCTTCTCACCCATCGCTGTCCAGGCCAGGCCCATCACGACCCCTGGAGGGGTGGTCTCATACATGCGATCCACAGTGAAGATGGGCTTCCCCACAAAGTCCTGCAGGTTTTCAGGGGTCACCTGCACCGTCTCTGCTTCTCCACTCACAATTTTATAGGCAGATTTCCTCAGCACCTGAAGAATCACAGAACATTAGGGATGGGAAGGGACCTCCAAAGATCATCCAGTCCAATCCCCCTGCCCCAGCAGGATCCCCTAGATCCAGTCACACAGGAGCACATCCAGGTGGGTTTTAAATGTCTCCAGAGAAGGAGACTCCACAACCCCCCTGGG
>JAOXOE010000872.1:15176-25250 GCA_028565055.1 Phoeniculus purpureus
ACTGGATCTAGGGGATCCTGCTGTGGCAGGGGGATGGGACTGGATGATCTTTCGAGGTCCCTTCCCATCCCTAATGATTGGATCTAGAGGATCCTGCTGTGCCAGGGGGATTGGACTGGATGATCTCTCAAGGTCCCCTCCCATCCCTAATGTTGTGTGACTCTAATAATCACGTGGGCAACGGTGTCTCTGTGCCCAGCGATGCACCCGCAGCCAGGCAGGGGACAGGAGAGCCTCCAAACCCACTGCACACCTGTCTGGCTCCACCAGGATCCTCACAATACACTTACTGCGATTAAATGAGAAGGGCATGACTGAAGTATTCAGGTGGAAGTCCTTTACAGGAAGAGGAAACAAAGGGTCTGAGGCACCACTGTCACCCAAAGAACTCGAGGGATTTTCAGGGGAGTTACCCCCACACATCTGCTGCTGCTGGGGGGGAAGCGCTGACACAAGTTTTCATGAGCAAAACCGGAAGGAGGACAAGACACCTCACCTCATCAATCAGGATCAGCGGGTTCTCCGTCTTGGTCTTCTTCAGACACTGGATGATTTTGCCTGGCATCGCTCCAACGTACGTCCTCCTGATTTAGAAGACACTGTGTTTAGGGAAGGACTGCGGGGGTCCAGCACACGTGAACCAACGCGGCCTGGGGCTGACGGAACAGGTGTATCCTGCTGGGAAACGAGCTCCAGCTCTTCCACAACTGCGAAAAGCACTTTCCAGCCGCACACTGAGCACCAAGATCCGTCCCGTCTGTTTCCAGTGGAGATCAGACATGGATTTGGGGAGGACAGTCCCAGACTGCAGTTTCTGTGCTTAGGTCTAACCCCTCTCTGCTGAGAACAGAGATGTCTGGAGAGTGATGACTTCATTTGGGGGGAAAGAAATGGCAGGACAGGAACGTTCCGTTCCCTCACTTTACAGGGACAACAGAGGGAGTCTGGTGTAAATCCACAGAGGCGCCGAGGAACAAACTCAAACCACAACAGTTTGCCCCGTTTTCCTCGTGCACTTCCCCTCCCTCCTAACTATTCAGGAGCAGAGTCTCAATTGCACCTCAACACACGAATGACCCTGTTCAGACCATCACCAGTCTCTAGCGCTGGACTTTCTAGAGAGAAGGGGATTAGCACCTGGCCTCAGTCCAACGTGTCTGGGGGCCTTGCGTGGCTCCTCAAGGGTCTCCAGCAAAAACACAAGGAGCCGCTGTGCTTAGAGACACAAACAGGTTCCAGTTTTGACAACAGGGAGTCAAAACTCCTGGAGAGAGGAAGCGCTCGAGTTACACTGACCTGTGTCCTTTTATTTCTGCTACGTCGGTCATGCCGCCCACACTGAAGCGGAAGTACTTTCTGTTGAGGGCTCGGGCGATGGAGCGGGCGATGCTGGTTTTCCCAACCCCGGGGGGGCCATAAAAACACAGGATCTTGCCCTGGGTGGAGCCTCGCAGCTGGCTCACGGCAATGAATTCCTGCAGAACAGACGAAGCGCCAGCAGTGAACAGGAGGGCAACAGCAGCGACACCAAAATGACCGTTACCGGGTCAAGCAGTGGCTACCAAACGAGCATCGTACACAGAACTGGTCCTCGGACGAGCTGGGGAGGACAGAGCTGAAGCTAAAGTGAGGTTACTGAGGCAACGCTTTTTCCCTCTGGTTATCCACACACTTGGGTGTCCCTGGGCTTTGTGCTCATCCCACCAGGAGCAGCAGTGTCTCTGTGTGTGTGTGTGTGTGTGTGTGTCTGTCTGTCTGTCTCTCTCTCAATCTCTCCAGTGCCTTGGGATGGGAAGACAGACTCCAGGTCCTCCCAGCTTCTTCGAGTCTCTCAAGCTACACGGAGCATCTCCTCTTGCAATACCCCAGTTAAAACCTGCATCAGGCAACCCTCAGATAACCCTCAGCCGCTGAGAACTCAAAACATCAGAGTTCAGAAGTGAAGTCTGAGCTGCTCCTACAATCTCAGAGCAGAGCAGTCACGGTGCAGGTGGGCAGAGATGTGGTTCCCCTTCAACCAGTTATCAGCCAAGATGAGCCTTGACCTCTTCCCTCTACAACAGTGAGCTCCACAGCGATGCAAGGACAGCAGCACTGATGCAGCTCAGGCTCAGCCTGTGCAGATGATTTATCATCAACCTGCTTGTGCTGCTAGAGCTGGGGAAGCTCCTCTGTGTGGAATTAACCCCCTCAGTAACCACAGCCACAGAAACCGACGACGCAGCTCAGTCTACTCCCCTGTAACGGCTGGGCACAAACTGTGCTGACAGGAGACCTAAGAGAGGGATCACAGAACCATGGCAAGTGTTGAGCTGGAAAGGAGCTCCAAGGGCCATCCAGTCCAACTCCCCTACAACAGAGAGGGCCAGCACTCACCAGACCAGGCTGCCCAGAGCTTCACCCAGCCTGACCTTGAATGGCTCCAAGGATGGGGCCTCCACCACGTGTCTGGGCAGCCTGTTCCAGGGATCCCCCACTCTCAGATTTAAGACTTTCTTCCTCCTGTCCAGCCTCAATCTGCCCTTTTCCAGCTTCAAACCATGACCCCTCATCCTATCGTTCCCTGCCCTTGGGAACAGCCTTCCCCAGTAATATAAACATGGTAACTGATCGAAACTGGGGGTTCTATTCTCCCAGGCAGCTTCCTGTTTCATCCACAAATCAGCACCAACTCAGCGGAGAGCTGCGGCCTGAAACACATCCAGAACGCCTGAGGCTGAGCAGGGTGTGGAATGGGAGGCACTGCCTCCTCCTGCCTTACCAGGATTCGCTTCTTGACGTCGTCCATTCCATAATGATCCTCCTCCAGAACTGCTTGGGCTCTGCTCAGCTCCAGGTTCTCCTCACTGCACTTACCCCACGGGATGGATGTCAGCCAGTCCAGGTAGTTCCGGGTAACGCTGACAGAAACACACAAATCAGAGGGATTTGACAACAACCAGCTCAGTTCTTCCTCCCCTGCCTTCCAAAATAACCTCCTGCAGGACAAGGGGGATGTGAACTGCACACAGAAGGGAGACGATGAAAAGACCATCATGGTCTGGGCAGTGACTGCTGATGTTTTGTTGAGGTCTTCATTCCCTTACCTCACAGAACATCTCCCTCACAGCCCTTTTTAATAGAAAAAAAGCTTTTTTCACAGTTTTTGCTTCGCTGAGACAAAGAACAACCCCCAACACACCACACCAAGGCTGAGGTTTTAGCACCCAAGTTCCCTGTAAGAGGTTCTTGGCTCCTGCCTGAAGATGAGCTCTGCGTTACTATGGACTGGGCCAGTCAGGTCACGAACCATGGAGCAGAGAGAGATTCCTGGCTCAGAAGCAAGGAAGAACAGCTGGATGTACAACCCAGCAGAAGGAGGTTTAAGCCTGGGAGTCAGGGCTGTGAGGGCAGGAGCTAACTGTTCAAAGTGACTGCATGCTACAGTAAGGGACAACTAGGACACAAGGAAGAGGAACTTTTAAGGTAAGAGCTTCACAGTGTTGTGCTGGTTTCTCTCACGACCACCCACAGCAGCGGAGGGCATGGCCAGGCACTCACCTGAACTCTGAGGAGTGATTATCCAGCAAACCCAGCTTGTTCAACTCTTCATCGATCACATCCATGACATGCTTTGGCACTACCAGTTCCTTTAGTCGCTCACGGAATTTCTCTTCTATGGCATCCTTGTCCTCCTTTTCCAGACCTAGCTCTTTCTTAATGATCTTTAACTGCTCCTGGAGAAGGTACTTGCGATGCGTTTGCTTGATCTTCTCCTCAACCTAGACAGAGCAACACACAGACTAACCGGTCTGTTTCTGGTACCCATCAAACGTTAAATGCTTCAGTTATGACCTCTCCAGCAACTGGAAGTACCACCTGGAAATAATTTACAGCATGGTTTTATATAAACAGTGGCTACAGTGCAGGGGGACTGGACTAGATGATCTTCCGAGGTCCCTTCCAACCCTTAATGATTCTATGACTCTGGCTCCCTCCACACCTCAGTGGCCTCCTCTGGCCATCGGTCAGGACTTGCAGGGAAGCTCAGAACTGGGGCAGAATAAGCTGATGGAATCTCTCTAGTGACAGAGAGAGCAGTACAACTACTTCTCCCAACCTGCAAACAGAGCCAGCACGCAGCTGGCCCTCCCTGCCACAAGAACACGCTGCTACATCACAGTCAGCTTCCTCTACACCAGAGCCTCTGAGTCCTTTCTGCAAAGCTGTTTGCTATCCAGTCAGCAGCCAGGCTGTCCTGCTGCGGGGGGTTATTCTATCCCACGTGTGGGACTAGACACTTCGCTTTGCTCTGCTTGAGCTGGTTCTTACTGGCTCCCTTGGGGACACCACCGGCAGCCACCTGCAGTTTCATGTCTGCCTCCATCTGCCTGTACAGGGCTTCTAGGAGGGTTCTCCTGATAATCTTCCCAGGAATTGAGGGCAAGCTGATGCATGTAGTCTCCTTGATTCTTTCTTTAAGAGTCATCACAGTGTTTTAAAGGTGACTGAGACCACACATCAGACTACAACGGCAGCGCTAAGCCCTCTCAGCATCCTCAGACCCTGCCCAGCTGGCCCCGCAGACCGCATCTGCCCAGCTGGCCTAAGGGGCCTCCAACAATCCCCACCCTGGTCTAAAAGCATTTTGCACTTTCCATAATTTTAAGAAGCTCCAACTGCTGGGAGTTAAACAACCCAGGAACTTCTGGCTCAGTCTACACAGAAACCTTTGTACTTCACAAACTGTGGTCCCATTTCACTGCAGGTACTGTGTTTTGATCAAAGCACCAGGCAGGAAGGGCTGCAGCTCACAGTGGGCAGCAGAGGGTTTCTGAAATAATCCTGTACACTGCTGGGTGCTGTAGATGATCTTATCCTTTGTGTTTTCACACCGAGCTGGACGACTGCAGTCCTCTGGGATCTAGGATGTACCTGCTTGCAGGAAATTCCATCCTGGGCACAATTTAACAGCAGATGCTGCAGCCTCACGTCTTGTTACTTTGAAAAATTACATCTCTAATGGAGGAAGAACATTAAGCCTCAACTCTAAACCACCCTGCCTGTGGTGTGCACTCCCTTGTGGTGCTTCAAAGCCCTTCCCTGGCCTTGCTCAGCAACAAGAGAGGGGTGTGATGCAAAGACATCATACGAGTCAACCCAAAAACTCACCTCCCTTCCCAGCCGCTGCTGGAGTTTGCTCAGCTCGTACTCCTTCTTCAGCAGGGAAAGGGCTTTGTACAGCCGCTTGGGAATCTGCGAAACAGACACAAGATGTTTTCAGACACTTCAGACTGGTGAGCCTGTCAGGTCCCAGCAAGGAACAAGGAGACAAGGAGAAGGCTCCGGATGCTGCTGTGGGAAGGTGAACCATGCAGCAGTTCCATGTGACACGGGAAATGATTTGCCCCCCAAAGACGCCCTTTCCCTTTGGGCAAGTTATCAATGACTAAATACAGCCCCCAAAGGCACAGAGCACCCAGCCCTTCCCTTAGGGCAAGTTATCAATGCTTCAGTACAGCCTTCACTGGGAACTCTGGTACTGATGCTCATGCAGCACCGAACTGAAGCACCGAAGCCCCCCGCATGCTAAGTGAACCGCGGCATTCGACTCTGTGAGGAGCTTTAGTTAAAAACTTCATCTCACATTCGTTTCCTCCAAGATGTCCTGAAGTTCATGTGACTCTGCCCCTGTCAGTGCAGCACCCATGTCGCTCAGGTAGATGGGGTTGTCCACCACGCGCTGGCCAGCCTGCATCATCTGAAGCACAGACTCTCTAAAAAAAGGGTAATAAACCCCAAAATGCTCTGTAAACTTTTATATTCGTAAGGGAGCGTCCTCGCAGGGTGAAATACAGCAGAGGAAAGATGTGAAACACAGCTCAGCTTCAGAGCAAGATCGCTAATGATTTTAAAGTCGCCCAAGGCAAAACACAGCCACAACCACAGAAACCCTCGGTATAAAAAGGTGGTTTGCTGATAAATCAAATCCATTACGTAAAGTTCTGCGCAGCAGTGTGCTCAGACTCCCCCAGCACATGGGTCAGACCATGATACTTACTGCAGTGAGCTTCATTCAGACCCGGCTCACCTGCCATGGGGATAAGTCATCGTTCTACCTCGTATCTATGTGTCACACTGGGTTTTCACAACCTCCCCTCTGCCTCCAACAACAAACACTACAGCTGCTACTGTAGAAACAAAACTCTAGATGACAGCTCAGGAAACAAACTCCTCCTCCCTACAGCAAAAGGTCAAATGGAACAGAAAATGCCACACACCAGCTTCCTCCAGCCCGGGCACATGCTGATCACAGAGCACGCACCTGTACAGGGGGTTCAGGGAGATGATGTCCCGGATTGTTTTGACAATCTCCGCAGTCAGCGCCTGTAACACAGGGAACAGTCGATCGACAGATGCTCTGGGAAAAGGCCTCAGGACAGACAGGACTTTCCCCCACCTCTTCAGCACAGAACTAGAGCCCCGGTGTGCAGCGATGTACTTGGTGTTGGGGCAGTTATTCCTGCCGGGAGGCAGAGAGAGAGAGAGGGCAGAGGGGCTGCAGGCTGCCTTCCTGCACACAGAACTGAACTGGTTCTTGGTTAGAATCCACCAGCAGGTTGACCACTTGAAAATCTTAGTCTGATAGAGGGTATCTTACAGAACTAAGCGCAGCCCAAACTCTTCATTCAGCAACTTTTGGAAGTGACCAGGTCTAATGAATTGAGCTGTTAGGATGAAAAATTCCCTCATTTTCCTGTATTTCCTACAATATTCCTACATTTTCTTATAATCCCCACATGCAGTGACTGTGAGAAGGAGGAAGTGGTTTCTGAAGCCCAAAAGTAGACTTTGGTCTTAGAACTTTGGTTTTAGAACTCTTCTTTTTTAAGCAAGGAACGTAAGTGTTGGATGTGTTGGACTTGGTCTGGGTGATCCTGCTGTGGCAGGGGGATTGGACTAGATGATCTTTCGAGATCCCTTCCAATCCCTAATGATTCTATGATACTAAGTGCAACTCAACAAGGCACGTCTAGTCTTGGGAGAGTAATTCACTCACCTTAACCTCTTCTGTGATCTTGAAGTCTTCATGAACCACGTTCTCTACTTCTACCATGAGAACTTCCTGCGAGGAAGCAGCTACAGGATCTAGTACCACTTCCACAGCTTGGTCCTTTGCTCCAGGCCCCTCTTCAACCTCTTTCTTAGAGTGCTTCTGTTTCCGTCTCATTTTTGGTCTGTTCTCAGGCTCCTCAGGCTCCACTTCTAGCTGCTTGTTTATACGAATCCTGAAAGCCAGAAGAAACCAGTTGCAGTCAAATCCCCTCTGTTGTAGGTGGTTTCAGCTCTTCAGTGTGAAACGAGTCTAACATCAAGTGGTACGGTAAAATAAATACAGTAAAATAAAGTTGAAGCTTTGACAACTGGGACCAAGTGGTCAGGCAAGATTTAGCCTTGGGCTTGTTTCATCAAAACAAGGCTTGAGTTCGTAAACGACAACCAACCGAACAGTAGATGCTGTTAGGACTGAGCAAGTACATTTACAGTGAACAAGCTTTCAGGTAGCTGTAGACAACAAGAAGGTCTCCTCTCAGCCTCCCCTTCTCTAGACTAAATAACCCCAGTTCCCTCAGCCACTCCTCAGAGAGCCTGTTCTCCAACCCTCTCGCCAGCCTCGCTGCCCTTTTCTAGCCCCACCCCAGCCCCTCAATGTCCTTCTGATACTGTGGTGCCCAGAACTGCACCCAGTACTAAAGGGTGGCCTCACGAGTGCAGAGTCCAGGGGCACCATCACCTCCCTTGTCAGCAAAGCTGCTGAACTTCAGCTTCACAAGTGTGGGTTTCCATCCCTTTACGATTTACAGCAGAGTGGCACCAACTGGTTCCTCCCTTTCATGACTGACCCCTGGAGCACTGGAGCATTCTCAGGAGACAACACGGTTGAGTTGCGTATGAAAACGCAGAGGTGTGGTGAAGGCAGTCAAGGACTCTGTCAGTCTGACAAATCTGTTAGTGGGGTGAGACGCAGCGGAACCACGAGCCATTACCTTCGGTGCCCCATGACGATCATCCGCAGCTTGTCGCCAAGGTCCTGCATTTCATGAATCTGCACAAACGTTCCCATCCGGTAGATTTCGTTCAGATCCTCCACCACATCCGATTCATTGCTGGTGAGGAAAAACCAAATGGAGTAGATGATCAGAATCTTGAGAAAGGGGGTGAGATTAAAGAAAAAACACACGATGACCAGCTGCAGAGCTCTGAACCAGCCTTGGGAGCAAAGACGCTTCACTTCACCCCACTGTTCCCACTGTGCAGCCTCTCCAAATCACCCATCTCCCTCGGCAGCTCATCTCTGCAACAGACAACTAGAGCCTTTTCTAAAGCAGCATCCGAGCTCGAGCAGTGCTGGTGGCAATGGAAACTGTCGTAACAGGAGGATGGTCCAAGCCCTACCCACCCATTTCTGCAACCCTACCCATGGCAGAGAATTGCTGGTAGAAGCTTCTGTTGTCAATGAAGCCCAGTCATGGAAACGGCTCATTTTCACAATTTTAAGACGAGCAAAGGAAATTACTTACTTATCATCCTTCTTAAGGAAAACGCCAGCGTAAGGCTGGGCAAGACGAACTTTCCTCCGGAGCAGCTCAACCAGCTTCTTATTTTTGACCTAGAGCAACAAGAGGTGGGAAGTGAGAGGTCTGCAGCCTCCACATGTAAGGCCAGGAGTGGGTGGTCCTGCGCTGGCAGGGGGATTGGACTGGATGATCCTTTGAGGTCCCTTCCAATCCCTAATGACTCTATGATTCCAAACCCTACAACACAGCTAACACGTTTAACGTTGGATTTTTTTAGCCTTGCCCTCATCAAGGGACTGAAATTGGGAAGCAGCAGGATATCAGAGACACAGGAAAACTGAGTATTTAAACCAAGTCACTGAGCCCATAAGACAAGCTTGAAGGCAGGGGGAGAAACAAGGGCTGATCTGTGCAAGAAACCTCTCAGTCACTTGGACAAGGCTCTGTGTTGAGTTTCTGTTCCCTTCTTCCTCCATCCCTGCCCATCCCAGCTCTCCATCCCTGCCCATCCCAGCTCTCCACTTCTACCGGGGAGCCAGTAAAAGCTCCCACATCAATCCTGGAATGCTGCTCACCCCTACCCTAGTTTAAATCCTCTTTTCCAAAGCCCCTCTCTCTGTTCCATTGCTCTCAGAAACCCACCAGCCCAAGTTCCTGCGCTGACCCCCAGGCAGGATTTGTTGATTCAGAGCAGGAGACTCCACAACCTCTCTGGGCAGCCTGGGCCAGGGCTCCAGGACCTCATCGGGAAAAAGCTTCTCCTTGTGTTCAGGTGGAACCTCCCAGCTTCTAGTCTGTGCCCAGTGCCCCTTGTTCGTCGCTGGGCACCACCCAGAGCCTGGTCCCATCCCGCTGGCCCTTTAGCGTCAACGAGATCTCTCCTCAGCGTCCTCCTCCCCAGGCTGAGCAGCCCCAGCTCAGTGTCTTCTCGCAGTGGTTCAGCCCCAGCGCCCCAAGGACAGACCCGCTTAACCTTCAGCAGCGTGGCAGAGCCCCCGCCAGGGCCTGACCTCCCCCTCAGCGACACTCGGCAGAGTCTGATGCAACAGCGGCGCAACACCGGGGCCGCCGGAGGCAGCCACCGACCGCGGCCTGCGGGGAGCCCGGCCGGGCCCAGCCCTCACCTCGATGATCTTGATGAAGCGCGGGAACACGGGGTTGCGGGTCACGGCGATGAGCGGCACGTTGGGGAAATGCTCCGGGACCAGCAGCGGCGTCAGCGCCGTCATCACCGGCCCGGCCCCGCCGTCCTCCGCCCCGCCGCCGCTCCCGCCGCTCCCGCCGTCGCTGCCGCCACCCTCCAGCCCGTCTCCCCCCGCCAGCCCGCTGGGGCTCTGCCGCGGCCGGGCCGAGCCCGTGCTGAAGGCGTGGCACGGGCCGGTGGGTCCCGGCGGGAGCGGAGAGGGGCCCGGGGTCGGGGCGGCGGCAGCTCCCGCCAAAAGCCGGCGCCGCGCGGGACCGATCAGTGCCGGTCGCCAGCGCCCGCACAGCCGCAGGCACCGTGCAGCCGCCATGT
>JAOXOE010000874.1:12211-39378 GCA_028565055.1 Phoeniculus purpureus
TGCTCTGGGCACTGACTGGGCTCCATGGGCATCCACCAGGCTGCTCTGGGCACTGACTGGGCTCCATGGGCATCCACCAGGCTGCTCTGGGCACTGACTGGGCTCCATGGGCATCCACCAGGCTGCTCTGGGCACTGACTGGGCTCCATGGGCATCCACCAGGCTGCTCTGGGCACTGACTGGGCTCCATGGGCATCCACGGGGCTGCTGCGGGCTTGCTGGCGCCTCCAGCACACGTGAGAGGCTCTTCTCACCCCCGTGCGCAGCACTCGCCATGGTTTGAGTGGCTGCCTGTCCCCCCAGAAGCTGTGTGCCAGCTGACTGGCAGATCCCCCCAGTCTGAACCTCCGGGTTAAGGCAGTGCATCGGGGAGCAAACGCAGCTCCGAGTGTTTTAGTGACTGGTGGCCTTGGGCTGGTGGCTCTGCCTCTGCCTTTTTTCCTCCCCCCATCTATAAACAAGGGAAACATCTCCTGTGGCTGGGGGGCGGTTACTCACCAGTCAAGAGTTTACAGAGCCTTTAGCACAGCAACAGGTGCCTGCGCCGAGGAACCTTCACAGTTCTGCAAACAGAAGAGAGTGGGAAAGTTACTCGCGAGGCCGATTGCCCACTTGGGAGGTTAAAAACATCTCTGACCACCCCTCCGACCCTCAGTGTCTCAGTCACGTTGCCCACAGTGCCTGTGGCTTCACTAGCATCCTTCGTGTGGAGGGGATCCCCGTTATATGGAGCTGCCAGTGAAGCCTTTTGCTGCTGGGTTGGGTGGCAGCAGAAGGGTTCTGGGGCTGCAGGAGGCAGCTGAAGGGTTCTGCAGCTGCAGGAGGCAGCTGAAGGGTTCTGCAGCTGCAGGAGGCAGCTGAAGGGTTCTGGAGCTGGAGGAGGCAGCTGAAGGGTTGTGGGGCTGCAGGAGGCAGCTGAAGGGTTGTGGGGCTGCAGGAGGCAGCTGAAGGGTTGTGGAGCTGCAGGAGGCAGCTGAAGGGTTGTGGAGCTGCAGGAGGCAGCTGAAGGGTTGTGGAGCTGCAGGAGGCAGGTGAAGGGTTGTGGAGCTGGAGGAGGCAGCTGAAGGGTTGTGGAGCTGCAGGGGGCAGCTGTCTTGGAGCTCCTGGCAATGAGTAACTGCAGTGTCTGTTATCTGGGTTGGGACAGGGGTCTGGGCGACAGCAACCCCAGGTGAGGCAATGGGACGACGGGCAACCTGCTTCTCCCACAGGCCCTGTAGCTGCTGCTGGTTTGGACTCCGTGCTGGCTCAGATGCCCTCCAGCCACTGTTTGATTCTGGGTTTTGTTTGCCTTTCTCCTCAAAGTCTAGTTCAGGGTCAGTTTGTGTTTGTTGGGTCCTGTGCTGCTGCTCCTGTCTCTGTCCCAGACCCACCAGGACTGCTTCGGGGAGCTCCTGAACTGCTCAGCTGACTCCCAGCCGTGAGCCAGCCTTGTGCTTTGGGGGGTGGATTCAGAAAGCCTCTCCCCAGCCTGTTTAGATCAGGGACAACATCTGTTCCATGTCCTTTTGTGGCAGCAGCTTTCAGTTGGGTGGCACAGGTAGTCATGAGCAGCGGAGACGTCGCTTGAATTAGGAGTGGGGGGTTGATGCTTGGCTCAGCCCTCCCCTTCATCTGGCCTCTGTTAACCGAGATGCTTTGTGCCGACTCATTGAGTGCAGGATATTAGCCAGGAGCTTCTGAAACCCAACCCAGCTCTGCCTGCGCCTTACCCCATGGCCCTGGGCAAATCACTTAACCTCTCTGTGTCGCTGCACGCACTTGTCGGGGTGAAGAGCAGGGCTCTCATTAGGGAGCCTGGCCCAGCACAGGTGGCCAAGCACCAGCTCCTGACCCGGCTCTGGAGCCCCGCGCTGGGATGTGGTGCTGGGGGGGTTTTGCTCAGTGCAAACTGGAGATGGCTTTTGGACGTGACGGGCGACCGCGGCGAGCTCGGGCACGCTCGTGTTTGCAAAGCAGGGAGCGCTTACGCACGGGGAGAGGTGCAACGATAGCAACACCTCCCATAAAAAAAGGGGGTGGGAGAGGAAGGAGGGTAAACAGGAAACAAGTGGAGGGAGGAAAGAACCACTCAGTTGCAGAGGGACTTTTGCCTGACAGGAGGAAGAGGAGGCAGCGAGAGCAGCTTGGGAGGACTGGCCAGAACCCCCTCTCTTCGCTGTGAATCCTTTGCCAGAGTTAACGTCGCCGCTGTGCACACCAGACAAATCCTCTGCTGCTCTCCAGCCCTGACAGCAGGAACTAACCTGCACGGCTCACCCTTCAAAACACCTCCTGGCTTGGGTGGGGAGGGCACTACCCGGCAAACTCAGTGCAAGGTGGCTCCAGAAATCTCTCCGTGGCAACCGCTGAGGTCGCTGCGTGCACAGCACGGGCTCGGTTTGGTCCTGGGTGAGACGGGGGCAGGCTGGTTCCCCCCGTGACCGTCGCTGTGAAAGGCAGGGGGAAACCCCTTCAGAGGACACTGAACCCACAGCCTGAGCAAAGGTCACCAACCTTCTTATCTTCTGCAGAGGTAACTTGTCTTGACTTGGACTTTACATGATGGAGAGGCTGTGTCTCTGTTAATGGAAAATCCCAGGGCTGATAATGGTCAAAGGATTGGTTTCTGCACGAGGCTCCTCTTCACCCATCCTCGCTCGGTCTGGCTCCTCTTCACCCATCTTTGCTCAGCCTGGCTCCTCTTCACCCACCTTTGCTCAGCCTGGCTCATCAGTGCTGGTGGTACTGCCCACACTCCATGTGAGGTGGTTGGTTGTGATCCAGAGATGCGACCAGGCGTCAGCATTAGGATGCCGCTGATGCCGTGGCGAGTGGGGTGATCCTCTGCTACTCAGAGGAAACTCGAGGTGATCCATGTCAGCCCCGAGGCGCTGTGCCTGTGGTGCTACACTCGCACGTGCGTAGGGCTTGGGGCTGGGCAGAGGACAGGGGTAGGTGACACAACCGAGCTGACTCACGTGAGATCTGTGCCCACCAGACAGGTCTGTGTGGTGGCCCTTGGTGGAGACTGCTCGGGTGAGCAGGTCACTCCACGGCGAGCCGGTGGTGCAACTCCAGAGGCTCTCTTTCTCCAGGGTGCTTCAGGAGCTGGGCTCTGCCCCGGCCCCATAAGGATGGGGGGGGGCAGAGCAAGTGACCGATGGCAACCGCTGCCCTGGAAGGGTGAACTTGGGGAGATGCCTCAGCCCAGTCACCCAGCGGCCGGGTAGGAAGCAGCTGGATGGATTTTGGATGATGAGTGATTTGCACAGCAACCAGGCTGGAGGGTACTGCAGGTCGTTTCCTGGGCCCATCTGTGCTGCCTCAGGATGTTCTCTTCCATAAAGATTAGCAGGAAGGTTGGGTCGGTCAGATGACACTTCCAGCAGCTCAGCCAAGCACCAGCTCCCCCAAAAATGCCCTCTCTGTTTGAGCAACAGGTGATCTGTCTCCTATTTTGGAAGCAAACCCTAACTCCCCAAGCAGAAGCTCCTGTTGCAGGTGGATTAGTTGGTGGCTTCATTTTTAATGAAGGGTGATACCCTGAGAAAGTGTTTGGCTGGGATCTCTGCAGCGAGGGTAGAAACACAACACCCTGCTGTCGAAGGATGTGGCTGCTGCTGCTGCCAGCGAGGACTGCAGAGGCATTAACGGCGCCTGCATCACCAGCCTGGTGCTCATCACGCCGGGAAAGGGGCTGGTGATGCTGCTTCTGGCAGTGGGTAACGCTCACCTACGGCTGTTCTCCCACTGGGTCCCCTGCTCGTGTCCCCAAAAGAGTGAGAGCTAAGAGCAGCCTCCTGAAGGGCTGCGACCTGCTGAGGTCTCAGAGCGAGCAACCGCTGCCTGAAAGCAGCCCGTGTGTCTGTCAGTCCCGTCCTGCGCCACGACAACGCTGCTGCTGCTGCAGCAGGGTGGCTCCGCGGCCGCTCGAATGAGGTCAGTGGCGTTTGCCGGTTGCAGGTCAACTCAGCTCACGGGAACTCCTTCCAGTCGCTCTGCACGCACAACAACGGCAGTGGTTGTCTCAGGCCCGGCTGAACCCTCTGCAGGATTAATTAGCTCATTAATCATTAATCAGCTAATGAGTTCAGATTAATAGACTAATCTCTGCGCTCCAGGGCCAGGAGCTCAGGTTGTTTCGGCCGCGGGAGCGATCCAAAGAGCCTCTGATGGTTTCCCGTTGGTGGGGAGCGGGAAAGAACAGAAGGAGTGGAAAGAGGAGGAACAACCCAAAGCGCCGCACTGAGGTCGTCGGGTGCCCGAGTCTGAGCCTGAACCTCTGGGCGAACTGGCAGCCTCGAGATACCCGCCCGTGCGCCGTGCTGCGGCTCGCGAGTGCCGCGGGCTCCCTAGCCAGTCGCTGGAGCAGCCCGTTAAGGGCTCGTGGAACATTTATGGCTCTCAGAAGGGATATTGAGGGCGGGAGACAACGGAGCTTTGCAAAAATAGAGACCCAGGGGGACGTCGACAGGGTTTGGTGTCAGCTCCAGCGCACCTGGCTGCTGTGCTCCTACTTGTGGTCATTTAGCTTGGCAAAGCCTTGGTGCTGGGTCGAGCCAGGATTAGCTCGGGGTTAGGATCAGGCCCAGCGGTGACCCAGAGCTGAAAGGGTGGGGACGTGGCCGCAGCTCCATCCTGCAGTGCAGCTCAGACGTGTTGGTGTTGATCTGCGCCAACGAGGGCAGCTGGCTTAAGCCTGGGTGCCACGAGCCTGGGTATCGCCGAACGGGACGTGCCGAGCCCTAGTGCCAGGGCACTTATTGCAGCAGCAGCAGCAGGGCACCCGCCCGGTCCCCCAGGCGTCTGTCTTGCTCCTGTCTGAGATGAGCCAGCTGCAGCAGCCCAGGTCACAGCGACGCCGGGGGCTTGCCAAGAGCCATAACTTCCAAGTGCTTGCAGGTCGCCGGCACCATGATCTCGGAGAGGGATTCAGAGACCACCTTCGATGAGGACTCCCGGCCCAACGATGAGGTGATGCCGTACAGTGACGACGAGACGGAAGACGAGTTGGACAGCCGGCAGCCTGCGGTCGAGCCGGGACAGAACCAGATCAACAGAGACGCCGAGGAGAGCCACGAGCCGCTGAGAAAAGGTAGCCGTGGCCCTGCCTTTCCTGGTGGGTGGAAGCTCGAGCCAGCTGAACGCAGCTCGCTGCCTTATCCAGCTGGCTCACGGGTGTCTCTGCCTTCGAAGGCTCGTGCAGCTCCAGCAGCGCTTTGCAGCCTCATTGCTTTCCTTAGTCACAGCAGCTTCAGGCTCCCGGCAAGGGGCGGTGAGCGGGAGTTCAGAGAAACCCGTCGAGTGCAGCCCGCGTGCTGCCGCCAGCGCAGGAACAGAACGGGGAGGAGCCTGTTCTGGGGCACGGGCTCCAAACCGCTGCCCAAGGAAAGGCTGAGACACCCTACAGTGGCCCTACAGCGGTCCCACAGCACCTCCACAGCCCACGCCTCTGCCTCGGGGAGTTTCACCCTGGCCAGCCGATCCCACCAAACCCAGAAGAGCCCATTAAGGGCAATTACTGTGGGCTGGAGAAGGAGGCAGATAGGTGATGGATGAGTCAGGGCAGCTGGATGTCAAAATGCTGTCTGCCTCATCCGTCCTGCTGGGCTGAGCACTTGGTGAGGCCTTCAAGAGCTGCTTGGATGAGGTTCTTTGATGTGGGTAGGGGCCACCCAGCCCTGAGGGCTATCTGTGATGCAGGCTAGAGGGCACGGAGGGATCTGAAGGCTCTCAGAGGGAAGGCATGGAAAGGCTGGTGCGAGCAGGAGGCACTCTGGCAGTAAGCGGTGCTCAGGCAAAGGCTGACCCACTGACAGGAGGTCTCTCTGTTACACTGCAAGGTCGGTGTGGGTCTTGTTTCACCTGGAAGGCTGGCACTGGAGAGAAAACCCCAAGGTGGGAGATCTGGTTAGAGCAGCCAGGTGCTGCCCTTGTCTCTTCCAGACTGCAGCTGGCAAGTGAAAGCCAACGACCCGCGCTTCTACGAGCAGCCCCAGTTCAGGAGAACAGCGTTCCTGTGCTTCAAGAGGAGCAAATACGCAGTGAGTCGCCTCGATCTCAGCCTGCCTGTGTCAGGGTCGGTTCTGCCTCAGTCTCAGCGAGATCTCACTGAGCGTGGCAAAACCACCAGCAGCGTTTCCTTAGGCTCCCAGCAGCGGTGAGGAATGGGAACCGCCGCGGGGTTGTGAATGGCAGATGTGGCTATCGGGAGGCTTCTTCAGATAAGATAAAGAACTAGAAGCCAGGAGTCCTCAGTCCAAATTCCAGAGCTTTAGCTGCTGCCAATGTCCCCCTGGGTGTAACCTTGGTGTCAGAGCTCTCCGTGTAGTATTAAGCAACATCCTGCTCCAACCAGACTGCAGCAGGCTGATGAATGGACCGCTGGGCACGTCTGGTCCTTTGCACAGCATCAGTCTGAGGCCACCTAGTTCCCACAAAGGGGACACTTCTACCTCACTTAGCAAGCCAAAGGGCTGATTCCCCTCTCCCCTAACTTTAACTCCTCAAAGTAAGGAGTCTGTGGCGCCGGTGTGTGGCGCTGGCTGTGTGGGACAGGGGCTTGGGCTGCCAGGTTACAGGTGGGCTGCCAGGTTACTGGTGGGCTGCCTGGCTACTGGTGGGCGATGCCCTGGCTCGCTCATGTGCTCCCCTGTCCCTGCTGAGCTACCTGCACTGCAGGCTCCGGGCACTCCAGGTTCTCTCACGCACGTTAGACCCGCTGTACAGTCGTGACACCAGAAGGGTCTGGCACGAATGACCTTGGGTTGTCTCCCCCCCACAGGGAAACGCCATCAAGACTTACAAGTACAACCCCGTCACGTTCTTACCGCTGAATCTGTTTGAGCAGTTCAAAAGAGCAGCCAACTTCTATTTCCTTGTCCTCCTCATTTTACAGGTAAGAGAGCGACTCGCAGGTACGAGCCAAGAACTCGAGGTGCTGCTCGGCTGAGCGGAGCCTACTTAGGACACAGCTCGGAGCGGTCAGGAAGCTGCAGGGTACTTTTGGAGAGGCTGTGACTGAGATGAAGCCCATCTTCACGGGGTGGGGGTGACACCACATGACCCACCCCACGTTAGGATGAACGAGCTGCAGGGAGCAGGAGGTCCATGGGGGAAGAGGTTTCTGTTACTCTGGAGCCCCACTCAGAAGCGAAGTGCCAACGCAAAGATGAGCAGCTACAGCTGTTCGAGAGAAGCTGATGCTGGAGCAGGGCAGCACAGTCAGGCTCGTGAGAGTCTTGTTCCTCTTCGCAATCTGCCTCAGGAGTCTCTCTTGGACGTGCTGGTTTTCTCTCCTGTGGCACAGTGGGGCCGCTGCTAGATGGCTTCGGGTGGAGCTGGACCGACAGCCCTGTGCTGAGCTGTGTCTGTGTTTTGCAGGCGATCCCCCAGATAAGCACCTTGTCCTGGTACACGACGCTGGTGCCCTTACTCCTGGTGCTGGGCATAACCGCCATCAAGGACCTGGTGGATGACATTGTAAGGACCCTGCTCCGTTGGTAGGGAAAGCGAAGGGCAACCAGGCCCCCGCGTTCAGCTCCGCTCTCTCTGCTCCCGCTTTGCAGGCCCGGCACAGGATGGACAACGAGGTTAATAACAGGACGTGTGAGGTCATCAGGGGCGGCAGGTCTGTAGCCTTCACTTCCTGTGCCTGTAGGTAACGTTTGTAGGGAACCAAGTTGGGTCTCAGATCTTAGCTGTAGGTGACAGGCAACGTTCAGCTCCTGGTTCTCCACCTAAGGGAAGGTGGAGCAGAGCTAACTGCCTCAGGGAGCCGCTTAGCCCAATTCCCTGTGCTTTGGAGATGAGGGCAGAACTCCACGCACAGGTGGCAAGGGGCAGGAGAAGGAGGTAGGTTGGCTTCAGAGCTCTCCAGCTCCCTTTCCAGAAGGCAAACCGCACCGTGCCAGGACATCAGGCGCCAGGGGAGGCCGGGGTTCCGAGATCTGTCGAGCGAGCGCACGGTGTCCGGATGACGCGGTAATAATCACTGAACTATCTTGACATTAGGTTCAACCACACAAAGTGGAAAGATATTAAAGTTGGGGATATCATTCGTCTGAAGAAAAATACTTTCGTGCCCGTAAGTGCCCCGGACAGATTCGCTTCGTGTCCGAGCAGAGCCCTGCGTGAGCCTCGACTCGGGGGGGACCTGACGCTCACCTCTTTGTTCCTCTAGGCGGATATCTTGCTGCTGTCCAGCTCTGAACCCAACAGCCTCTGCTATGTGGAGACGGCGGAACTGGATGGGTAAGGCTCTCCGTCGGGATTCCTCGCGGCTCGTTGTGTCCCGCTGGTCAAAGAGTGAGAGGTGCCTGTTTGGGATCCACTCGACAAGCCACGCCGGGGAAAACCCTCTCCAGCTTTGATCCCAGACCACCACCAGTTCCATGGTGGGAGAAGTTCTCTGCTGGAAAGAGCGGAGGCTGCTGTGTCAGGGTAACCTCGTCTGAGCTCCTGCTCTCAGCACTGTTGAGTGCCAGGGGTCCCTTCCCACCTGGGCATTTGCTGATTCCCTGGCAGAGAGGGAGGTTCTTCACAGCAGCCGCTTAGCTGGCGTGAATCTGGGCGTCCGTCGCGTTGCTGTGCAAGCACTGGGGTAGTGTGAGGAGAGCTAGTGCTGGACTCTGTAGAGAGGGCTGTGGCAACGACAGTGCGGGGCGAGGAGCAGCCAGCGCGAGAACCAGTTGTGTGGGTAGCGAATGCTCCTGCCCACCACGCGCCCGGCTTTGCGGCTGGTGCCTACAGCACGCTGAGCCTCTGGGTTTGCTCCTGCTCAAACTTCCTCCGTGTTCTCACTGATGTTTTCTGTCCTTTCCTCCCAGTGAGACTAACCTGAAGTTCAAAATGGCCCTCGAAGTGACGCACAGGCACCTTCAGGAGGAGAGCGCGCTGGCAGCCTTTAACGGTGTGTTGGGTTTGGAGCAGTAGATACGTCGGGGTGGGTGCAAGGCTGGGCTGGGATTGGGTCGAGAGGCTTCTGCTGGCCTTCCCACACCTATTGTTGTGCTCTAGCTGCCTGCTCTGCGAGGTGGGGACGGGCACTCTGCCAAAGGATGCTGCGGACGCGGAAAGTCCGTGCTCTGAGCACGTTTCTACGGAAGGGGAGGCTGCTCTGCTGCAGAGATCTGCTGGCTGCAGCAGGGAAACCAGTTGGTGGCCTCTGCCTGTAGTCTTCGTGGCACGTCCACCAGTCCTGAGGAGAGTCAGGGCTGCAGGCAGCAGGGCTGTGGGCTCAGTGGTGCTGACACTCGCAAAGCACTGCCTTGTTTGTTTGTCTGTCTGTCTGTCGAGCAGTAAACAGACCCTTCTCTCCAGCCCTCAAGCGAGTTCTTCTCCTCCCGTTGCCTCAGGTCTGATCGAGTGCGAGGAACCCAATAACCGCCTGGACAAGTTTGCAGGAACGTTGCTCTGGAGGAACACGAGTTACTCGCTGGACGCCGACAAGGTTCTGCTGCGGGGCTGTAAAATCAGGAACACGGAATTCTGCCACGGCATGGTCGTCTTTGCAGGTACCTTGGAGGGAACACGGGTGCTGTGTGCTGGCTAAGAGCAGGGAGGTGGCGTCCAGAGACATGGAAAACGCTGACCCTAACGCTGGCCGCCTAGGGAATGCCTCCTTTTCCTCGCTCACTTGCAGGTGCTGATACCAAAATCATGAAGAACAGTGGGAAGACAAGATTTAAAAGGACCAAGATCGACTCCCTCATGAACTACATGGTTTACACCGTAAGCTTGTTGTTCCTGTAGCGCTCGGATGTTGCAGTCATTGTCCGGTGAAGCGAGTGGTGGAAAATTCTAGGTTGAAGATGGGGATTTGGGGTGTTTCTGAAGCGCCCCGGGGCGCTCTCTGTGTGCTCTGCAGATCTTTGTTGTCCTCGTCCTGCTGTCAGCTGGCCTCGCCATTGGACACACGTACTGGGAGCAGCAGATCGGTAACTCGTCGTGGTACCTCTACGACGCAGAAGACTTCAGTCCTCCGTACCGCGGCTTCCTTAACTTCTGGGGGTATATCATCGTGCTCAACACCATGGTTCCCATTTCCCTCTACGTGAGGTAGGTGAAGGCTGCGCTGGGGACCGGGTGAGTTCCTTGACTTGGGGGTTAACAGTGAAGGGGGATTCATTTCCCCTTGGGGGTAACAGGATCTCTGCCACAGCGGGAGACTTGGTGTTTCCAGAGCGATTCTCCAAGGAGAGGCTCAGAGGAGCCCTCAAGGGTGAATTATTTTGGCCTTGACAAAGCTGCCCCTGGCGTGTTTGAAAGAAAGAAATCTCCTAGCTGCACTTCCCCCAGCTGCCCCCACTGTTCTGGCACCGCGCTGCTGCCTGGACAGGGTGTAGAGGCTCTCCCCAGGCACGGCCGCGCGGTGTGGCCCGTGCAGGGCTGACAGTGGCCCTTAGCGTGCCGGTAAAGGATTGTTCTGTCTTGAGCTCGTGGGCTGCTCGTGAGTCCCGGCAGGAAGCCCGAGGGCCCTGGATCTGACAGCACATCATGACCTGGACAGATGGGATATGCAGCTGGCAGTGAGACCATCCACTTGGTTTTGTTTAGCGTCGAAGTGATTCGCTGGGGCCAAAGCTATTTCATAAACTGGGACCTGCAGATGTATTACCCTGAGAAGGACACGGCCGCCAAGGCCAGGACCACGACGCTGAATGAGCAGCTGGGGCAGATCCACTACATCTTCTCCGACAAGACGGGGACGCTGACCCAGAACATCATGACATTTAAGAAGTGCTGCATAAACGGCCAGAGATACGGTGAGCCTGTGCCGCGCCGCTGTGTCCGGTGCTGAATGCCAGGGCTCGCGCTGGGGAGACCCTGCAGGTCGCTGCGGAGCAGAGCTGGCAGGCTCAGACCAGTGAAGCTGAGCTGTTGGGGTTTTTCTGCTCTAGAAGGTGGAAACTCTTTTCACACACCCTTCCCCTAGAGCGAGGCAAGGAGTCTGCGGCCCCGAAAGCTGCGTTAGGCGGACACTGATGTTTTATGACAATCCCACCGCAGGCTGTTTCGCTTCAGATTGCTGAGGGGTCACTGGGTCAGGCTTGGGGTCCCTCTGAGCTGCTGTGGTGGAGCAGACACTCCTGATACTGGTAGCGCTGGGAATGGGTTGTACAGACTGTGCTGTTCTGCCTTTGCCGTCTGATTGCTGGTGCTTGTGCTGCAGGAGACTGCCGCGATGGAACTGGGCAGCCTCAGAGCCACCCAGAGGTAGGTTGGTCTGACCGGGCAGGTCCCATGGTCTGCGGAACCTCGCCCAGGTGAGGAGATGCGGGTGGGCACAAAGCAACTGGCACTGGAGATCACCCACACTCGCCTCCTGTTCCCTGAGCAGCTCGTGGATTTCAGCTGGAACACGTATGCGGATGGGAAATTCTCCTTCTACGATCACTACCTCATAGAGCAAATAAAGTCTGGGAAGGAGCCAGAGATCCACAAGTTCTTCTTGCTGCTTGCCATCTGTCACACGGTCATGGTGGACACGGCTGACGGTGAGTTGGCCGGTTTCTGGTGTGGGAGGAAGCAGCTCTGGGGGGAGAAGTCCAACACTGGTGCTGACCCCATCAGTGAGGAGCGTTGGGCTGCTCTTTCCAACTGAACTGAATGTGTCGGACTCGCCACGGAAGGGGGCCTGTCCTGGGAGCAGTCACAGCTGTGGCAAGGGCACAGCTTCAGTGAGAGCAGGGGAGCGGTCTGTGCAGAGGTGCTGCGTGCCTGTGCTCTCCAAATTCATCTTTACAACCTCTGCTCTTCCCCGTTTAAAGACACAGGTCAGCTCAGCTACCAGGCAGCTTCCCCGGACGAAGGGGCCCTGGTGACAGCGGCCAGGAACTTCGGCTACGTTTTCCTTTCGCGGACACAAAACACCATCACGATAAGCGAAATGGGCCTGGAGAGAACTTACGACGTCCTCGCCATCCTGGACTTCAACAGCGACAGGAAGCGGATGTCTGTCATCGGTAAGCCGACCGCCGCTCACCGCTCAGGCGACAACGTACGCGCCAGGGAAGGCGCAGCCTGGAACCGGGCCGTGTGGCACACAGAGCCGTGGCAGGTGGCACCAGGGAGGCCCCGTAACGGAGTCCTGGTGCTCAGATGTGGCCTCTGCTAAAGGCAGGTCCCTTAAGAACCGCCGCTAAGCGGTTTTGTTCCGCTTGTCCCCAGGGAGCCAACAAGCTCTCTGCTCCTGTAGCTCTTGCTGCATGAGGCTTGTGGGCTGAGGCACAATTAGCTCCTCAGCTTTGATCTGGACAGTCCGTCTCGGATCTGTGGGGCTTAAGGCTGTCCCTGAGGTGCATCGTCTGCCCAGCTCTACGGGCGAGAGAGGTGGTAATGCTAGATGGACCGTGCTCAGAGCCACAGCTCTCGGGAGCTGAATATCCTCTCTTGTCGCAGGCAGAAGAGGAAAGGCACCCACAGCCATCTCACTGAACTGTTGGAGACGGCCCAGAAACACGATCTTGTTGTTTTGGTCCTTAGCAGTAGCCAGACAAATCTCACCAGAGCCACTTCCGCACTGAAATGCTCTTTACCAGCTCATCCCACCTCTCGTGTTTCGCTCCACAGTGAGAGAATCGGGTGGAAACATCAGGTTGTTCTGTAAAGGGGCTGACACGGTCATCTACGAGCGGCTGGACCCACGGAATCTGAAGAAAGAAGCTACAGAAGAAGCACTAGACGTACGTGAAGGAAGCCGGGGTTATTCCTGACTAGAATGTTGCTCATGCCCTTGTCCTAAGCGGTTAGAAGAAATCTGGGGCTGGAACCGCGTCTACAAGCGAGTAGTCACAGTGAGAAACATTCCCATCGTCAGCAGCACCGCAGAGCCCTCTGTTCCCTTTGTCACCTCTCTGGAGTGTCCCTCATAGCTACCGTTGGCCTTGCTGAGCTACCCAGGGCTGGCTGCAGTCAGGTTTGGGACGTCAGCCCCAGCAGGCGCGTGGATTCGAGCCCAGAGTTCTGGTTTGTGAAGGGGGGGGTTATAAATGATGTTTCAGGTCTTCGCAAGTGAGACTCTCCGGACGCTCTGCCTGGGCTACAGAGACATCGCTCGCGATGAGTTTGACACGTGGAATCAGAAGTTCGTGGAGGCCAGCGTAGCTACGACGAACCGTGACGAAGCCCTGGACAAAGTCTACGAGGAGATCGAAACGAACTTGATTGTAAGTTGAGCTCCGTGTGTTTAATGTGCTTCTGTACAGGCCCCCTTCTGTGTCTGTCTGTGGGCAGGGCACGACCTTAGCCTGCAGATGCTGCCACGGCAGCTCCCTTCTTCAGTGAGAACCCATCAGTTTCCTTTTGTCTTGCTAACTCCCCACGTTTCAAACACCTTGCAGCTGCTCGGTGCCACGGCCATTGAGGACAAACTACAGGACGGCGTTCCAGAGACCATTGCCAGGCTTTCCAAGGCAGACATTAAAATCTGGGTGCTCACTGGTGACAAAAAAGGTGGGTGCTCCCGCAGCCAGAGAGCTTGCACAAGCCACAGAGGGCTGCAGGACAGACTGGGGCAGCTCTCACGTTGTCTCCTCTGTTTAACTGTAGAGACTGCTGAAAACATCGGCTTTTCTTGCGAGCTCTTGACAGAGGAAACGACAATCTGCTACGGAGAGGACACCAGGCAAGTGAAAAGCACGAAGGACCTTGTGTGGGGGAATGAAATCGTTCTGGTTGGTCCCCAAGTGACTCCTCAATGCCAGAACAGCATCTCCTGGCAGTTGCTGTGGGATGTAGTCCCACAGGGCAGCCTTTAGCCACGGCTGAGGGTGGACACAGCGCTTTGCACGAGGTTAGACTCACTGGCATAGACAGTTCAGCCAAGTCTGGAGCCCCCTGGCATGGGCTGAGCAGGTGTGTCCTAGGCCAAATGCTGAGCAGCTGCTGCGTTTCACTCTCGCTGCCCATCCCTGACCTGCAGCCCTCCCGCGGCCGGTCCTTCACCCTTCCTGCGCTCCTGGTACAAACGAAAGCACAAGGGATCTCGCGGTGCTCAGGGCTCAGCCCTTCTGTAACGGCATCTGCCTCTCTTCCCAGCGCTCTGCTTCAAACCAGGCTGGAGAACCAGAGGAACGGGGCTGGATCCAGTGCACCCTCCTCGCTGCGCATGAACGAGCCCTTCTTCCAGGGCAGCAAGGATCGTGCGCTCATAATCACTGGCTCCTGGCTGGTATGTACAGAGAGGTATCTCCCGGGTGGGTGAGATTTAGGGGGACCACCACATCAGCAAGTGCCTCCCTGAGGACTCTGCTCGTTTGTCTGCTGACCTAGTCGAGTGCTGCAGCTGAACACGTCTGCTGGATGGTTACGTGCCGGTGTATTTCTGGGTTTGAAGGCTGAACACAGCGCTCGATAAAATAAGGACTGGCTTGGGCCTCTTAACTCACTCTGGTGGCTGCCATCAGAGTGAAGCCAAACCCCTGCAAAAGCCAAGCCTGATCTCCAGAGCGTTTACTCTTCGTGGGGAGCCTGGTCTAATGGGAAGGCTAAAAGGGAAGGTGGTGCCTGCCGGCAGCACAGCGCGTGCGGCTTCGGCACAAGGCACAGAAGGGGTGCTCCAAGTGAGAGGTGAGGCAGGAACAAAAGGCAGGGTTCCTGTGCAGTCCTGCAGCACGGTGCTCTCCTGGGGGCTCAGGAAGCAGAGCAGAGCTTTTAGCAGAGGCTACCTGAGTGATTCAGTGGCAGTTGCCCACCTTGTTGCAGCCTGCTCTGACTGGAGAGGAGAGAGTCTGAGCAAGAGCTAAGGACCTCTGTTTTGTGTAAGGGAACACAGGCACAAGGTGCAGGAAGCAGGAGGCTTGCAGATGACACTGCAGGTCTCCCCAGTACCGACCACACTGTCCCAGACCCGCCCCTGGTACTCGCAGGACCCTTCCTCACGCGCATGGTTGTGCTCCCTGTAGGACAGGGGGAGCTAGGGGAGAGGAAAGCCGCGAACCAGGACGCTTTCCAGAGTGAATTCATTCCCACCAGAAGAACTACTCCTTGGAGCCCTGCAAGCAGTGCTGGGCCACTAAGTACAGGCCTTCACTGTCACTAGACCCCCCAAGTACACGCTCAGCTGCATGTTTGCACAGCTCTTTGTTCACTCCTCTGCACGAGCGCTGTATTGAATCGCTATAACGGGTGATGGGAGCGAGCGGCACGGGCGGTGCTCGGCGTGCCCTTCGAAACCGTGCGGAGGGCACATCGTGTGTCTTTGCTACGCAGAACGAAATCCTGTTCGAGAAGAAGAAGAAGAAAAAGAAACTCAAGCTGAAATTCCCCAGGACAGCCGAGGAGAAGAAGAAGCAAATGGAGAAGAGAAGAAGGGCTGAAGTTTACAAAGAGCAGCAGCAGCGGAACTTTGTCGATCTGGCCTGCGAGTGCCGGGCTGTCATCTGCTGCCGCGTGACCCCGAAGCAGAAGGCCATGGTGGTCGAGCTGGTGAAGAAGTACAAGAAAGCCATCACTCTGGCTATTGGTGACGGGGCCAACGATGTCAACATGATTAAAAGTAAGGGCACTGTAACCTCCCCGAGCTGGAAAGATCTCAGAGTGTTCGTTCTGCTGCAGCCCCCTTCACTGTTTCTCTCTGTTCACAAACCCACTCCACTGCCCACAGGGCCATCCCTCGGGTCCTGTTAGCGTCTCTGCCCGATCTCCTCTGTGAGAGATACCTCTCCTTTACGCAGAGGTCAGTGGGCTCTGCAGATGCGCTGCGGGTTTTGCTGCAGAAGGCACTCGGGTTGTTATCGTGTTGCGGGTCACAGCAGTGTAAGGACAAAGCGGTAGCTCGGCTGCCTCCTGCTCAACTCTTAGTTCTCCCCTGGTCAAATGTCCCAGGGTCTCCTCTGGCAGAACAAGCACTGAGAGACTCCACGTGACGGTGGAGACGTGGGCAGTCCGTAAGGGCAGGGAAGGGCTCACGCGCCGTTGTGTTTGTCCTTTACGCAGCCTGAACGGGGGCAGAGGGACTGAATAGGCAGAGAACAGGAAGCAGCAGCAGATCTGCCCTCGGTGGTGTCGTTCCTCTCCCTTTGTGAATTAATGTTCCATTAATGTAGCTGCCCACATCGGGGTTGGAATCAGCGGCCAGGAAGGGATGCAAGCGGTCATGTCCAGCGACTACTCCTTCGGGCAGTTCCGCTACCTCCAAAGGCTGCTGCTGGTCCACGGACGATGGTCCTACATCCGGATGTGCAAGTTCCTGAGATACTTCTTCTACAAGAACTTTGCTTTCACTCTGGTCCACATCTGGTACTCCTTCTTCAACGGCTTCTCTGCCCAGGTAACCAGTGTGCTCGTTACCCGAGAGCCTGAGCTGCCCTGTCGCTGGGGCTGAGCAGCAAAGGCTTCGCCTGCGCACTGATGCCAACTGAAGTCACTGTCACGAATTTCTGGGGGGGGATCAGGAGGTGACTACTGAGCTGCTTAGTTGTAAGTTAAGCAGCTGGTTACCGTTTTGGATAACGGCTGTAAAGGAAGAGTTGGCTACACAGTGGCTTGGGCAGCCTTTCCCAACCCTGCTGTTCTAGATACTCCCGCATGGGGTGAGACAGCGCATGTAGGAAACCCAGCCCAAACCTTTTTAGCTTGAGCTGCTGGCTAAAAGGGCCTGAAACATGCTCGTGGGACCCAGCAGGGCTTGACGTTCGCAGCGCAGCAGTAAACCTGACAGCGAGAGGTTCGCGCCAGGTAGTGCTGTGCTCTGGGCGGAGTGAGGGGGTTTACTACAGGCTGAAAAGCCTTTGAGCAGAGCTCCAAGCCAAGGTGCTGCTTGCCTCTGGGCAAACGTCCCGACAGGTAACTTAATGCTCTAGGAGAACACGGGCAAGTTTTCTCAGGCACTGGGAGGAAAAGGTGCAGTGCAGAGGAAATCATTAACTACAGAACCCCCTTGTCCTCCGGCAGACGGCGTACGAAGACTGGTTCATCACGCTGTACAACGTGCTGTACTCGAGCCTGCCGGTTCTGCTCGTTGGCCTGCTTGACCAGGTACTCTCCGCAGCGTCTGGAGCCTGGCTGCTTCGGTTTGGTTTCCAAAGTGCATCCCTGTTCCCAGGGTGTGAGGCAGTGAGAGACAGTGAGCAGAGGGTTGCCAAAGCAAAGTTACTGGGATCTTCGGTGCTAAAGGTGTTTGTTGAAAGTGTTTTCTAACTGCTCCACGCAGAGCACAGCGACGGGCAGCTTGCAATGGGAAGCCATTCCTTGCTTGCTGCAGCTGTTCCTGCTTCCTTCAGCGATAAAAGCTGAGAAGTACATTCAGTAACAAAGTCTCCCGTGAGCATTTGCTAGCGACTTGATAGCTCCCAGCTTCAGCTTGTTCAGTGGGTAGGGAAAGGCCTCCACCAGCACACCCAGGGTAAGGAGCTGCACAGCCCCGCACATCCGTGCCTAGAGGTCCTGGGCACCCGCAGAAGGGCTGTGTGGTGGCTCTGTGACAGATGTTTCACGAGCAGGTTCTTCTGGCTGCTGCTGCCCACACTGCTGTGTGAACAGGAGAAGATCAGCTGTTCCCTTTGGGATGCTGGGGTGCGGAGCTTCTCGCTCTTCAAAGCTCTCTCTGAGAAGAAGAGATTGCAGCGATTTCTCCTGTCTTCTTCCCCTTTATTAAGGATGTGAGCGACAAGCTGAGCCTGCGGTTCCCTACGCTGTACGTGTTGGGACAGAAGGACCTGCTTTTTAACTACAAGAAGTTCTTCCTGAGTTTGCTGCACGGAGCTGTGACGTCTCTGATAATCTTCTTCATTCCGTACGGAGCTTACCTCAAAACCATGGGGCAGGACGGAGAAGCACCTTCGGATTATCAATCCTTCGCCGTCACAGCAGCGTCTTCTCTCATATTTGTCGTCAACTTTCAGGCAAGTGAGCTCTGCTGCTCTGGAGACACCCCTGGTCTTGTCTCTAGAGTCCTCTGCTAAAGCCATCAGCACGTGCAGAAAGCCTCCCTCTGCCTCACTGGCTGATGTGTGACTGGAGGAGCGATGACTCGGCCCAAACACTGTCTCCATCACCTCACTTGGAGTGTTGTTGGCTTTCAGATTGGCCTGGACACATCCTACTGGACGTTTGTGAACGCGTTCTCAGTGTTCGGGAGCATTGCCCTCTACTTCGGTATCACCTTTGACTTCCACAGTGCTGGGATCCACGTTCTCTTTCCTTCCGGCTTCCAGTTCACAGGTCAGTCTCTGTGCCTTGTGTTTGTCCTTCCTGTGTCGCACAGCTGTGGAACTTGAGCAGAGCATGAGCCTGCTGCCCGTGAGAGCCAGGGCCATGAACCTCTGACACCCCGCGGAAGGCTTCAGGCGTGACTGGGGCCAGGCTGCTTTGCTGGGGTGTTTCTTCTCTTTCGAAGCAAACAAGCTGGAACTCAGCATTGCCCCTCAGTAGGAGTCTGCAGAAGAGGTCTAAGTTAGAACTGATGGGGCAGCTTCCGGGCAAGGGATCGTGATGATCCAGCAGGGTGTGCACTGGCCGGGCGGCTCTGACTGATCAGTGCAAGGTGAAGCCCCACAGAAAGACAGAGCCAAATGCTGCCAGCAGCCTCTTGGGGTTTTGCTGCAAGTGCAGGGAGGAGCAAGTTGCAGCCAGCTGGAAATTTTTTGGAGGAAAGCTTCCTAATCTTCCTAGTGACAGATTTCAGGCTACAGCTTGATGTAGTGATACACAACAGGATACCCGCGTGTTCGGTCCTCAGAGAAAATAGCTGTAGCTTTTGGTCCCACAGCTGTGCACATCACAACCAAACTTCTACTCTTTATTCCCAGGGACTGCCCCAAACGCTCTGAGACAGCCGTACCTCTGGCTGACCATCATTCTATCCATTGCCATTTGCCTGCTGCCTGTAGTGGCTCTGCGCTTCTTAGCCATCACCGTTTGGCCTTCGGAAAGCGACAGCGTGAGTACGGTCTGCGGGTTAACTGGGCATGTGTTTACTAACAGCAGTCAGTACTGGTGCTTCAATAGAGACAGAGTGACTGTGCTGTAAGGAGAACCACACAGGGCTGGAGATCTGGCCCTGTGGCCCAGGGGTGGCAGCAGGACTGTATCACCGTGATGTGTTGATTTCCAGCACTTTCTTCGGGTGCTGCACTGAGATGCAGTGTGTCCAAGTTCAGAGAGGGGTAATTCCAGCCTTGGCTCTTCATAAAACCATAGAAAGTGCTCTAGAGCTCAGCCAGTCTGAAACTGCTTTTGATCTGGGTGGTGCTGAAGCTCCCTTTTATATGGCAGAGTCCAGTGGGCAGTTTTTAATCTGCTTCCCTTCTGCCTTGAGCTGGCAAAGAGTTCTGGGTACAGAAAGAGTTAAAACTGCAGTAGTGCTGCTCAACAAGATCCTAAAGAAGTGTCAGCATGAGAACCAGGAGGAGCTTTCTGTTCTCTGTCTCAGTCTGCTTCAGGCAAAGACAGAGATGAATTCAAAACGCAGGGCCAGGCTTTGCTGAAGCAGCAGTGGGCTGCTGCTTGTGTCTTTCCTTCTAACAAAACCAGAAGGGAGCCCTCTTGTGAGGCAGCTTAAGGCTGTAAGATCCCAGGTTATAGCCCCGGACAGCAAGCACAGAGCAGCTCTTTCTCTGTGTAACCCACAAACACTCTGTCTTTGCATGCGTGAAGATTCAGAAGAACCGCAAGAAGTACGTGGCAGAGGAGCAGCAGTGGAAGCGGAGGCAGAGTGCTTTTCGCCGGGGGGTGTCTGGCCGCCGCTCCGCTTACGCTTTCTCCCATCAGCGGGGGTACGCCGACCTCATCTCCTCCGGGCGCAGCATACGGAAGAAACGGGCTCCCCTGGACGCGGTTCTGGGCAGCAGCGTGACAGAGGCCAGAGCTGGAACAAGCTGAGGTACCGCCCTGCGGCGAGCAGCGCTTGTCCCAGGGACTGCACAAGAAAACACAGTTTTAACCAAACTCAGGATATTTTCTAAACAAATGGCATGATGAGATGAAGAGTTCGATGTCTCGTCACAGACCTTCCTGGGTGCGGACTAGTGGAAGCGAGGAAAGCCCAAGAGTTCTGTGTGGAGCTCCAAATCCTTGTGCAGCTGATCTCTGTTCAGCATGAAAGCGAAGGACGTGTGTGCGAGGGTGTCCTCTTTGTATTTCTCCAGTTGTGCCTGAAATTGGCAAGCGTTTCCCCCTTGAGTAACGCCGTGTCGGTGTGGAACTGCAGCTGTATTTCACGTTTGGTCTCTGGAAGCACGCTGCGGACGGGAGCTCCCTTGTGTGCTCCGTCTCAGTGAGCTGCTCTGGTGCACCAGGACTCTGCGAGGACCCTCCTTCGGCTCCAGCAGACGGCTGTGGGGCTGTGCTGTGTTATAAGCAGACACCTCTGGTCTGCGGGGGGACCCTGGGGCTGGCGGAGCGTGCTCACCGCACCTTAACACACGGAGAACGAGAAACCAGGCGCTTTTAGGTGGAGCACGTTGCGCTCACTAGCGGGTCGCCTCGGGCAGTGTAAGAACTGGGGTCCGAACAAGTCTCCTTGTGTTCGCACCCTCCCTTCCCGCTGAGCCCAAGGGACCTTTCCCCTTTCCCTAGAGCCGCCTCCCGCAGCGGTTCCACAGCCAGGGTGGCGCAGCGCAGCCCCCCGCCATGGGATGTACATTTCAAACTCCCAACGCAATAAAGGGCCTCCCGCTGGCTGCGTCTCTCTCCCCTGATGGCTGCGGGGCTTGGCGGCTGTTCGGGTGCCCCCAGTGCAGACAGAGCCCCCCGCTCGGCGGCTGGGTCAATGGCGGGCGGAGCTGCCAGGTGGGGGCGCGGCGCCACGCAGCCCCGCCCATTCTGCGGGCCCGCCCACTCCGTGGCTCCGCCCCCTCGGCTTCCGGCTGACGCAAGACGCTGTGGGATTGGCTGCGCGGCGGCGGTTGTGGCGGGGTGCGGCCGGGCCATGGCGGCGGCGGTGGTGCTGGAGCGGACGGCGGCTCTCACGCTCGGTCAGGCCCCGGTGGCATCGCAGCGGGACCCGACGGGCGGAGCGGGGGGAGGATGGCGGCGGGGCAGGGCTGGGCCTTCTCGTGGGCTACGGGAAGGAGCCGAACGATGGCCGGCGTGAGGCCGGAAAGGCCTCCCCGGTACCAGCGTGTCTCGCCCGGGCTCATTTCCGGGTCCGAGGGGGTCACGCTGCCTCTTCTCTGCGCGGTGGGGTTCGGGGTGGGAGATTCCCGGGTAACCTCGTCTGCCCAGCTGGCTGGGGTGGGTGGGTGGTGGCTGCAGGTCTCGGCGGTGCCCCGGTGCCGCTGGATTCGAGGGGGGTCTGTGCCGTGTTGCAGAGGAGCTGTACGTGTCCGAGCGAGAGGGCAACGATGCCACCGGCGATGGGACACAGAAGAAGCCCTTCAGGACAGTGCTGAAGGTGACTGGAGCCCCGGTGCCGGTGTTGCCGAGCACTTGGCACTCTCGCTGCTGCAGCGCAGAGGCTGAGGCTGCGCTGTCAGCCCAACTGCTGTAGGGAGGGCAGTGCCACTGATCCTGCTGTTTCCTCCCCTTCCTAGGCTCTGATGACAGCAGGGAAGGAGCCATTTCCAGTGATCTATGTGGACTCACAGAAGACAAACGAGGTGCAGTAGTGGTGCTAGGCGTGACTGTGGCGCTGCGCTGTGTGCAGGGGACACAGCTGTGACCCTTTCCCCTCTGCTCTCTCCTCCGTGATCCAGAGATGGGCCGTCATTTCCAAGTCGCAGATGAAAAACGTCAAGAAGCTGTGGCACAGGGAGCAGATGAAGAGTGATGCAAAGGAGAAGAAGGAGGTGAGTTGCAGAGGCTGTGGGAAGGTAACACCTTTCTTTTCCAAGAGCACTCACAGGGTTGAGATCATTCCGACCCCTCCCAAGCAGCATCAGTTTGTTTGTCCTCTGTTCTGCCCAGCCCTCTTTGTCCAGGTAGCACACGCAGTGACTGGAACTGAGTGAGCTTTGAGTAATGACAGACTGTTGCCTTTAGGGGAAAACAAGAAGTGCATCTGCATGTTGTTCCTTGTCCTGGGCTTGGTTTAGGTGCCAGCAGGGCCTTTCATGAGGTGTAGGTGATGGTGTCTGTAAGTGATTGTTGGAGTCCCTGGTATCTGTGAAGCGTGGGAAGCTTACAGAGCCTGCTTACAGCTACTGAATGCCTTTGGGGCTCTCTTAAACCAGGCAGAAGATCTCTTTAGAAGAGAGAAGAACCTAGAAGAAGCCAAGAAGATTGTTATCAGGAACGATCAGAGTCTCCCAGAGCCAAAATGTGTAAGTAAACGCAGGTCCCTCTATACGCAGCCTGTGCTGCAGCCTCTTGTCTGCTCAAAGGTTGAGTCAGTCTGTTTTGTGGCTTGGGCAGCTGCTGAGGTCACTGTGCTGTCACTGTCTGTAACAGCAGCGTCTTTCTGATCTTCTTTGTCCTCTGGTGCAGACTGTTTGGTCTTCCTCATGCACCTGATGGGTACCTGATCCTCTTTAATTCATGTGTCAGCCTTCCCTGTGTCTGTCTGCTGGTGGAGACCATATTTCAGTCTGAAAAAGGCTGTTGATTTTGCTTTGTGTGATGATTAAGATGGTCAGGAGCAAAGGAACAGCTCCTTTTGGTGACACACAGGGAGCTACTCACAAAGCTGTCACAGCTGCCTTCTGCCTGCCAGAGTAGAGCTGCTGGGTAGAACACATGTGGATAACACCCAGGTAGTTTGACTGCCTCTGCTCCCTGCTTTGCAGGTGAAGATCAGGGCTCTGGAGGCCTACAGAGGCCAGAGAGTGAAGATTTTTGGCTGGATTCACAGGTTACGAAGACAAGGTAAGTCACAGGCGATCAGAAGTGCCTGAGCCCCTGCAGAGGTGGAACCAGCGCAGTGGCCTGCACAGTGGGGACACTCAGAGTTCATCTCACGGGGAGTGGGTCTGTTCTGGTGGGGTGGTGAGTAAGGCTGACGTTCTCTTTTTTCAATTAGGAAAAAATTTGATGTTCATTGTTCTGAGGGACGGCACAGGCTTCCTCCAGTGTGTCCTTTCAGATGAACTGGTGAGTTGTGATGGTTCACTTCTGCCATTAAACAGATGCTCCATCATAGAACGGCCAGGTTTGGAAGGGACCTTAAAGATCGTTGAGTTCCAACCCCATGCACAGGCAGGACACCTTCACTAGATCAGGTTCCTCGGGGCCCCAGCCACCCTCATCTCTTTGTAGGAAGACAAGTGGAAGTTCTCCTAAGCCTAAACCTACCGATTAAGTCACTGCTAAATTGTGTCTCCTACCTCTGGAGTGGTTTTGTCAGTGTGAGAGCTGTGTACAAGTGACTGCAATGGATGTTAGAGGAAAGCCAAACAGAAAGCGTTACCTCAGCTCTGCTGTCGCCCCTCTCCCTGCAGTGCCAGTGTTACAACGGGCTGATCCTCTCCAGGGAGAGCAGTGTTGCGGTGTACGGGACGCTCAACCTCGTTCCTGAAGGCAAGCAGGTACTGCATGAGTTACCGTGTCTGTTCTCTGCAGTTTGTTTTCCTGGGGGAAGGAGAAGCAGAGGTAGAAACAATTGCTAGCTTGTTGTGGCTTAGAGAAGCAAACAGATGTGTAGCTGCTGCTGTCTCCCCCAGTTCAGCCTGTGGTAGGTGGACTGTGACTGACTGCTTCTGCCAGAAACAGTTTCCCACTGCCACATCCCAGAGGTGCTTCCTAGAATGCAGCAGTGGCAAGTCACATCCAATGAAGGGAATTTTCCTTAGCAGGAGGTTTGTTCAGTCTCTGTTTTGAGATGCTGAGAATTGGGGACCTGTTATCTTTTACTGGGGTGAGTTCACTGTGTTTGTCCTCCAGCACTCGGCAGATAGATGAGCTGGGCAGTTGGCTACAGCCCAGAGCTCTCACTGAGACATGTGTTGGGTTATCTACTGAAACTTACTCCAAGGCTTCTGTCTGGGTCATTAGGAGGAGATTGAAAGACACCTGAGTGAGCACAGGCCGTGTTTGCTCTGTTTGTGTCTGAAGGAGTCAGGTTAAGCCGTGGGCCCTTGCTAGCAGCTCGTGGTGATGGCCTTTTTCTGAAAGGGAAGGCAAAGCAGGACCACGGAGGTTTAGAGGACATGAGTGTGTGAGCCCACCTCTTCCTTGTGGTGCGTATCGGCTCCTGCAGTGTTTGCAGAGGCAGGAGCCTGCCGTGACCCACACGGGGGAGCTGCTGAGGCCAGGAACCAAGAGCTCGGGTTTGCAGCACGGGCAGCTCTGAAGGCTGAGCCCTGGCAGGTCGAGTGGCAGCAGACAGGACAGGGGGCATCAGCCAGCAGGAAGCTGGTGGTGCCCGCTGCAGAGAGTGCTCAGGTGTGTCTGACAGACAAACCCAAAGGTGCCTGTGGTGAGCTGGATCCTTCCTCTTGTGATCTGAGCTCGTTTTGCCAACTGACTTGAAGTTTTCCATCCAGAAGGACAATGTGTCTGAACGAGTGTAAAGAACAAATCCCCTTGGCTGTGGTACTGCAGTCTTGGGTCTGTGTTCTCCCCTCGCGGGTGGGAGGACTCCTCCCTCGGTGTGTGTGTGCAGAGCTCTTAAGGCTCCCAGGAGGGGTCTTTTTGCAGCGTGTTGTGCTATGGCACTGTAAGACTGTGCTGAGGAAAATGAACTCTCCCAGCTGAAACTAGTGCTCGGTATCACAGAATGGTTTAGGTGGGGAGGAACCTCTGGGGGTCATTGACCATCTCCGGCAGGGCACAGGCGGCACTTTCAGGTGGGGTGTGACACAGCTGTCACCTCGAAAACACTGCAGTTGGGTTTTAAGCATCTTTGGTTTAAACTGGATGAACAACTGTGCCTCCCTGCTGGGTGGTGACATCCAGGGGCACAGCGTGGGCTCCTCAGATGTTTGTTTCTCTTCAAACCGGCAGGCTCCAGGAGGGCACGAGCTGAACTGTGATTACTGGGAGCTTATTGGTCTGGCCCCAGCAGGAGGGGCTGACAATCTACTCAACGAGGACTCGGAGGTTGATGTGCAACTCAGCAACAGGCACATGATGATCCGAGGGGAGAACATGTCCAAAATCTTCAAGGTGCGCTCCATGGTGGTGCAGGCCTTCAGGGATCACTTCTTCGCCAACGGGTATTACGAGGTGGGTTTGTCTCCCTTTGCTTTACTCTTCTGACTTCAGGGCTGTCTTTTTCCTGGGAAAACTGACTTTTCAATTGACCTGAAAGGGGCAAGAGAGAAGCTGCTTCTTGTTCCGCTGCTTTCCTAGTGGCACATGTCAGGTGTGCAGAGCCTCCTGAGGCAGGGGAGCATTGCAGCAGGGCTCACAACCAGTCTGCACAGCTCTTGTCAACCTGCTGAAGGATTCCAGGCTCAAGGACGTGTCCCCTCAAAGCTCCGTAGCTGCGGGTGGGAAGACAGAGTGTGCCTGGCATCCCTGCTCTGGGGTGCTGTGGGGTTCTGCAGCGGGGTCTGGATAGGCTGGAGCCATGGGCTGAGCTCAGTTGTATGAGGTTTAACAAGGCCAAGTGCCGGGTCATGCACTTTGGTCACAACAACCCCCAGCAACGCTACAGGCTTGGAGAAGAGTGGCTGGAGAGCTGCCCTTGCACACAGGGGCCACTGGGGTTATTTAATGCTGCAGTACTTGCATATGTGATTCAACCGTCTGTCTCAATGTTGAAAACGAAGTGTTTAGGAGGTAAGCCATCTCAAGCTAATCATAAGCTACAGGAAAGTAAAAGAGTGGAGCAAACCAAGAATAATGCTTATGAATAATGGATATTTATACCCTAAAGCCAATGGATTGGAGAATTCTCACCATATGAATATTTTCCCATGGAGGAAAAAGCTGTTTATCATTAGTCAGCACTGAATGGTGTTAGCTGGAGAAAAATCCAGTAACTTTGTTCTACAACTAACCCAACTGGAACAACACAAATGTCACAACTGTTCCTGTGATCCTGCCTTGCAAAACAGGAGAAAACTGCAGTATACTTTCTTGAGAGGAATTTGGGTGACCCTGAAAGCAAACTGCCTTTATTAAACTGATCTTTGAGAACAGCTTTTATGGTTTAGGCCTTTTGCAAAGCAAGGGAAGGGGGAAAGGTAGCCTAACAGCTTTTCAAACCATTCAAAAATCTATTTCAGCATGTTAATAGACCAGAGAGGGAAGTTGCGCAATCTTGAAAACCGATTTTCACAACACTCATCCTATTCATTGCAGCTGACAGACACTTTAAAACTCTCAGTTTGTGATTCAATTGAAGAGAAAACTACAAGTAAGAGGAGTTTTGGCAGGGAAACCAATTTATATCAACTATGTGAATTACTTGTCAGAAATCTAGCAGCTGTTTCCTGAATTCATGGAGAGCCAAGGGAAAACTAAAGCTGTAGGAGTTACAATCTGCTCACCAATTCATCCATTCCCTTACACAGGAATAATCTAAAACTCCCCAACACCCACTGGAGTCAAAACTCATCCATGCCAAAAAACTTTCCACAGGCATGCATCAGTAATCTGTCTGCAAGGCTGTGCTTGAGATTCCCTGAAGAGGGTATTAGGATATGATATTAACAGTGAATTTGTTTGTCTCTTCAAATTATGTTCCGCTTCTTGCGAGTATGGGGAGCAGCAAGTGAGATCCTGACTCATTCATGGGAACAGGATGTGCCTTCAGGAGCAGAGGGAAAGGAGGAAGGGAGGAGAAGGAAAATCAAAATCACTTCCAAAAGAAGGAGATCCTGACTCTGAGACAGTGCGCTTAACTCTCCTAATCCACTGGATGCCTATAACGTAACGATCCAGCCTGTTGCTGCTGTGGACCGCAAGACCAAAATACAACACCAGTGGTAGCAGTGCTCCAGGGGAGGGCTCTGGAGTTTTAACTGCACGAGCTGAGGCTTACACCTGAATGGGGTAAAGAGCCACCGACTTCCAACATGGGATAATACCATGAGATAGCCTGTACACATTTCAAAGTTTCAGTAATTAGTGGCTTACCTCAGCTTCTAGAAGTGGTCTGTGTATCTGGGACAATTATTCCAGCCACATAAACAAGATTTCTTCAACCAATACCTGCTGAACTCTAAGCACCATGAATTCAGCTAACGTGGAGAGTGAAAATTGCCTTCAGCAAGAGTTTGAAAAAACCAGTATAGATAGGTGTTTATATATACAGACACCCCCACACACATATGTGTGTGTATATATATATGTATATGGAGGTTTGTGGCCTCAAGTTGTGCCAGGGAAAACTTAGGTTAGACATTAAGAAAAATTTC
>JAOXOE010000874.1:39478-72046 GCA_028565055.1 Phoeniculus purpureus
GGGGATCCTGCTGTGGCAGGGGGATTGGACTGGATGATCTTTGGAGGTCCCTTCCCATCCCTAATGACTGGATCTAGCGGATCCTGCTGTGGCAGGGGGACTGGACTGGATGGTCTTTGGAGGTCCCTTCCCATCCCTAATGACTGGATCTAGAGGATCCTGCTGTGGCAGGGGGACTGGACTGGATGATCTCTGGAGGTCCCCTCCAATCCCTGATGATTCTGTGATTCTAAGTGGGTGAGCGCAATCCGGTCGGGCGCACTGGCAGTGTTTTTGATGCCGAATGACCGCTGGTGCCATCACAACTGTTGCAAGCCTGTGGAACCTGCTGGTCTTGAGGTGGCTGGAGCACGTGTGTGCTGGATGGGGGGGACAGAGCTGAGCTTCAGGAGAGATGTGTGTTCCTCTGGTGGGTGGAGAGCAGTGGTGTCCCTATGCTGGGAAGAGCGTGGCGGTGCAGAGGACAATCTGTCTGCGGTGCCAGCGTGTCCGGACCTGTGTGTGCCGCTCCCGGTTCTGCTGCCCTTACGCTGGAAGTCTCTGTGTGTTATCGGTGAACCGCTGGCTGTCGTAACCTCCTTGTCAAGGTGGCAGCCTGCGGTGTAGGAGCCGCTGGCAAAGCAGCAACTTTGGGCTTCTCTCAAGCAGCAGTCTTTGCCAGGTGATGTTTGCAGGACGAGGAGACGCTGAATCAATCGTGTCTCTCGAGAACAAGCTGCTTACAGAAGAGGTCCCGATGTCTCGCTGGAGTATTGGCCCTCCAGCTGCAGCTCTTGGAGCAGTGGACTTGGGAATTGTGCTGGGGACCGAGTATCCGTGCTGGGAAAGGAGGGGGACGCTTGTGGCCGACCAGTTCCTCTCCTAGGGCGCGCTCACGCTGAGTACTCGCGCCTCCCCGCGCCGTGGCAGAGCTCAGCCGGGGTTGTCTGGATCGCATCCTGGTGCCTCCTGCCCGCCTGTTGTTCCGCTGAGGTCGTTTGGCTGCACTGGGTGCTGGCAGTCACGCTGCTGGGAACGTTGCTGCTCTCTCGCTGGCAGCCGGCCAGCGCCGGGCAGAGTTTCTCAGGACGCGACGGTACGAAGCGACATGCAGCGCCCGTCTCCGCTCTTCCCTCGCCGTTCCCACCCGGTAAAACCGATAAAGACTCTTTGTCTGCTGTCATCTCGTGCGGTTCAGCTGCTTGTACGGCGTGAGGAGCCTCTGCCAGGTGGCCGGTTGCTTTGCTCGCTGTGACTGAGAAGGGGCCGCGGAGGGTGGAGCGGGTTCTCCTGCGCCCGGAGGGACCGTCTGAAAGCTGCAGCTTAGTGGGAGGCGAGGAGTTTGTCGCTGTAGCCGTGTTCTGGACGCGGAGCGAGCTGCCGCGTCCCGCAGCTATATTTATTCTGCTCTGCCGGCGCAGCCCAGCGCCGCCGCGTCACGTAACTGCCGTCACTCGCGGGCTCGGCTTGAGAGTTCTCCCGCTAAGCGCCAGTGTGTTCGTGGCAGCGAAGTCGGGGCATGTGCTGGTACGCCGGCGTGGCCGGAGAACGCCGTGCCGGTGAGATTTATAGCAGCGCCGAGCGTGCTGGCCGACGCAGTCAGCTGCGGGAGCTCTCCCGCTGGGGCCGCTCGTCTCTGATGGAAAAGGAGCAGCTGGGAAGGTGCCATTTCAGGCCTTTGCTGGCACTAAAAAAAAAGCAAAAGCAAAAGCCCCAGCGGCTCCCACTGGAGAGGGGGATCGGGGCCACGTGACTGCCACCATCCTACCCCTGCCCCAGTGCGTAGGAGCGCTGGTTGCTCCTGCCCAATCATGCCTGGAATGCCGCTCGCCACTCGGGCTATTTCTGCTATCCGGCGCTATCAGGGCTGCAGCGCTAACGCTCTGGCAGATGGGACAACTTTTCTCGGCGCTTAATGCCTCTGCTTTTTAACTTCTGGCAGTGCCTGAATTGTTGCTGTTCTCCTTTTCTTCTCTCTGCAAAACCATGGCCCATCGGCTGCGGTTTCATTTTGGCTCTGGGCGAAGCAACACAGCCCCCGAGTCGGAGATCCTCGACCGGGAGAGAGCCGATGACTTTTTCATGGCCTTCCACACGCTGCCGAGAAGAAGCAGCCCTCACGCCTTCTCCCGCCACGGAGCGGAGTGCGGCGGCGGCGATCTACAAGAAGCGTGCTCCTTAAAAAGGAGCACGTCCATGTTTATCCCCCAGCTGCTGAGCGGGATCGACGCGCGCCCAACGAGGAGCTCGTCGATGCAGATCTCCCTGCAGCGGGCGGTTGCCAACGGCTGCGCGGCCCTGGAAGCTCCGGAGGAGACGCCGCCCGCGACAGCCGCTGACTTTAGGGAGCGTTACGAGTGCCCCACTGGAAACTCTTCTTCCTCTCCGGGCCTTCCTGAGGTGCCTCCTGAAAACTCCCCGCTTGGGCTGACGGAAGAGCTGGGGCAGCAGATGACCGGAAGCGTTTGCTGTAACCACAGACTAGTCTGTGCCCTTCCCTCCCCTCAGCACAGCGATGATGCTGCTCCAGCCGCCCGAGAAGGGGAGGGGAGCGACGCGTCCTCGGGGCTGAATATCAGCGGCGTGAGGATTCAGCATCGGGCTTCGAGCGCGGATGTGCCTCACGTTACTCTGCTGCCCTTTGCTCCTGAGGCTCAGAGCAGCGCTCCCGAGCCCCGGCGCTGGTCTCTGCAGCACGTTCCGGACACGGCGGCAAACGCAGGCAAGAAGCTCTTTGTGCTCCAGCTACAGCAGCCCCAGAGCAGCGGCGCAGGCGGCGAGTACAACTTTGGGTTTACTGGAACCAAAGGAGACAGACTGGTGAGGTACCCTCGGATACGGCTGGAAAGGAGCACGTCCTACCCTGTGCAGCCAGCCACGGAGGAGCCCGGCCCCGCCGCCGAGGGGTCGCCCTCGGAACCGCGAGGAGGAGAAGGCAGGAGCACGTCAGAGACCTCAGGAAGCGGTTCAGTAGAGCGGATTCCCCAAGGGCAGGGCTGCCTCTTTAAAATCAGACCAGATCAAACCACGAGGCAGCAGCACTTCAGGATTCTCGTTACCCGCGGTCCCGAGGAGCAAAGTCAGGCTGCTGCCAAGGAGGGTGGTGGAAGCCCCGGTCCTCCGGCAGCCAGCCCCGCGGTAAGTACAGTGTGTGCTCAGCCGATGAAACAAGCGACCGCCGCGCAAAGTCTTCCAGGCTCGGGGGGGACTGGAGCGCTGCCGGTGCTGGAACGTTCCGCTTTTCCCTGCCGCAGCTTCGCTCTCGGTTGTCGCATGTTTCCTAGGTCAGTGTTACGTCAGCTGGAAAGATCTGTAAGAGTTGGGGTGTTCCAGTGGCAGCCTAGGAGACCTGGCTGCTGGAGGGATGGAATCCATCGGGTGCACCGTAGCTACGCCCGCACTGTGATGACTCTGCAGCTTCCCCGGGGAAGGAGCCCACGGTCTCCTTGGTACCCAGCAGAGCATCCCAGTGCAACCCCACACTGGATTGCAAAACCTAAGGCAGAGGAAACACCGTGTTGCCAGGCAGGTTTGGTTGTGGTCTCCCTCTCTCTCCAAGGCAGGAAGAACTGTCTGTTCCTCCCTCTGCTGTTTGTCGTTCCGCTCTGACAGCAGCTATTCCTGGAAGCCGCCACAACCGGTTCTATGGGTGGCCACGGGGTACCGCAGCAGCACAGGTTCCTGGGGGGGGTGTGTGCCTCAGTGTCTCTGCAGCAGTTCCCCCTGCCCGTAAGGAGCCAAGCGCCAGAGCCGCCGCTCTCTGCGGCGGTGACTCACGTCCCAGAGGCATACTGGAGCCTTTCCAGCGGCGACTGGGCAATGTGGGCTCTCGGTTACCATGTGAAATCCATTTAGGCAGCCTGAGGCGTGGCAGTCACAAAGCCCGGGGCCAGATGGAACTGGCATTCCTCGGTGCTACAAGGCTCACCAGTGAAGGAGGAGTTGGAACGAAGCCCCTTCTGGTGGCACGCTGTCGTACTGGGAGAAAGCCCAGCGGCGATGGAGCAAACCCCCCGCCCCAGCGCCTTCCAGTGCCTTCCAGTGCCCGAGTTGGTGCGTGTGTGATTGATGCGGGGCCTGGGGCAGCGGGTAGCAGCTGCTACAGCCGTATTTATCTGGAGCAAAAACATCCCAGCGGGCGTCTGCAGTCCTGCTGCTCCCGAGTGTTTATGACCTTTCGCGTGCCTCCTGGTTGGGACGCGGCGCTTTGGGGCAGGCAGGATGTATTTCATTACAAGTCCCTCTGAAACGTTCCCTAAAGCTGGGGCTCGTGGTGGAGAACTTGGTTTGGAAGCCTCCTTAGAAGCTCGTCTGAGCGCCGGGATGCTCGGTCGGCTCTGTGTGTGCGCCTGGGGCTCACTCCAATACCCCACACGGTTGCTCACGTGGGCTCTGCGAAGGATCTTTGCAGGTGCATCATCCTCCGGCGTTAAAATAGCTCGAGCGGAGAGTTTCCTGTCTGTCCCTCGCTGAGCAGGAGTGCAGATGGCTGGCTGGAAGGGCTCTGCTCTGTGCACGTAAGGGCACTGTTGACATTTGCAGGCAGAAGGGGGATGGATTCCAGCTCTCCAGCCTTTTTAGGTTGTGTGGCAAGGACAAATTCACTTCTCCTTCCTGCCCCTCTCCTGCCAAACCCACCTGGAGAAAGGCAGCTCCAGACCCCAGCAGCCTGGGCTTCTACATTGCTGGGCTTGCCTGGGCAGGATCCTTGCTGGATACCACTGCAGTTCCCTTGAGCCACAGGGGCAAGGAGGTGTTGGGGGTGACAGAAGGATTTGCTTTGGCTCAGATGACTTGTACAAATAAAGGCAGAGCTGTGGTGCAGACCCGAGTTGTCCAGCTGTGGCAGAAGCAGCTCCCCTTCCAGCCTGGGCTACTGCAGACCAGCCTGGGCTACTGCAGACCGTCCTGGGCACCTGCATCTCCAGGCTGCCTCTAGACAGGAGTAAGAGACTGTAAGTTCTGAGATCCAGTGGGACTTTTCTCTCTGGTTAAAGGGAAGATTCACCTACAGGTTCCCATGACCTGGCTGGGCTTCTCCACTCTTTGGCCTGCTGCGTAAGGAAGCAGCAGAGCATCTCTGCTCTGCTGGAGGGGCTTCTTGATTTCCTAGGTGACTTGTGACCCTCTCAGCTTTCCTCGTTCATTTCAGGCTCACAGGGTGCTGCTGTGGGCTCTGCTCCCTGGCCCCCTGCTGAAACCTCCCACAGGTGACCCAGCAGCTGTAGTTCTCTGCGGCTTGCAGACACCGATGCGCTAGCAGAGCCCCTGCCGGGACCATCTAGGTGCAGGAAGCAGCCTCAGGAGATTTGGTTGCTTGGTTTGGCCTTGCAACATCTGCCCTGAGCGAGAGCAAAGCTCCTTGCTGTGTGTGTGCAGAGGGAAGCGAGACCCAGAGTCTCTGTGGCCACCCCCACGGGCTGGAGCTGTGTCTGTGTCAGGGACTGGCCACTAGTTTCGGGGTATTCGGTGCTCTGGTCGCTTAGGACTCGTTACAGAGGGGTGATGAAGGGTTGCCGTAGAGAACTTGGTAGCAGACCTGACCCCACGTCAGGAAACACGAGTGGAACCGACCCCACTCTGGGATTCAGCCTCTGTGACAATCCCTGGAGAACAGTGTTTGTTTATTGTGGGGCAGGTGAACACCACAAGAGACTTGCTGGGCAGATAAACTTGTCCTTGGGCTGTGCTCTAGCCTGGGGCTGATGTTTGCCAGAGGCAAGCCCGCTGCCACCGGGACTTGCTGCGAGCTCAGTAACCTGCCTGACTGTGGAGCTGCCCGACTCGAGCCTACAGGGAGGTGGCCACTTCAGGCTCCAGTTCTGGGTGAAGCCTCTGCTCATCAAACATCGCTGTTCTCTCGTGGGCTTCCGTTCCTTGTTGACTCCAACCTGTGGTGAGAACCAGGTGCCAGCACCACAGAACCGACGCTTCGAGCTTGTTGCTGCTGTCTCACCCCTTTCTCTGTTTTCAATCTGACAGACACGAGACGATTTCCTGGGCCAGGTGGATGTGCCGCTCAGTCACCTCCCGGTAAGCGCTGCCTGTCGCCAGCTGTGAGGAGCCCTCCAGCTTGCCCAGGTGCTTCTGTAGGAGTCCAGCTGCGTGGCCCTGAAGCAGCCGTTCCCAGCAGAGGGGTAGAGGCTGCAGAGAAACGCTGTGGGTGGCAGAGCCCACGGGTGCAGGAGCGGTTCCTGTGCAGGGCCGGGGAGACCACGTCTCTAGAATCACTTCAGTGCCAGGGGGTCTCTGCAAGAGGCCCCTCAGGTACCCAGATGAGCCACAGCAAACTCCAACTTAGCAGATAGACTTTGACAAACGCTTGGGCAACCAAAGGGCTACTAGAATTGCGTGGTGGGGGGGTGTTTCTGAGGTCTGTGCCAGCAGGGAGGGCTCTACAGCAGCTAACAAAGGAGAACTGGCCGAGGTTCCCTGGTGGTCTGATCTGAGGGGGGCTGCAGCCACGGCACAGCCGTGTGCTCAGGAGCTGCTTTGAGGACTGAGCGGCTGTTCATCTTCCTCCTGCCTCCTATGGGAAATGACCAACCCTCCTGTCCTCTCAGTGGGACTTTTCACCTTGCTGTGAGCTCAGATGTTGCATCCCCAGGCTGAGCCATGGCTGTTGTGTGCAGGGAAGGCTGGGGCACGGCCACAGCCAGGGGCTGCCACCGGCAGAGCTCAGCCCGCTCGAGCTTTGCCATCCAAAGATGATCTCTAGCATCACTGCCCCATGAGGACGTGAGTGCTGTCTGTGCCTCTGGACGCAGGGGCAGCCCTCTGATGTGCTGTGGTCTCCAATTCTGCTTCCAGACAGAAGACCCAACCATGGAGAGGCCCTACACGTTCAAGGACTTCCTTCTCAGACCGAGGAGGTGAGTGCCAACGTTCTGTCCTTGCACACCTTCACTTCCCTTCGGGCTGTGGTGTTTGCAGCCGTCTGAGGGGTGGTGAATGAAAGGCACCTCCTTGTCTTCCAGCCACAAGTCTCGTGTGAAGGGTTTCTTGAGGCTGAAGATGGCTTATATGCCCAAAAATGGTGGCCAGGAGGAGGATGGCAGTGACCAAAGGGATGACTCTGAGGTAAGGCCTGGTGCTTGTGGAAGCAGTCAGGTGACTTTGGGATCCAGGGAACGCTGTAGGAGAAGTTGTACCTTGGTACCAGTGTGGTAGTAGTGGCAGCTCACTCCTCACCAGCTTGCCTCCCAGAGAGAGCAGCCAGGCCCTGGACTGGGCTGCCCAGGGTGGGGGTTGAGTCGCCGTCCCTAGGTGAGTTGAAAAGTCACTGAGATGTAGTGCTGGAGGATCTGGTTTAGGGGTGACCTTGTAAAGTGGGGTTGATGGTTGGACTGGGTGATCCTGGGGGTCTTCTCCAAGCAGAATGATTGTGTGATTCTCTCCTTGGTTCAGTGTACCTGGCACCTTCTCAGCCACTTTCAGTGGGTTTCTAGGGGCGCTGTCCTCACAGGGAGCCGCTCGCCGTAACCCCAGAGCTCGTTCTACCTCTGTATAGCTCAGACTTCAGTCATTTTGACCTTCTCTTTGGAAAACTGTCCACATCTGCACCTGCACGCTGCTGTGGGCAACACTGACCTAACTGCTCTGTTACATCAACGTCCAGAGTTGCTCACGTGGGGTTTTTCCTTCGTTCCTAAGCACGGCTGGGATGTGGTTGATCCCAACGACTCTGCATCTCAACGGCAGGAAGAGCTGCCACCTCCTCCGCTGCCTCCGGGATGGGAAGAAAAGGTGGACAATCTGGGCCGGACTTACTATGTCAACCACAACAACAGGACAACTCAGTGGCACCGACCCAGTTTAATGTAAGTGGCAGCAGGGCAGTGCTGTGCGGGCCTCTGTGTCTGGTGGCAGCGGCAGTCCTGTGGGTGTCTGATGGCAGCAGCAGTGCAGCAGCAGTCCTGTGGGTGTCTGTGTCTGGTGACAGCGACAGTCCTGTGGGTGTCTGATGGCAGCAGCAGTGCAGCAGCAGTCCTGTGGGTGTCTGTGTCTGGTGGCAGCAGCAGCAGTCCTGTGGGTGTCTGGTGGCAGCAGCAGCAGTCCTGTGGGTGTCTGATGGCAGCAGCAGCAGTGCAGTGGCAGTCCTGTGGGTGTCTGGTGGCAGTGGCAGTCCTGTGGGTGTCTTGTGTCTGGTGGCAGCAGCAGCAGTGCAGCAGCAGTCCTGTGGGTGTCTGGTGGCAGTGGCAGTCCTGTGGGTGTCTGTGTCTGATGGCAGTGGCAGTCCTGTGGGTGTCTGTGTCTGATGGCAGTGGCAGTCCTGTGGGTGTCTTGTGTCTGGTGGCAGCAGCAGCAGTCCTGTGGGTGTCTGGTGGCAGTGGCAGTCCTGTGGGTGTCTGTGTCTGATGGCAGCAGCAGCAGCCCTGTGGGTGTCTGTGCCAAGCTCTCAGTAAGGGAAGGGATCCTCTCCCACAAACACAGCCATTACAACTCACTAACTGAAGGCTGGGGCGAAGCCTTAGGAAGCAGTTTAACGGGCACAGACGCTGTTCAGAGCGTGTCCGTCAGCACTGTGATGCTGTGCTGCAAACCCAAACTGTGCCTGGTTCGTGGCAGCATTGGCCCAGCTGGCCAGTGAACGGAGAGCCAGAGCCTGGGTGTCTGAGCCGTCTCCTTTGGCTCCGAATGAGACTGGCTGCCCTGTCCCAGCAGCTCACACGTGCACACTGGTGGGAGGAGAGGCCAGTCTGTGCAGTAACAACAAACCTGTAGAGCGTTGGCAGGCAGTTGGGAGAGGAGGAAGTGACTTAGTTCTCTAGAGCCTGTGGAAAAGATGAGAGAGCAGGAGGTCAGCTCTAGCAGTGCTACCTGGTTTAGAACCTCCTCTTAAGCTGATGCTGCTGCTAAACGAGCCAGAGGGTACCTAAGCTCAGAACTGCTTGGCCAGAAGATACCGAGCAGCCCCCTGTGGCCAGAAGGTGCCGCGTCCTGCAGGCCCAGCATCACCACAGGTGGTTGGGCAGCAGGTGCCTGACTGCTGCTCGCAAACTCGGTGCTGTTCTAGCTTGTTGTCTCCTTGTTCTCCTCACGCCCTTCCGCGCTCCCCAGTGACGTGGGCTCCGACTCGGACAACAACATCAGACAGATAAACCAAGAAGCGGCCCATCGGCGCTTCCGCTCTCGGAGACACATCAGTGAGGATCTGGAACCAGAGCCCGTGGAGAGCGGAGACCTCACCGAGGTGCGTGAAGGGCCTGTCTTTAAGGCACAACACGGGTGGCTAACCTTTTGCACGGGGCTCGCAGCAGTGGCCTCGGTGGCTAAGGCAGTCCTGACCGGAGCTGTTGGGGTCCCTGCCTTTGTGGGCTCTGCACGTCCTGGTGGCTGCTCCTTACTGTCCTTTCTTCTCTTCTGCTAGCCCTGGGAAACCATCTCAGAGGAGGCGGCGAGTGCAAGCGGAGATTCCTTGAGCTTGTCACTGCCGCCTCCCCCGGCGTCTCCAGTGTCCCGCACCAGTCCCCAGGAGCTGTCTGAGGAACTGAGCCGAAGACTTCAGGTCGCTCCAGATTCCAATGGGGAGCAACTCAGCTCTATAATTGTAGGTGACATCCTGCTCCTTCTCGATAAGCCCCTGTTGCTGCAATGTGTCCTGAGGCACTGATGCAGCTGGCGAGTAGCTGCCGGGCTCAGAACAAGGCATCGTACCGTTACTGCTCGGTAAAGGGCAGTGGCTCTCTGGCTGGAGACGCAGGTGACGTGTCACCTCTGGGCCGGCAGCGCCCTCTTAGCTGTGGCTTGTGCGCCCAGACCTTGGAGCCGCCGCCGCCAGGCCTCGCTAGGAGTTGACTAGAAGCTCCTCAGTCGCTCTTCCCTGTTACTGCTGGCTCCGCAGTCTTGCCGTGCAGCTCCCAGCTCGGGTGGCCCTTCGTCCTCTCTTAGGTCAGGTCAGTCAGACTCCATAAGCTGGATCGAAGGATGAGCACAGGCTGTGTGGCCACGAGCACAGGCTGTGTGGCCACGTACCCAGCTGCTCTCAGCCAGTCCCCCCAGCAGCCTGGGATGGGACCAGCCGTGTTTCTGCACAAGTGTTCCGCCCCGAGGCACCGGCACACCCATGTTTGAGGGTTTGGAGAGGGAGGTCAAAGGACCTGCATTGTCAGACACCTCAAGCTAAAGGCATCTCTCTTGGTTCTTCCCCAGCAGAGAGACCCTGCTGCACGCCTGAGGTCCTGCAGCGTAACAGACACGGTTGCTGAACAGTCCCAGTTATCCCTGGTAAGCTGGAGCGCTCTCCTCTTTCTTACTTTGGGCTGGTGATTCTCTGAGGGCTACAGGTGTCTGCTCGTAGGTCAGCGCCACTCAGACAGAGGTCGTCGGCCAGCAGGGGCACGCGACTGCCCCAGACAGTCAGGGTATCGTGGTCAGCAGCTGACGTGAGGAGAGTCCTCTTGAGGCTGGGGGCACAGCCACGCGCACAAGTGGGGTTCAGCGCTCCCTACGTGCTTAGCAGAGAGACAGAGACAGTCCTCCAAGGGCTGAGTTGAGCCAGGGGCACCAGCTGCACTGGCCACGAGACCAGGCACAGGGCTCTGCTGCCAGGGGTGTTTCAGTGGAGAGCACGAGCAGCGTGACGTTGAACGGGAAGTGTTTTGCAGCCCTTCCCTCTGCCGTGTGCAGCCGGTGCGATCGCGGCTCGGCGCATGGGCTGACCTGCTCTGCTCTCGCCGGGCTTTGACCGCCGCTCCCATGGGGCTGGTGGTCTGCCTGGCGCTCCGGTGCGTCGGCAGGACTGAACCAGGGGCGTCACCTGCTCCTGATCAGATTTAACCCTCGCTGGGCGAGTGATGGTCGGTCTTCTAGCCGCCACACGCAGACCTTCCCTCCCAACACAGCGCTGCTCTTCTTCGCTGTGTTAAGCCCTCGTGGCGACGCGGTGCCAGTCCCATCTGCCGCGTGCACGCTCCCTGCTGACCAGGCCTGGGCCGGTCTGAGATACCAGCAGCACTGCTGAACGGACACGAGCCCTCCCGAAGCGAGTCGTTGTGTGAGACTCTGCCTTAGCTGTCAGCGATCGGCGGCGACTCCTCCTTTGCTCTTGTAAACGCTCTCGCCGAGTGATTTGGAGCACCAGGGCTGCCTCACTCAATGTACTTACGTGTCCCGTTGTCGTTTGTCGGCAGAGCGGTCCGTCTAGGAGGGCTCGTTCTTCAACCGTCACAGGTGGTGAGGAGCCAACGGTAATGCCCCTCTTTCTCACGCTCTCTCCCCGCTTGGCAGCGCTTCAGGCCCTGTAGGTAGGGAAGCCCTCCCAGCGCGTTGCCCGCGCGCTGGCGTTCGAGGCTTTCTCAGAGCATCTCGGTGTCGTGCAAATCCCACCCTGTTCTAGCACCACTGAGCTTTCCCAGAGCGGGGCACTAGGGAACTCCCGTAGGCTGCTGAGGGAGCGTAGGATGTTAGGGGTTGGAAGGGACCCAAAGAGATCATCGAGTCCAATCCCCCTGCTGGAGATCCAGCCCTGAGTTCTGTGGAAACTGGGGATGTGACTTTGAGCTCTATCCGTGCCAGAGCCTGTGCTCATCCTCCCGGGGTCCCCGTTAGCTCCATTCCTGATGTGAATTCAAGCGCCACGAGGGGCCCTTAATGCCAGTGTTTAAGGCCACTTCTCTCCTCCCAGTGGCTGTTGAGCAGCTCAAGGCTGAATTTTTGCTGCATTCATCCAACCGAATGGTGGAAGCGCCGCTCTGAGAGGGCAGTGCAGGGCAAGTGGTTCTGGCATACACTGGCCTCTGTCTGGAGCTTCCCATTCTTTTACAGCCTGAGCGAACGGCAGCGTCTCCCTCGGGTTCTGTGTCCTCACAGCTGAGGCCGGTTGTTTGCTGCATCCGGATGACTGAGTTTTGAGCAGAGTGTCTCTGCAGTGCCCCTGTTGGCTCTGACTAGAGCAAAGCAGCTAACGGGTTGTGGCCCAGGAAATGTGCCACTGCTTCGCCCCTCTCAGTTTCTCCCAGACTTGTGGACACCTCAACGACCTACTTGCTGTCCGAGCGCTGTTTCCCGTGGCCACCATGAGAGGAGCCCTGGAGAAGGCAGCGTGCCCACAGGTGCCTGCCAGCTCTGTGAGCTGAGCCGGGCGGCAAATAGCAGAGTCCTTTCAGCCCAGGGCTGTTTAGGGAGGACTTAAATCAGTCTCCTAGCCTGTTTCAGTGGTTGTTACTTGGCTTCTTCATCTGTTGCCCTCTGCTCTCTGGTTCCTGTTGCGGTTGGGCAGCGTCCTAACCCAGTGGGTATCTTCTCCCCTCTCCTTTCCTGGTTACCGAGGCGGTTCTTTGCATCAGCTCTGCTCTTCTCGTGGGTAGCAAACAGACCGACTTAAGCAGCAGCTTGGCCACGAAGCAAGAGGAGAATGAGTGAAGTCAGAGAGTGCAGCAAGGGGTCAGCTCCTCAGTCTCCAGAGGAGCCTCCGCAGGAGTCGCCAAGCGCTGCCGTTGCAGGGCAACTCCCAAGCGACGGCTTTTCCCGAGTCACTTCTGGTTGGTTCTGTGGCAGCTGGGTGAACAGAGCTGAAGTCCCAGAGATGCCGTGGCTAGCACTTGCCCCATGCCCTTGCGAGGTAGCTCAGAGCACGGGCAGGGCGGGCTCGGGGCGCTGTCAGCCGGCGAGTCCCTGCTGTTGGCACTGGGTTTCGCTGCGACACGACTAACAACCGGGTGCTTTCTTGCTTGAGCAGCCCTCGGTGGCCTACGTCCACACCACCCCAGGCCTCCCGTCAGGCTGGGAGGAAAGGAAGGATGCCAAGGGCCGTACTTACTACGTCAACCACAACAACCGCACCACAACGTGGACGCGGCCCATCATGCAGGTACGGAGAGGCGCTACGGCGGCCAGCCGGCATTTCGTAGCCGTCCCGCTGGCCTTTCTCTCTGCTCCTCACGAGCTGCTCTTTCTGCTTTGTCTCTCAACTAGCTGGCAGAAGACGGCATGGTGGGGTCAGCGGCGAACAGCAGCAACCATCTGAGCGAGCCCCAGATTCGGCGACCTCGCAGCCTCAGCTCGCCCACCGTCACTTTGTCTGCTCCGCTGGAGGTGAGGAGCCGCCGCGTCTGAGCTGTTGTCCTGGGAACCTGTTGTTCCCGCTTGGCTACGTGCCACGGCCACTCTGGCCGTTGCTGACTGTGCCTAACACCCTTCGCTCCTGTGGCCATGGAAGGGGTGGTCTCCGCTTGGGTCAGCCAGCAGTGCGGTCCGAGCATAGAGCATCAGACTCTCTTCACAGGGTGCAGACAGCTTCCAAAACGGTCCCTGCAGCTGAGCCGGCGACCAGCTGGGATTGAGCTGCTTGGCTTTGAGAAGGGCTTCAGTCTCCAGTGTCTAGGGGACAGCCTCAGCACGTAGTTCTGGCAGTAACTGCAACCAGAACGGAAGTCCCTCTGTTGTGAGCCTCCTTGACGGCACCGTGTGACATCTGACAAGCGCCACTCTCCTTTTCACAGGGCATGAAGGACTCCCCCGTGCGCAGAGCGGTGAAGGACACCCTTTCCAATCCCCAATCTCCTCAGCCCTCACCCTACAACTCTCCTAAACCACAGCACAAAGTGGCACAGAGCTTCCTTCCCCCCGGCTGGGAGATGCGAATCGCACCCAACGGCAGACCCTTCTTCATTGACCACAACACAAAAACGACCACGTGGGTAAGAAAGGAGGTTGTGCTGGGGAAGGAGCCAAGTGAGGCTCCCCAGCTCTGCACAGCATCGCCCTGCCACAGGGCGTCCCGGTCCTGGGTGCTCTCCCACGGGTTTTGTTCGCGAGCAGTAGGAGGAAGGGATATGCGCTGTCGTTCCCGTAGTCTGGTCTAACAGCTCCTCTGGACTGACAGCTGGTCTTTCTGTTCCAGGAGGACCCACGGCTGAAGTTTCCCGTGCATTTGAGAGCAAAGGCATCTCTGAACCCCAACGACTTGGGCCCTCTTCCTGTAAGTGACGCGCGTGGGCGCTGCTGAAGTCAGCAAGTCTCGGTGGAGCTGGCTGGATCCACCCACAGAGCTTCTGCAGAGCCTGTGCTGCCTCCAGCCGCGCGGCAGCACCGTCTCTGACCTTCTCCCTCTCTCTGTGGTTTTGTTTCCCACCTGCAGCCTGGCTGGGAGGAGAGGATACACCTGGATGGCCGAACCTTCTACATAGACCATAGTAAGTAGGTGCTCAGGTGCTGCAGCAAAAGACAAAGGGTGGTAACGAGCATTGAAGTGAAAGCTTTACAATTTTACTCTTCGTTTAGGAAGCCAGGTGTTGATATGTGGAGACATTGATACCAGAGACTTAGTGCCCTCGTACGGTACTGTACTTTCACTGGAGCTTGCTTTTAATCGGCTCATCAAGCTTTGTCCCTCTCTACTTGTGAAGCATTAACATGCCTTCTCTGTGGTTTCTTTTGTTCTCGTTGATCTTTTGGATTCGTTGTTGTTGTTGTTGACGATCCCATGGCTTAGCTGCACTCAGTAAATGACGACACACTCTAGGAATAGCAAATAAGATGAGAAGGACCACGTAGCCACAACTGCCCGTACAGGCAGCGGTGAAGTCAGCCCTGGCAAGTTGCTCCCGTTCCAAAGGTCTCGTGGCGGTGCCGGTTCTGATCTTATTTCCTATTTGCGGCATGTGACACTGCACCCAGCCCGTTAATCGAGCCGGCTCCCTCGGTGACGTTTAGTGGCGTCTCGCTGTAGACCTGTCCGTCTGCGGCAGCTCCCAAGTGCTGTGTGAGTTGTGGTGTTGCTTGGCAACGGAGCGGCCTGGGAACTTGGGGTCACATCTTTGTCCGTGGCTTCGGCTGGACTCCGTGGGGAGCTTTTCCTGTCGGTGCCCAGCGTGCAGGTCCGGATGCCGCACGCAGCGTGAAGCGTTAGCGTCTTCCGCTGCTGCGGGTCGCTGGCCGCGTGGTGTTTGCCTTCAGCATCGTGATGCTGGTCTGCGGCGCCGGAAGCGCTGGCCCCACAATCATACAACCCGCTCCAAGTCAGGACACGAGCAGTAGCCCCTCGCAAGCGGCAGCACAGACCCACTACTCTTCACGGCTTCTGCGGCCGCTTGCCCCAGCTGCAGCGGCACAGCCTGAGGTGGCTGCAAACGCCGCAGCGGCTGAGCCTCCTTTAGGAAGGCTCCGACTCCACAGTCTGCCTCAGCATGTCAGTCTCTGAAGGGACGGGGAGGGCAGAGCCGGTACCAAGACGAGACCTCCCCACAGCACTTCTGCTTGTTAGAAGTCCGTTTGCACTTGAGCTCTCGCCGGCCCCTTCTGTGGCCAAGCACGTGTCTTCTGCAGAGCCGGAGCCACATCCTGGGCTCGGCCGAGCGCCTGTTTCACAGCGGCAGGCGGCTGCGGGGAGAGGTTGGTGGCAGAACCCGGTGCCTCTTGTTTCCGCGCTGAGGAAGGGCAGGGGGCCGTGAGCTGCGCGAGTCGCAGTAGTCGGCTTAGACTCCCGCTGGAACCAGTCCTGGTTTCTGCAGCAGTCTTCTCCTCTGAAGACAGTCTCCGGTGGAGGCTGTTTGCCAGCGGTGAGGCGAGCAGCAGGCTCTGTCCATCACAGCACTGCTGTTGAGAAGGTGCCGGTAGCGAGACTCAGAGCGGGAGTAACTGGCAGCACTGTGGTCGAAAGGCTACGACTCAGGACGTGAGCGACCCCCTCTGCGATGCATCAGCGGGAGCGGCTTGAAAAAGCCTGGCAGTAGCCCTGTGGTCTCACCTTGGCAGCAACAATCCTGTACCTAGACGGGGCCCCAGAGTTCCCCAGACAAGGGGACCTGGTTCCCTTGGGCACCCCTAAGTCTGTGGGGCTCTAGGAGAGAGTGGACAAACTGGAGGCGCTTCCAGCTCTGTCGGCCCTGATGTCAAGGGCAGTGGGTGCCAGGATTTGCAGCAGGTAGTTTGCCTGAAGAGGCTGCAGCAGGAGCAGAGGGGTCACACCTTGCAGGGCAGGAAGGGGCTGACTCAGACCCTGCCAGCGCAGGTGGCATCCGGCTTGGGTTTGGAGCATTGTCTGACTGTTGCAACATCGTCATTCTGTCGTGATTCTGTTGTGCTCAGAATCCTGTGAGGAGCTCTTGTCTGGAGGCAGGGCCCGCTCCAGCACGGTGCCCGTACCCTGAGCATAGCACCCTGCTGGTGCTCCTCAGGCCAGACACAAAGCGGAGCCTGTCACGTCACTGCCAAACCCTCCCGAGGGACCTCTCCTACGGCACTGCGTGATGTTGCCTCCCGTCACGTTTTCCTGGCATCAGTGTCTAGGACTCTGCGTTTGTAAAGAGCCAGTCCCTCCAAATTGGTGTAGAAACCACCAGGGACTTTTGAGAACCGGGCTCTAGAGTCCCACGTTTCGGCCGCCTTCCCCACAAATTGCCACCCAGTGCCCGAGTCGGCCGCTCGACAGCGCTGTGGGGTCGAGTCCGCGGTCTAACGCGAGCGGCATCGTAGACCCCGGCCGCTGCGGACCCGAAAGTGCGAGCTGTGCGAACACACTGGATTCTGTCGTGGCTGCATTTGTGACTGCGTGTCTTCAGCGGAACCGTGACGGGGGGCGATGGAGGCGGGCACCCTGACGTACTACGCGGTGGCGGCAGGGAAACAGGCATAGGCGAGCGCACCCAGCAGAACTGCCCGGTGTGGCAGCGGAGCCTAACGACAGCATTTCTCTTGTTATCCACAGACAATAAAATCACCCAGTGGGAAGACCCCAGGCTGCAGAACCCGGCCATTACTGGGCCAGTAAGTGCTGCTGTGGCTTTTAAGTGCTGCACGTGGGGCAGGAGCTCTCCAGGCGACCGCGTGCTGTTCACTCTTATGGGTGATGAAAACCTGTGGCCACCCGATCCGTGGGGTTGTGACTGTTGAGCTTCGGAGCGTGAAACTCCGACAGACCGCGGGACAGGGCAGCAGATGCTTCTGGTGTTGCGTGTTCAAACCATCGGCTCTAGGGAGCCATTTGCCGAGCGGTGGCTGCTGCCTGCCGGCGTCTTGAGGTGTCCTGAGGCGCCAGACTTGCAGCCCCAGGATGTTCCCAAGTGCCAAGAACGGCTTTTGGTTTTCACCAAGTCCTTGGGACCGTTACGGGTCTTTGGACCCAGCAGATTCCAGCTAATCCAGTTCCTGGGGTCACTGCTTTGAACCTAACGGCTTTGGAGTGATCCCACAAATTAACTGGAAAAAACAAACGCCAAGGATGAGGGAATCCTGCTGACACACACACAGAGCAGCTAGTTGGTAGAGCCAGGCCCATCCCTGCCACTGTGTCACTGCCAGGCTGCCCTCAGTGTTCGCTGGGGCCTCAGCTGTGGCTGTTTCACCTGGAGGTGGCAGCCCCAGGACTGGCAGCCGGTTCCTGCCCTCTGGTCAGAGAGTGTTGGGCCACGAGACTGGTACAGAGCGGGATTAACCGGTCCTGCTGATTCTCTCTGCTAGGCTGTCCCGTACTCCAGGGAGTTCAAGCAGAAATACGACTACTTCCGGAAGAAGTTAAAGAAACCGGTGAGTGGAACCTGCGCTGCTCCTGCAGGGCTTGCCAAGGAAGGGGTGAGCTGGGTGGGCTCCTCTGCAGCCTCTCGCTACGTGCAAAACCGACACCAGTTGGTTTGTTAGGTCACAGGTGTCTTTAGGCTGCAAGAGGTCTGAGGGTTGCTGCTGCTGCACTGCAGCAGAGCACCGGGCTGGCAGAGCGGGGGCAAGGTGGGCTTGCAACTTGAGCGAGCCGCTGTCTAGCCCACGGGTCGGTTGTCACCGCTGGTCAGTGGTTTGTGTGAAGCTGTCTGCTTTGGGCCTGATGAGGACTCCCATCCTTTCCTCCAGGCTGACATCCCAAACCGCTTTGAGATGAAACTGCACAGGAACAACATCTTCGAGGAGTCCTACCGCCGAATCATGTCCGTGAAGAGACCTGACGTGCTCAAAGCCAGGCTCTGGATTGAATTTGAGTCGGAGAAGGGCCTCGACTACGGAGGTGTCGCCAGAGAGTGGTTTTTCCTCTTGTCCAAGGAGATGTTTAACCCTTACTACGGTCTCTTTGAATACTCGGCGACGTAAGTGGCTGTTGCAGTCCAGTAAAGTCTTTCAAAGGAGGGTGGAGAGAGGTGGGAGCTGCTCTGTTCTCCCCAGTGGCCACTGATAGGACAGTGACCTTAAGCTGCACTAGGGGGGTTCAGGTTGGATGTCAGGAAGGGTTTCTTTCCTAAAAGAGCTGTCAGGCACTGGAACTGCTGCCCAGGGGAGGGCCTTGAGTCCCCACCCCTGGAGGTCTTGAAGAGAGGGGTAGCTGCTGCATTGGGGGACAGGGTTTGGTGGTGCTGCTAGGGCTGGGAGAAGGTTGGACTCGACGTCCTTGAAGGTCCCCTCCAGATGAAAGCGTGTGGTGATTCCTCCTTCCTCTGAAGTATTGAGTAGATGGTCAGCAGCAGCACCACAAAGACTGGCTACGCAAAGGCTCGGTCGCTGAGCGCTCTCTTCTCTTTCCCTAAAAGGGACAACTACACCCTTCAGATTAATCCTAACTCAGGCCTGTGTAACGAGGATCACCTGTCGTACTTCACGTTCATCGGCCGGGTAGCTGGGCTGGCCGTGTATCACGGGAAGCTGTTGGACGGTGAGTCCCTGCCCTGGCGTTGTGCTGCTGGCCCTGGGGCTCGTTACCGACGGGGCTGCGGGGAGGAGAGGGCAGGGCAGGGTTTCTGGACGCAAAGGCCGGGAGAAAGCAGTGGAGCTGCTGGAAACTACGTCATGACGTGAGGGACGAAGCCGAAGCGACAGCATCTCGCTCGCGTTCAGGCTGCGGACCCAGCAGTGCTGAACGGTCGCTGGCCCCGGAGGGAAGTGGCTCCATTTCCGTGTGGGCAGCAGGCGGCGCAGATCTGGATCTGTAAAGCTGCTGACTGCTTCGGTGAGGAGCAGAGCTGGGAACTGGCCGGCAGTGCAGCACCTCTGCAGAGCCTGTTCTCCACCATCTCCAGGGAGGAGAAGGGCTGTTTTAAACGGGACAGAGCCCCTAGAGCTCAGTTCCCCACCTCATGTGTCTCTGTGCTGTTAGTGTTGCAGTGCTCGTGGCAACTAACAGCACCAGCCCCAGGACTGAGAAGTGGGGCTTTCGGTGCCCAAGCGAACAGAGAGCCAGCTGCCTGGCACAGTTACGGTGCCACTGGTGCCAGGTTCCCTTCTTGCTGGCGCAGAAGGGCTTCGGTCCCCGACTCCTGGGCGGTGCTGTCTGTAGGGAGGTGAAGGTGTAGGACGGAGGAGGTAACCTCTTCCCTCTCTTCTAGGATTCTTCATCAGACCTTTTTACAAGATGATGCTGGGGAAACCCATAACTCTGAAAGACATGGAGTCAGTGGTAAGAGCCCTTTTGAGCCGTCGGAGCTGTCGGGTGGGTTTCTCCTTGGGGGAAATCTAGGAGTTAGTAGTTCGGTCAACGACAAAACACGGGGCTGAGGCTTTCAGCTGCTGCCTTAAGGGCTGGTTCAGCGGCTTAGTCCCTTCTTGCAGCCACTGCACCGTGGCAAGTGGCTCCTCTCTGGAGGTATCCAAGTTGTGGGTCCCAGATGGCCGCTCGAGTGCTTTGTGGTGCCTGCAGAGCAGTAACTGCTGCCCCTGCTTTGCAGGCGTCCGCACCTCTCCGCCCCCTGGGCAGCTCTCAGCTCAGAGGCTTTTCTTTATCCAGCGTTCAGACATTTAACGCTTCCTTTTCCAACCTCTAATTAAACCCGCTGTAGGACAGCGAATACTACAACTCGTTGAAGTGGATCCTGGAAAATGATCCCACGGAGCTGGATCTCATGTTTTGCATCGACGAGGAAAACTTCGGACAGGTACGGAGAGGTCGTGCCCCACGTTCCGTCTGTGCCAGAGCAGAGCAAAGTACTGAGCAGTGTCTTGTGCTTGTGGCCTGGGTTGGGACTTGCAGCCCAGTGAAACACTTGCCGTGGGAGTGATGAGCGCTGACGCAGCCCCTGGTAGAAAACAGCCTGGGGCTGTCTGGGGTTCTCCGGGTTGAGGATGTTCTCCCAGGACAGAGCAGGCGGCAGGATGACGGTCGGTCGTCAGCGAAGCGCTCTGCAGCAGGCAGGTGACCCCCAGCTGCAGGAAGGGCGTCTGCAGCCTGCGGAGAGCCGTCTCCCTTACAGGGAGCAAAGGCTGTACAGTAACGTTCGAGCAGGCTCAGCAGCAGCTGGTGGGGGGTGCAGTTTGTGCTGGGGTTCACCTGCTCTTTGCAGACAAGCCCATGAAACCTCAGGGGCCCGTGTGAGTTGTGGGTAGTTGGAGCACCTTGAGGCGCACAAACGCCGAGCTTATTAATGTAAGCTTGGAGCTTCCTCGTCTGCCATGCGTGAGGTGCTCACTCTGTAGAGCTCTGTAGCACAGGCAGAGCACAGCGACTGCATCAGGGCTGACCAGGAGCTTGGTTGGTCCTGCTGCACTTTGCCGGGAGCTGTCGTGAGTCGGCCTTTCTGAGCCTGGTGCTGCCCCTGAGCGCCTCACTCGTGTTGTTCTTCGCTACTCTTTGGGCCTCTCCATGAAACACTCTGGACCTTCAGGGGTGGTTTTCTCTCCTTTGCTACAAGTGGAGCAGTTCTGTTCCCACGTGAACCCGCTGCTCTGCACTAGAAGCTCTGGCAGGGCCACTGGCCACTGCCTGGTTGGTTCTTCAGGCTGAGAAGCGACCGTACGACAGCTTGTGCCCGGGGCTGCGCCGGCCTCTCGTTAGCTGCTCGTCGTTCTCTAGAGCTTGCCCTGAAATAACACCTCGCGTGGCTGTGCTGTCTTTTCTCTCCCCACACACAGACGTATCAAGTTGACCTGAAGCCCAACGGCTCGGAAATCATGGTAACAAACGAGAACAAGAGGGAGTACATCGAGTACGTATCCGCTGCCCCGGGCGTGCCCTCACTGCCCTGGTGTCCCACGAGAGCGTCGCAGCTTTGCCTTGCTTGTACCCCGGCCCTCGGAGATCCTTAGGTAGTCTGGGTTAATGATGGACGGAGCGGTTAGTGCCAGGTGACGGGACAGCGTCCCACGGGGAAGGTCCAACCTGCCTCTATTGCTCGTAGTCCCTGAGTTGTCCAACGCTCCGATCGGTCTCACCCGATGAATTTGATTGATAAAGCGGCGCTCAGTTCCCTCAAGAGCTGCATGTGGCTGGGGCAGGGGCTGAAGGGGCGAGTGAGGAGCTCGTTCTCTTCACTGAGCAGGGTGCCTGTGTCCTCTTGTCTCTCTGCTGCAGCCTGGTCATCCAGTGGAGGTTTGTGAACCGAGTCCAGAAGCAAATGAACGCGTTCCTGGAGGTAAGGGGCAGCTTCAGTTCCCTTAAGTGATTCTGTTGCGGTGCAGACCCAGCAGCCATCAGCGTCCACGCTGCGGGAGGGGGAGCCGCGCAGACCCACACCTGCTCCGCGGTGGTGGGTGACTGCGCCCTCTTTACAAGAACAAATAACCACATAGGTTAGGAGGAGGAGGAGAAGGTCCTTGTTGTCCAAACTCGCTGCATTGGTACTTGAGATAGCCTAGGGACAGAGTTTTTCAGCGAGGGCTGCACGCTCCAGCAGCCAGGTCTTTCGCTTACTGAGGGTTGTTGGCTTCGAGGAACCCAGTGGTCTTCACACCACGAGAGTTTTAATGCTGCTTTATTTGCTTTCAGGGCTTCACAGAGCTTCTGCCTATTGATCTGATTAAGATTTTTGATGAAAATGAGCTAGAGGTGAGTTGACTTAATCGGCAGAGCGGCGCCGCTCACCGCAGAGGGGTTCTGCTTGAGGCTCAGTAGCCACCGCTGGCTCCTCACCAGTGAGGATGCAAGAAACGGTGCTTGGCTTCCAGTGGGAACTGAGAGAGTTCTCTAGTTGTTAGATCTGCTCATTGCACAACAGGATGCGATTACTCGGGGAGGTGGCCGAGTGCGTCCAGGTGGAAGCCCGGCAGTAGCTGCTGGGTCGGTGCCATTGCGCCTCGACTAGTTCTGGGGTGGGCAAAACGCCACGCGAGGCAGTGCCACGGGACCGGTCCGGGTGCCGCCGCAGCGAAGCGATGTCGTCCCAGAGACGTCTCCTGGGGAGCGCTCAGGCCTCTGCCTTTGCACCGACCGCCAGTCTGCAGAGGGGAAGCGGGTCCAGAAGCGGGTTTGCGGCAGAGCGCACGGGCAGCCCGGCGCTAACAGCGCTGCCTTCCCCACGCAGCTGCTGATGTGCGGCCTTGGCGACGTGGACGTCAACGACTGGAGACAACACACGATCTACAAGAACGGCTACTGCCCAAACCACCCCGTGATCCAGTGGTTCTGGAAGGTAAGGCGGCGTTTCTCGGCTGCGTCACGAGGCGTGACAACGGCGCACGTGCGTCGCTCCCAAAGGTCCCGCAGCAGCGCAGCACCGGCCGGGTCGGGTCGTCCTCTGGGTCTGAACACAGAGGGAGTTTTCTGGGGTTCAGCTGGGTTTGGGGCAGTGACTGTGTGTCTGTCGCCAGGCTGTTTTGCTGATGGATGCCGAGAAGCGGATCCGCCTGCTGCAGTTCGTCACCGGGACGTCGCGTGTGCCTATGAACGGATTCGCTGAACTATACGGTGAGTCGGGCCCTCCGCTGCCAGAATCGGGGTGCAGGCTGCTCCTGCTCTGGGGAGGAAGTCTGCTGTCACACCTGGTGTCCAGCAGTTTATGTTGACGTGCTTTTGTGCTCATCCAGGTTCAAACGGTCCTCAGCTGTTTACAATAGAGCAATGGGGAACGCCTGACAAACTGCCCAGAGCTCACACGTGGTAAGTCCGCCCGCGAGGCAGCGGGCCCGTGCTGTTCCGGGGCCAGCAGAGGCGACGCCGGCGGTTGCGCTGTCGCCAGCACGCTTCAGCTCTGCTCCAGGCCGCTGAGCCCCGCACATGCTGCCGGGGTTCTGAACGGATCCAAACTAAACCCTGCCAGAACCTTTCTGGGAAGGACTCGGTAGCGGTGCATTTGTTGTGCTTAGGTGGATGAGTGTGTGTTTACATGTTTAATTGTGTTCCTGCCTGTGGCTGTGCTCAGGCTACAGCCCGTAAACACGCAAGCGGTCTGAAATGTCACTCGTTGACCGACTTCGTTTCTAGAGCTACCAGCACTCAGGACCAAGCCTGGGCCTCCTCTGTTGGATCTGGCTCTGCTAGGGGAAACCTCCGTTGCAGAAGGCTGCTCGTCCCTCTGCAACCTTCATTTCAAACAGACCGCGACCCCCTGTTCAGACACCTCCCCAGTCGGACCGTCCTCTTCCTGGTCCGTGCCAGGTGCGGCGGGACCCTGCGTTCGGAGGGTGACCCAGTGTTTCTCTCCCTCTGCCCTGCAGCTTTAACCGCCTGGACTTACCTCTGTACGAATCGTTTGAGGACTTACGGGAGAAGCTCCTCATGGCAGTTGAAAACGCTCAAGGATTTGAAGGAGTGGATTAAAGCACCCACGCGCTTTCCTCCCCTTCGAGCAAGTTCTGCTGCACTTTGGCCTCTGCCTGGCGGAGCCCGAGGGGCTACGGCAGAACCACACGGTTGCACAGCGCTGGTTCACGGAGCAAAGCCCACGAGGGTGCCGCTGCCGGATCCCGACGCTGGAGCGGTGGCCTGCGCCCGGGTGGTTTCCGACCTCTCCCCTGCAGCCACTGGCCGTGAAACTGATGACGTTTCAGCAGGACTCACTCTATTTATGTTGTGCCTCTGCAGGCAAAGCCCTTAATAAATATTTTACATCCTTTCTAATGACAAGGAATGGAATTAATCATTGTCCAGGTAGAGTGTTACAGCTCATGTTTACTTTCTACTTGATTTAGGCCTCTTCAGATTTTATTTCATTACCATTAAACATCATGTCCTTGGAACAACGCGCATCTCTGTTACTTTCGTACCTGACTGGATGCCGGTGTCGTTCTTTCTGAGCCTGGCGTACCCAAAGCCTCCAGGAAGCAGGAGAAGGCGCTGCTGGAAGGTCTCTCCGCGTGGTCTGTCTCTCCAGAGCAACTCCTTGCTGCCGTCGAGCTCCTCGGTACTCTCCGTGTCGCCAAGGATGGACTGGGTGTTGCGTTTCTGTATGAAGAGTGGCCGAGGCTCCAAGTCAAGGGAGAAGCTACCCCAGCGTGCCAGAGCGCACCGCCGCCTCACCGGTAACGCTGACAGGTTCCGTTTGGGGCAGGGCTGGCATCCAGCACGTCAGGGGACTACGCTCAGCCCTGCACAGCCACCTCTGTACAGCAGTTCTGTTGTTACCCCTCTCCGCTGTTGGCAGCGGAGGCCCCCGGGCGAACGCTGGGGCTATGGAGAGCAGCGGAGCTGCCGCATCTCCTGTCTGCTGGCGACACCTGCGGGGCGGGTTGTTTCTGACCGACCGACTCGAAAGGCACTTTATGTAACGCACAGACGTCGTAGCCGGTCCTTACCGGAACCTCCCGCGGCTGCGTTGTTCCTCCTCCTCCGCACTGCACGTGGCCTTCCGGCGCAATCTCTGTCCGGTGTGCGTTTGGCTGCTGCTGCTGTATGAAGACAAACCGAGCACACAACAGCTGTAGAGGGGGAGCCTGCAGACTGGCTCCTCAGCACCGGCGTTTGTGATGCGTTTTTTTTACTTAGCCACAGGTTTATTTCCCACACCCGACTCCCCTGACCGCTTTTGTTCCCTGTGACCTGTTGCATGCTGAAGTGTCATGTCTGACTTGCATCTCTGTGACGGATTAAACGGTAAAGATTTGTACTCCACGGCTGCAGTTACCTGGTGGCACCGCTGCGGAGGAGGCTGAGGGTGCGACACTCAGCTGCCCTTACCTGTTGAAGGGTCGCAAGGAGGAGGCGGGTCCTCCCATCCCTTCCCTTCCTCCCCCAATACCTCAAACCGGCCCTAAGCGCGACACACAAACGAACCCCCATCCACAACACAAACATCTCCACAGAAGATGGTGACACCACAGCAAACCAACCCCTGAACACAGCCCTTATCATGGCAAACGCCTGACCACGACAGCAAAGCAACACCATCACAAACCTCTACTGCCCGTGACAAAACGATCCCTAAGTGCCGCAGCAAACCTGTGAGCAGCACAACAACCACACCATACGAACCCCTCGACACCACGGCAACCCACCACCACCTTGGCAAACCACAAACCCCAACCCCTAAATACCACAGCAGACAAAGCAAACCCTAAACACCCTAACAAACAGCCCGCAACCTCCTAAAACCGATGGAAAACAGACTCCTAAACACAAGAAACCCCCAAAGGTGACAAACTGACCCCTAAACACATTAAACTGCTGAAAGCCAGACCAGCCCCTGAACACCACAGAAAACCCCAGATCACCCTAGCAAACCACCACGAAAACCTCTACGTTCAGGAAGCCCCTAAACGTGTCAACAAGAAGCAGCCCCTGAACACCAGTGCAGCACCCTAAAAAGTTGTCACAAACTGGCCCCTGAGCACCACAACAGACAAACCCCTGAGCACCATAACCAAGGAACAGAACCTCCATGAGAAACCTCTAAACAAGACAGCAAACCCAGCTCTGGGTACCACCAAACCCTGAACACCATGAGAATCCCCTAAACGCCCCAACAAACTGACCCCTACATGCCATGACAAACCTCTAAGCCCCAACACCTCACCAAACCTACTGACCCCTAAACACCACAGCAAACCACTAACCTACACCAACCCCTATATGCAACAGGCTAACTGACCCCTTAACACTTTGCCAGACCGTCCTCTAAACACCACAGCAAAGGGGCAGCACGACAGACCCCTAAACATGACGACGAGCCAGCACACAAACACCACAGCAGAACCCCAAAGCTTACAACAAATCTCCACACACCACCACAAGCCAACTCCTAAACACCACAAGCCTCTGAACACCGCGAGAGAGTCACCACTAAGCCTGGTGACAAAATGACCCTTAAACACCAGGACCAAGGTGTAACTACAGCAAACCCCCAACCACCAGAGCAACCTCTAAATTCCACCGCAAGCCATCCCATGACACACAAACTGAACCATAATTATAACAAACTGACCCTTAAGCATCACCACAAACCCCTCAACACAGCAAACCAGTAACAGCACAAGAGACAAACCGCCACAAAGCAACGCCACCCAGACCAAACCAGCCCCGGCACAGGTAGTAGTGACTGCCAGCTGGCTCCAGGAACAGGTCAGGCTCCCTGTCAGCTACAGTCAGCGCTTACAGGAGCTGCAGATGCACTCTGTGGTCTGTCACTCTGAGGGACGGCATCAGTGACAACCCCTCTCCTGGCTTTTCACGTCCCCACATGCCCGCAGGAGACACTGCAGGCACCACATTAGCAGGGCCCACGCTCCCATCTTCAGCCTCACGCTTGTGCCCGAGACAGGGAAAGCTCCTCCACTAGCAAACTAATTCCATTTCTCTTCCTGCCTGCTGTCGTTGCCAGGCAGCCGCCCCAGACCAGCCCCAGGCTTTGTGGGGCAGGCAGAGCTCACCCTGGGGATGCTAACACCCAGAACTCAGCAGGTACGTCAGGTCACAGATTAGGTAGCGACGACGCTCGTGAGAGTTATATGGGTACCATTGAGAGTCAGGGACAGCTGCATCTGGTGGGTAGCTGGCCACCGAGAACCTATGGCAGCCACACCAGGCTGAGCTGCCTTTACTGACACCTGTCCCAGACCCTGCGCTCGGGGCCAACCTCTGCTCAGCCACCTCCGGTGCTTTAAATCCAGCTGAACCGCACTGTCATGCTTTGCTTTCATTCCCAGGGTCCTTCCACTAACACCCACCATCTCGCACATCCCTACATCACACTGCCTGAGGAAGGCACCGGGGTTTGCTGCGGCAGCCCACTCTTGGTTCAAACCCCTCCGGAGCAGTATGAGGACAAGCGTTAAGAGATGAGTGGCTGAGAGCCCTGTTAAGAGTCAGGTTGACTCCTCCTGAGACGCACTTGCTGCTCCCAGCCACCTTGTTTGCTGCCATCTGCTATGGGCCCTGACAAGATCAGAGCCTACAGTGCAACACAGCCCAAATGTCAGCTGTGCTCAGGACAGACGGACTCCGGGCTCACGCTGTTTGACTCTGGGATAGCCCACCCTCCCCAGTACAAAGTCTCCACAGCACAGATTCAGTAGGGATTGGAAGGGACCTCCAAAGGTCATCTAGCCCAAGCCCCCCACCACATCAAACCACAATGCATCTCCCTCTGGCCAAGGCAGCCCGGTTGGAGCTGAGCCCCACAAGTGACACTGGCAATGCAAAGTGGGGAGCGATATCTACTCACAGGGAGAGCAGTGGGTTAACTCTGCAGGGTTACAGTTAACTTCAGCCTGGCTTTTAGACAGCCCAATGACCCTTTGGTCAAGGAAGGGGACCCTTCCCAGCTGCTCTGCTCTGGTGAGACCCCCACCTCCAGCTCGGCTCCTGAGCACAGCAGAGACACGGAGCTGTGGCAGCCGGGCCAGAGCAGGCGCCAGCAGTGCTGCTCTGAGGGGAACCCTCATTGCACTTAGCTGCAGGGCACATTTGCACAGCACGAGCAGCAATCGCTGCCCGGCACTGCAGGCACAGTACCACAGGCAAAGACACAGACACAGCCACCGGACTCTGGCCCCCAGGACTTTACTGCACAGTCTGGCCAGCTTCAGCCTGTGCAGGCACCAGCTCAGAGGCTTCTGCCTGTTCAGGGCTCGTTTGGGCTAATTCCTCCACCCAGCTGCCACTTCTCCAGCTGCACTTGTGGAGGTGTGCAGAGGTTCTCCTAAGGCCTCCAGAAACTCCCTCCATTTCTGTTCTCCAGCCCTCTATGGCTGCTGCTGTAGAGGAGCGACCCCCCTGTAAAGTCAGTCTTTAAACAAAAGGCAAACTTTGCCCCTCGGGCTGAAGAGTAGCAGCCATGGCCAGCAGATCGATACTGGGCAAACACGAGCCGCACGCAGCCAACAGACGCTCCTCTGCTCTACCTCTCAATGTCTCACTCTGCTGATGCAGAACTTACCCCTAATTTGAAGGTTTCTCCACACAGAGCAAAACACTCTTGGCAGCACCTGGAGGTTAAACTCTCCCCTCCTCTGCAGCCCACCCACAGCACAGGGGACTGAGGGCTGCTCCTGCCCACAACCGACAGTGTTTTCTCTGCCACCCCAGTAACTTCCCTCGCTGCGGGGCTCAACTTCAGTGAGCTTCAAGAGCCTGGTCAAAGTGTAGCGGTTCCAACTCCTAACCGAGCAGGCTGACGGTTCGCTGACTCCAACTAAGCAGAACCTGCACCGACTGCCTACCGCAAAGGCCCGTCCTGACCCGCACACCTGTCGCTAAGGCTGCAAAACACAACGGCGGGAAGAGCACACGGCCCAAACGGGCACCTCTTTCCCCCTCCCTTTCGCAAAGGACACTGACAGGGAGGCAAGAAACATCTCTGCACCTCTCACACCTGCCCCAGGAGGGCCCTTGGCACAGCACGGCACAGGCAGGGATGCTGCTCCCTAGGGGCTGTCGCAGAGGCGATGTCAAGTCTAACAACGGTTAGTAGGAAATGACGAAAAGGAAGGGCAGAGACAGGAGATGGCACAGAACCCTCTGCAGTTACTTTGTTTAGTTGAAAACCTCGTTACCATCCACTGAGAAGCAAGCTACTCCCATTGTCAGTTGGTGCAGGTGGAACATTCACCCCTCGTGCCTTTTGCCAGAGCCTTCTCAGGTCTGTCTCACACAAATTGCCTTGAGGACCGAGGGTCTCTTTTCCCCTCAGACAAGCTGCAGGGACTTCCAACCCACACACCCTGTCACCCGTAAGACTGACACAGTGGGATTGCCAACGTGGTTTAGGGTATCACCTACACGTGTCTGCGTGAAAGGTCTGCTGAACCCCCACCTCGAGTGTTTCTGGGTGCTGTTACCCTCCCCCCGGGCTGGGTCTGCAATGGAAACTGACAGGCCAGAACAAACAGGCTGCTCAGCAGATGACCGGCAGTCCTTGGACTCCTGGCCTTGAGGCTGCGCACAGATGTGCTCAAACAAAGCTCTTCAAACAGACGCCTGTGGCGCAGATAACAGCCACCAGGGATGCAGAGATGTGTGTCTGCGTCAGCTCAGGGAGGAAACAAGGGAAAGGGGGAGGTGGTCTATTAGCAGCTGTCCCAGAGGAAAGCCTGGCTCCTGCAGAGCAACCACACGCTGCTGTGGCAGTCAGAGAGTCTTGGCTCTGACAGTCAGGATGTTGTTAGGTGTTAAGGTTTAAACCCGCTGGATTTTCTTGGGTACCCCTTGGTGTCCATGCAGTAGGTGCTGAAAGACCTTTGACTCCCCTGGACATTGTCTGGTTCCCTTCATAGGCCATTTTCCCAGCAACCTGGTGTGGGCTCACACCAGCCCTGTGACCAGCACTTCCCTGCTCCCCACCACTGCCTGGTGGTGCCCAGTTTCTTTCCTGGGCAAGTCATGGGTGTGCAGCAGGAACATCCCCACAGGAGCTGCTGCACACTGAACACACAATATAAACTGTCGCCTCCCGAACCAGCAAACTGGCAGTAACTGCCCTGGAGAGGGCTGGGAAATGCCTCCCCTGTGAGTTTCAGTGCCAGAGACGGGCCTGGCTTTGGCAGTTCAGTGTCCTGTGAGCAAAGGAGCAAAAGGGAGCAAAGCAAGAGCTGGAAGCAGTTCACAAATGGATGCAGCACAGTTTCCTCACTCCTCTTTGCTCGCAGAGCCAAGCGCTGGAAGCTGTGTAAGCGTAAGGAAATGGTCCTCTGGAGTGATGCTGGAAGGAGCATTTCCACCAGAGCCAGCTCTGTGCTCACTGCTCCCTGCAGCTACTCCGGTGCAGAGAGAGAGAAATCACCTCTGCCACCAGAAAGGAACGCACAAAACCCCCGAAGGGCTTGCACCCGTGCTGTCCGTGACTGCACTTGCCGTGCAGACACTTGGACCTGGGGATCCCAAAGACCTCTTGAGCAAAGAGGCTGGTTCTGTTGAACACAACCTCCGCGGCAGGAGTCAAGCCGAGGGAGGCTCCCAGAACAGCAAGGCGGAATCGTTCTTCACACTTCTGTAACTAGCTGTGATGAAGCTCTCAACACCCACACCTCAGGGATCTGATCTGCCCCACGACTGCATCAAAGGGAAGAGATCTGGGAACAGGATCTGATAGGAGGTTTGCGCCTCCTGCTTTGAGGACCTGAGAGCAGCTGGACACAAAAGCACCAGTTCAGAACTCCAAGGGCAGGGGTCTCCCTGGGAGACTGAGGGCTCCTTGTTCCTTTGCTTTTCTTCTGAGAGAGGAACGTTTTGCTCCCAGGAATCTGTGCAGGGGGAAGATTCCAATTCTGGGCCAAACTTGGTTTCTAGAGAAGCTGACACTGCCCAAGTACAGAACTGCCTCCCGACACCTCACTGGGGAAGCTTTGAGCCATCCCTGCATCACAGGGAAAAGAGCTAAACATCAGCCTCTCCGTGTTTCCCCATAAGGAAGCTGCTGAGAGCCAGACGGTCACCCCTCCAGACAAGACAACCCCAAACCTCAGCTGCATCTCAGACAAGCCTGCCCTTCCCCAGCCTTGTTGCTCTTCTCTGGAGATACTCGAGGACCTTCATATCCTTTCCTTAAATAGTGGGAACCAGAACTACACCCGGTGCTCAGGGTGAGGCCTTACGAGCACTGACCACAGTGGGACATCCCCTCTCTGGCTCCACTGGTTTTGCTGTGCTTGATGCACCCCAGGACACCGAGGGCTGGTAACAGCCATTAATATGACACATGCTCAAGTTCACGAGCCATCCGTGAGACCGCTGTCTCTCCACCCGCCAGCGACGCTGCACACACGTGTGTTTTCCCCGGCAGACGGCACACGTCCCAGCGTCAGCATCTCTGCTCCTCCCTACGCCAGCGGCCACGCACTTAGTGAGGCGCACCCCAGTTCAGACACCGTGAGCCTGCCGAAACACAGGCTACAAACTCCTGTCTCCCAGAGGCGCCAAAGAACAGTCTGATAACCCTGACAGCCCCCTCCCAGGGGAACAGGCCCCTGCTGACCAAGCCTGCCCCAGTGACGAGGCCCTGCCAAATGCCACCCCGAGAAACAGAGCCCCATCCCCAGGGTAAACAAGCCCAGGCTGACGAGTCTCAGAGACACGATACCCGGAGCAATGACCAAACCCAAGGAGCTCGTGCTCAGTGCGTTTCAGACCGAGTAATCTTTAACAGAGCCAGGCGCCGCGGAAAGGGTCTGCTCTGACCCCGGAGCAGCACAGGCAGTCAGCGGCTTTGGCAGAGGCAGATGCCACCTTTGCACGGTGCCCTTCCTCCCATGCGCCGGCCAAGGCAGCGGCAGGAAAGCGCCCTAACGTGAGGTGGGAAAAGATCTGCCGGTAGCTGGAGGAAGTAACCCACTTTCTACTGGGGATAAGAGATTAAGCCTTGTATGTGTGGTTCTGTTTTCCAGTCATAAGCAGCTTCCTCGGAAGAAAACCAAGTTTTCGGGAGTATTCTAGGAGCAGCAGGTGAGTTCAAACTTCATTTAATACGGAATTTACCCTGTTTGTTTGTCACTGGGCAGGCAGGGAGAATGAACCTCCACATGGCTGTACGAGACCGAAAAGCAGCTAATGCAGAAGTAACGTCTACATTAGCTTCAGGCTCTGCCCTGGGCCATGAAAGCAGCTGGGTTTTACTTCACATGCAGTCGGGCCCGTCTGCTAGCTCATCAAACAACCCAGTTCAACTGTGATTACCACAACAATTGCTTGTGCCGAGCTGGTTTCCAGCACAAAAGTAAGAGGTCGGCAAATGCTTTATTTTGGTGCCAGCAGGAAGTTTGAGCTTTAAAAAGCAAACCCAAAGCTAGAGAATTCATTCTCCTCAAGCTGAAGGCAGCTCCTCTGAGACCGAACCTCTCGGACAGAGAGCTGCAGCTCAGCGTGCTGAGAAACAGCAGCCCGAGGAGAACGGGGACAAAGTCTCCCCCCTGCCGGGGCTGCAACTGACCAGCGCAGCGGATACTTCGGTCGAAACAGTTACTGAAGCATCTCGGCAGAGTCACAACAAGGGTGAAACAGACAAAGCATCTGCTTTCGGCAAAACAAACACAGCTCTCCACCCCCTCGGCTCGCTGGTTCCCCGCAGACTAGCGGAGCCGCACCGACGGGTAGGAGGTTAGCCAGCGGGGCAGTTCTGCTCCCCGCACAGTGGGGTGGAAAAAGCCAACTCGGGGCTCTCTTATAGCTGGATTCGCAGCACAGCTCTGCAACCCGGATCAGCGGCAAGGTCCTGGCAGCAGCTCTGCAGATCTGAACCGCTGGGCGATTGCTGAGGCGGCAGCGAGCCCCTAGCACCCAGTTGTTAGCACCTTTTAAAGAAGGCTACGAGATCTCCTTACAGAGCTCCTGCATTCAGTCGAGCTCTGCCCCATAGCACTGCAACAAACTCTTCCCTTGCACACTGAGCTCAAGCGCCTCGAGGCACCAGCCTACAGCTGCACAGTCACTTACAGAGGGGTTTTAGGACAACACAAACAAGGAGCAGCTTTAGCGCCGGGTTCTCATCACACGGGCGAGGCAAAGGGCAGCAGGTTGCTTAGTCTAAAGCCCCGGCAACAGCAGTGCTGGACGCGCACTGGGCTGCTGGGGTTGGGGGGGGTGGGCAGTGTGTGGGT
>JAOXOE010000874.1:72146-93507 GCA_028565055.1 Phoeniculus purpureus
CAATGTCCTTCTTAAGTTGAGGGGCCCAGAACTGGACACAGTACTCAAGGTGTGGCCTAACCAGTGCAGAGTACAGGAGCAGAATGACCTCCCTGCTCCTGCTGGCCACACCATTCCTGATGCAGGCCAGGAGGCCATTGGCCCTCTTGGCCACCTGGGCACACTGCTGGCTCATGTTCAGGTGGGTATCAATCAGCACCCCCAGATCTCTTTCTATTTGGCTGCTCTCCAGCCACTCCGACCCCAGCCTGTAGCTCTGCCTGTCGCACGGCTGAGGAGTCTACGCAAAGGCGGACACGCACCGTCCCTCCACCCGGGCAGCTGACAAGAACCCAGGCTCAGGAGAAGCTCATGGGCACTGCCAGCTGTGGGAAGGAGAACTCGGGGGGGGAGTTCTGTGCTGAGGAAAGAGCCTTTACAAAACCTTGTGTCCTTAATGCACACTCTAAAGCCCTGCTGCTTCCGCTGGCTGCAGGAGGGATTCCAGCTGCAGATCCTGCACCACCCCTTTACATTCCCTCTAAAAAGGGCAATCCAAACCTCAGCCTGTTTCAGGGCCATCTCTGGCCCTAGTCACCTGGGCTCCTGACAGCAAGTAGGCACCAGCTTCAGCGTATCTGCATTTCCCCGGGCAAGTGCCAGCAAGCACAAGCCCAGCTGGAGCCCAGCTTCCTTTACAGACCAGTCCCCATAACCCGAACAGGCCGGACTTAAAGCACTCAGATAAAGACTATTTCCTTCCCCAGCACACCCTCCCCACACATTATTTGTGCATCAAGAGACTGATGTGTAAAGCTAAGCCACGCTGCTGAGAAATCGTGTTTCACTCACCCTTTGGCCAGTGTTGCTATGCCAACGTCAGTCAACTTCATTCCTACACCTACAAGGCACCAAGGAAACAAGAGCTTGTGTTACACTAGGTTCTCTAGCAGCACCTTCAGGTTCAAGAGCACCAGCACTAAACGTGATTTACTGACTCATGTTCTTCATTACTGGTCACCATTCACCCCCAAACACTGTAAAGCAGCCCAATTAAAAATGGGGTGTCTGAGCTCTGTATCACTGGCACCTTCTAGAGTCAGTCTGACGCCAGCACTTTGCACCCCGCGAGGTGATAGACAGAGAGAAGCTGTACTAGGGAGGTTACACCTGGATACCTGCCTTGTAGTCTCTGCTTGTGCACCTGCCCTGTGGGGCTCTCTTGCTGTGCTTCAGTCCCCCCTAAACACACTGTGCTGGCTGCAGGGCCCACTGCTAGGACAAGTCACACCCTAACCCTAATGGGAGCACATGGGCAGCCTTCAGAAAGTGAGGAAAGGCTGTTTCTTCACGTTTCTCCAAACCTAGCCTGGACCTGACTGTGGAGCGTTCCGCTGTCGGCGAGGATTTGAGCACAAGTGAAGGGCTAGCAGGTTACTGGCAGTGGGATCTTTGTTTCACACCATGTGCCGTTAACTTCTGGGGGGTGAGACGATGAGCCACTCATCTTGAGTGTCTTCAATTAGTTGTGGAGGGGACGTGTGGAGGAGCAGCTGTCCCCTGTTCTGAGCACAAGATCAGTTTCTTTTCCAAGAAACAAATCCTTCTTTCAAGAAGACAGGGCAGCTAAACATTCCCTTCCTCAGCACAGGACTTCACAGGTTAACCCCAGCTGCACCTTGGTGGGCAATGAATCGAGGCCTTTGTGTTCCCTAGGGTAACACACAAACAAAGGAACACAGTGCTCCTGACGAGGGAGAAGCAAACGCTCTCACTCTCTGTCCTGTCTGTGCTCTGAGCTGTGTGAGATGCCCAATGCACCCAGCACAGGGCCTGTAGATGACCCTGCCCACCGCAAGGGAAAGGAGGGAGCAGCACTGCCACAGAGAGCCACAACCAGCACTTCTCAGGAACGAGCCTCTGCAAGTTCTGCAGCTGCAGGTCACCATGGAAAAGACATTCCACATCCCCCACTGGCAGAACTCACCCTGGAGGTCAGTGACCAGCAGGCTTCCGCTGGTCTTCTCATACACCCAGTGCTGGAAGGTGCAACACTTCTGGCCGGCCTCCGAGTCTCTCCTCAGGAAATTGACTTCCTTGCCGTCCTTGACCGAGTACTTCACAAATTCCCCAACCAGCTCCTCCTCCACCGTCGCGTAGGGGATGTTATTAGCAGGACGATGAACGAGGAAAATAGGAATGATCCTGAAAGCAAGGGTTAAAAGCCAATAAAATCCAGAGAGCTCCCCCCGTGACCAAGTCTCTTATTCCATTATTTATAATCATGTTTTCATATTCTAGTCTTAATCCTTTCCTCTAGATCTCTACCAAGACCGTGCCTCTGCCCAGTATCGCTTGTCTCTACTGCTGATGGTCCTTCTCTGATGGTAATGGAATCTCTCGCCACCTTGATCACGCTCAGAATGACTTAGGTCACCAGTCCAAATCCAGCACTGTCCTCAGGATTCCCCTTTCTGCTTCTTTAGTCAGTGGGCCCCAGCACAGCAGCCACCCACGGTGTGCCTGGCACATACATGTACTCACTCTGGTACCTCCCCGAAGCCTTCCAAGGGTTCGGCCTCGGCAGCGTAGACCTTCGCGTACTCTCTAGCGGTGTTCTGGATGTAGCACTCCTGCGGTACAGACAGACAGACGCACCCTGCAGCGGCAGCTTTCCCCCCAGCGCTTGCTTTCGAAGGAGAGGGAAGCTTACCTGCAGCGCCAGCTTGTAGTTCTTCTCGACTAGATCATCCTTGCTCTTGGTCCCATACGTGATGGCGTTGTGCACTTTGAGAACGCAGGGGTGACCTGGGCTGAACACGGGCACCAGGCCCTGCATCACTTTACTACGGAAGGCTTTCCGGTGCATGCCTTCGCCAAAGTGCAGCTCCTCCGTAGCGATGACTCCGTGTAGGTTCCCACCAAAGTAGCTGTCGCTGATGAAGTCTTCTCTGAACATCAGCTGCATGAACTCGATTTCTTCCACTCCTGACAAGCAAAATCACCCTGAGCTAAGGAGAAGTCAGCTGCCAATCACGCACCAACCATCCCACCCTACGTGTGGGTACCTCACCCGTGAACGACCTCGGAGGGTAGAGCAAAGGCGCGAGCGAAGAGGGAATCGCGGCTAGCAAAACCGCAGCCCGATCCAGGGAATCCCCAGGGCTTCCCTTGGGAAAGGAGCCCAGATGTCTCGGTCTGTGTTCTGTCTGGAAACCACACAGAGCAAACACAGAGCGAGTTGATGTTGCCTACTTACCTTCCCGAGTCTGGAAACTTGAGAGATGTTCCAACACTACAGGGAAACAAGAAACAGCGGTTGTAGGAACCCACCACTAGTCACTGTCAGTGCTGCTAGTGAAAATCACAGCCTGGGACTTACCTTCGGCTGTCAGATGGAACTCTGCAGTCACCTTCCCGTACACGTTGCTGAGGCAGCAGTAATACATCCCCTGGTCTTTGCTGCTGGCTTTAGCTATCGCCAAAGAGACGGGGGAGTCATCCTGGACACTGGAACGGGAAGGGTTAATCGCCACATTAACACTTGGGAAGGTCTATTTGTCTTCTCGGAGGCTTTCCGTGTCCTGCTGCAAAGGCTGACTCAGAGAGGATACAAGCGCTCAGCCTAGTGTGAGTTCCACTGCAGGCTCGGCCCTGCCGCACTCCACTCCGGAGAGAAGCCACTCAATGGAATGAAACACCACACCACACCTTAGGTCGGTAAGGGAGACCCCGAGACCGGCTGCCTAACTTCCCTGAGTGCCCCTTGCAGAAAGCCAAAGCTGAGTGATACCACCAGGTATCTCTGCACATTCCCTCAAGGGGAAACGGTGCCTGAGCGACCGGCCGGGGTTGGATGGCGATGGAAGGGAGATTGATTCCCCTGAGCAACACTGAACTCTCTCAGAGTAAAACTGTGACTGTGAATCTCTGTTGCTCTAAACCCTACAGCTCTCACGTTACTGCTGGCAGCGGGAGACGTACTCACCCTACGAGTACGGGAAGCTCCCTACGGCCTTGTGTTTACTTGTCCTCACCGCACAAACGACAAACATGATGTCTCTGCGCTACCTGACCGTGAAAACACCGCGAAGACGCCGATCTTCACAGGCTACACCGCGACACACACAATCGTGATGCGATAAAACATCAGGGTTACACCGCCACGAATCACCAGTCTAACCAGTCAGGAGCCTCGGAGAAGGTTCCTTCCTACAGAACCCCTCGCTTCGCCAGAGAAGCAGCTCTTCTTCTGGCTTGGGGTAAAGACTTGCTGGCACTACCACTCTCATCACGCTGGGCAGGAGCCAGCAGTCCTTCAGAAACAGCCACCCACCTCCTCTGCAGCCGAGCCAGCAGCTTGGAGTCTTTAGTCCATGTAATGGTGGAGTCGCCGTGGATCTCACCGAACTGACAGCACAGCCTGATGTTTCCGGAGCAGTCAGGGAACAACTCCACCTGGATTTTCTTCAGCAGCTTGGGAGCTGGAAAGAGAAGAGCCCCAGTTTAGGATGAGAAGCGAGTGAATCCCACCGTGAGTTGCTGATGTTCCTTGAGGAACCAAGGCTGTACGATGCAGACGTGTACAAGCCTGCCCCCGTGCCCACACCGCAGCGTGTCCAATGCAAAGACACGTTGAATTTAGGGAATAGGGGCCAAGGGGAGTTTCACACTGAGATCAAACAACATCTTCCTGAAAACACTCTCTCTGACCAAAGGCCTGGCTACTTTGCTCAGCTAGACAGACGCCACACGGGCAGAGCGGTCCATGTGGCTACGTCATGCGAATGCAGGTTCCTGAGGTTTGTAACTTACGGCTCTTTGACTGATCCGAGCCCAAGTCCCGGGAGGTGCTCAGTCTCCAGGGTGTTCCTGGATGAGACTCCTTGCAAGATGCAGTGATGGCACCGTTCCTCTTAACACACAGCCCGGGGGAGGAACCCACGCTTGGAGGCTGGATATTTGCATCTGGTAATGTCAGTGGCCTTTGCTTCCCTCCTTGAGGGCTTCCCTCCGTGGTTTCACAGGATCCATAGCCCACCTCTAAACAAAGCCCCTCCTCTGCAGCCATAGGACACGGTTCTTTTGCTGAACACTGAGGACCTCCAGGAGCAAATCCAAGAGCTGCCTGGGTTACAGGAAGAGAACTCTCTGCCCAGCCTGGGGAAGCTCCAGGTTAACCTGGCTCTCAGCTGCGACTTGCTCTCCAGCTCACAGAACGCTCCAGTGTTCTTTGCACGTGGGCACGGCGTGAGCCCGGGAGCAGAGGGCACTCTGAGGGAGCGAGAATCCACGTGTACGCAGGGGTAGGTTTTGGGATCGTGACACATCCCTGCGCCCCAGTGACACAGCCCTGCTGGGGATGCGAAGTACAAGTCATTACAGTGTGACTTCTGAGCTGCTGCACTCTCAGGGAGCTGCCATGACGAATTTCCCCCGGGGTTCCCATTCCTGCAGTCTAACTTTCCCCATCTAATGCCAAAGGAATGCTGGATCCAGCTCGAAGGGTCAGGCACCTGGAATTCATTGCTATGCTGAACTTGTAGCCACTTAAGTCCTCAGGCCTAAGAACCCTGCTGAATCAGGGCTAAAATGACGCAGACACTATGTGACAGAGCCGTAAATAGACCCGATGGCTCCAAGAGCCCCAGCCCTGACCACACCGTCATCCCCCTGCAGCTGAACGCCCCGCAAACCAGAACACTGAGCTCAGCCCACGCTAACCACACCAACCCTCCCGCAGCGCAGAGGCACGCGGCTCTGAGGAGCCGACGCGCGCTCCCCTCGGTCTAGACTGAAGCAGATCAGCAGCAGGGTAAGAAAACACAGGCTGAACGCTCAAGGCACGGCCTCAGGACCAGCAACCACAGTTTGCCTGCTCTGCCTTGAAGGAATGTGTCTCCTCACACACAGCTGGGTTCTGGCAAAGGAACAGAACACCCTGGGTTGGTTTTCCAAAGAAGAATCGCCGCGAGACCGCGCTGTGATTAGAGTCGCTGCGGAGCTCTGCAGTCGTGTCTCTTACCTTGCTCAGTCTTGCTCTGACCTACTGAATGGGGTACGTGACGTCGAAAGGCAGAAAGAAGACCTCAGTCCCTGCAGCATCTCCCCAGAAACCACAGACACCACATCCCTCCAGCTGCCAGACTTGCTGCTGCTGCTGCCTGCAGTGGGTTTTACCTGTCAACAACCTCCTAGGGGCTGACACAGCCTGAATCTCTGTTTGGATCTGTGTCAGCTCATTCCATTATGAGCACCAGTGGTGGAAAGGAAAGGCAGCAGCCACCGACAGAACGGAGCCATGTTGCAGCTATCAGCAGCACCCTACTAGTAACAATACTGATGGCTAGTAACAACATCATTTGGCAACCAGAATTCAGTCACCAGTTTAAGCTGTTAGCCAGCTAGAAAGAGGATGTTGGGAGGGCTCAGTTAGCAGGTTTGGAGAGCTGCTAACTCACATCAGCGCGGGCCGATGTGATTCAGACCGAGGAGGTTTCCGTGTGTTTCATTCCGCACTGTAGCCAGAATGAGGGCAAAGGACAGACACAAAACCCACTCTCAAGAATGAGGGGAAAGGACAGACACAAAACCCACTCTCACCTCTGCTATCCTTTCTCAGAATTGGTTTCCTCTGCTCTTTACCATCTTCTTTACGAACTGTGCCTGCCCTGCTCTTCGCAGAGTTGCTGGGGTCCTCGCTGGCATTTCCCTTCTCCTCCAGACGAGGCTTTTTGGACTGTGCTGCTGCTGGCAGTTTCTTCTTAGCCCCAGCAGCTGAAGGTCCACCCTTTGTTGGGTCTTGTTGATGTTGAATGGGCTCAGGCTCAGCAGCAGTTGGTGATGTCTGGTAGGATTTTGATCCTTCCTGATTTCTCAGCCCTTCTGCACTACCAGGGAGTGGTTCACGGGTGCTCAGCGCTAAGGAGAATGGCTGAGCTCTGCTGCAGGGCGGCTGCTCTTGGAAACTCTGGTTGTTCCCTGAATCGAGTGGTGGCAAATTAACTAAACCACTGACTACATTCTCTGATGCCAGGACTTCCTCAGCTGCATTGTGCTCAGCAGCCTTAATTGAATGATCAGCCCCAGTGAACTTGCAGGAAGAGACCAAGTCAGGGCAGGGCTGCTTAGTGCCAGCGCTCATAAGGTGTCCCTGAGCCCCGGGGCTAACTGAAGTGCCCGAAGGACACTTTGTTTCAGCTTCATCAACAGCTCTTTGAACCTCCTGGTGACTCTCACAAAAGACCACTTCCTCCTTGCTTTGGGCAGGTACCAAATGGGACTGCTCCTGCCCTGCTCTGCAGAAAGCTCCCAAGAGACTCACATTTTCCTCTGCTTTGACTGCCAGTCGCGCAGATCCAGTCTCTTCTGTGCCAGGACCCCCAGCTGCTGATGCACTGGTAAGCAGGGCCTCAGACTGGCTGATGGGCGTGAAGAAGGGCGACGGTTCCTTTACGATCAGTTGCTGGCTGTCTAATGGATTGCTGCTGCCTCTACAGCCCTCATCTGCTGCGCCGTGGTGCTCCCGCAGATCCTTCATGGGCAGCGGGGCTCTAACCGGCATCACGCACGTGTGGCTTTCTGAGGAACCTCTGCTGAACTCCTCATCAGCCCTAAAGGTGCTGCCAACAGAAGGTACCTGCTGTTGGGAGGCTTTAAGGGGGGAAACTGCACGCTGGCTCTCTGCAACCTGACTCTCCCCTGAGCCACAGCAAGCTTCAACCCTTTGCTCATCACCCATGAGAGTCTCCCGCTCTCCGCTTTTAGACCGTTCGCATCCGGATGCTCCCGAGGCAAAATCCCCTGCACACGGCCCCCCGCCAGAGGGACCGACTGCCACTTCCTGTGTTTCCACTTCCATCGGGTGGTCTGGGCTTTGGGGCAGACTCTCAGGTGTTGTGGTGATGACACCGGGCAGGTGCTTTACGCAGCGGCACTGCTGCACGCTGCACACACCCGGTGGATCCTGGCAGTCGCTACTTTCTGCAGGACGGCGACTGCCACCGTCGGTGCAGCTCCGTGCGTTGGGGTCCTCCTCAGAACTGTTCCCAGTGGTGCTACCAGCAGAGACTTCTCCCTGTGTAAACTGATCAGTACTTTCAGCAGGAAAGAGGTCTTTCTCCTCAGGGAAGTGAGTTGGGTCTCTACAAGGACACCCGTTCGCAGGTGTCAATGACACGGTGTGCTCGGCATGAAGCAGTCGGGCAGCTGTCCTGCACTGCTTCTCCGACACGCAGGCTGGGGTCTCTGCGCCAGCTAAATCACCTCTCTGAGCATTTTCCAGTCTCTGGGGAGAACCAGCACCGTGTGTTTGGCAAGAATTACTGATGGGAGGCTTTCCTTCCCAGGCAACAGTCACTGGGAAGGATCCATCCCTGCCAGGTACTGTTCGGTTTGGCTCCTGCCTCACGCTCTGCCCTGTACTTAAATTGCTACTGTCTGCCAAAACAGGGGCTGTCTCCATTTGAGTTGAAGTGCTGGAATCTAGGTGAGCACCATCTGCTGCTTCCACTTGTGTGAGACAAACATTTCCTGTGGGTGCTTCACCTGGTCTAAGCGGGATGCCAGAAACATCGCGGTCTTCTCTCTCTGTCCCTCGTCTGCCGGCTGGCTGCGTAACAGCTTGCTGCTCCCCTGCAGGAAAAGGATGCTCAGAACACGGCTCCCGAACAAAGCTCGGTTCTGGGACTTGGGGATCTGCTGGCCTGACTCCCAAACTTGTGATCCCCTGCGTTTCAGATGGGATTCGATAGTGTGAGTCATCTTCATTAAGAAGTTTCCACAGCTTGTCATGCACTGCAGATATATCAGCATCTCCTCCGCACCCAGGTTCTCCGGATGCCAGCGCCGACTTGGGATTAGCTTCAAACGGAGCCTGATCACGTGATGGCCTGCAGAGAGTATCTGTGCCCTTGCCGTCGTGCGAGTCAAAACCGGGACTGGGCTCTCCCTCCTGTAGCTCATCACACAGCTTTGCAGAAGAGAGCACAGCGCACAAACGCTCTCGTTTACCGGGAGCAGAGCCCCCGTCCTGCAAAGGGGCAGCGGCACTCTCACATATGCTGCTGTTACTGACACTATCAGCTCCTTGTTGGGGACAAGTGTCTCTCTTCTCACAAGGCTCATGGTGCTGTGAGCAGGTCTCTGATGTGACATCTCCTGCTGGTAACATCTGGTCAGCACGGAGTGTTTCTGCTACTGGGCGGACGGCTCCCGCACATCTCATGAAGACACCTTCCTTTTCTCTTCCTGGCTCCACACACAGTGTCTCACGGCTCTGGGAAAAGATTTTCAGACTGGCAACTTGATTCTACAAAGAAGAAAGCGAGAGACATGGAATTAAAAACCGGAGTGGCAGAGTCCTGCCTTGAAACCTTCCCGTTTACTTAGTCGCAGTGTTTGTCAACACTCAAGTGTCTGACTTGTAGCCATCGACTTGGTGCATTGAAATCTGACTCCGAGGTTTTAACAGCCTTGAACCCTGGTGAGTTTCAGCTCTGGAGCCAAACACCAGAGATACAAATTTAACCAAGGTAAAGATCTCTGGCTGACACAGTGCAGCCAAACAAGAGCAGATACAACAAACCAAACCAAGATAAACCAGCCACGTCAACGCCTTTTGCTGGTGTCCCACCACACTTATGGAAGTGGTGCAACAGATGAGTTGCTGGAGCTACTCAGACTACGTTTTCTGGGAGCACACCTCCCCTTTCCTCAAGTTTCACAGAGACACTTGTTAGATCTGTGTTAGTCTTGCAAGTTTCTGAGAGCAAACTCCATCTGCAGCATCTGTCTCCTTCACAACTGGACTCCCACCGAGAAATGAGCCTCTCTGGGTCTCTTCCAATCACAACCGGACTCCCACCGAGAAATGAGCCTCTCTGGGTCTCTTCCAATCACAACCAGACTCCTACCGAGAAATGAGCCTCTCTGGGTCTCTTCCAATCTGTCCTTGCTGGCACCTCTCTGTCTCCAGCATTTATAGACCCGCAGCACGGCCAGGTCTAGGCATGTGTTTTGGTGCTTGGACAGCAAATGCAGGGAGAGAAGAGGGTCTGGCCTCGCACTTCACAAGGCAGGTCTGAGTGCAGAAGGTTAAACAGAAACACCAGCACAGGGGCTTTGGTTTGGACTTCAGGCCAGATTTAAAGCAATCTAACCCCCCCTGTGATTGTCAGCTGGAGACCACAGTGACACCAGCACTGCCTGGGCTCATCGGTCCACCGCAGACACACTGCAGTTATCTATCTCCTGAACAAACCTGTGCAGCTGGGCTCTGCAGAATGCACCCAACAGCACACAGCAATACATCTCACAAAACCACCACAACCGACTGTGGTTTGAGCTCAGGACATCAGAAACCCCCTCTTTTTCAGCAGCTATTCCCTCAAAGCAGACAAGAGCAGAGAAGTACCTTGAAAACATCTGAATGACAAATGAAACAACTGCAGTCTGGCTGCAAATGATGTGCTGGACACAGTGATCCCTACCCACTACCAGTTTGGATTTAACCCTGGTGTTAAACCAGTTCCCACCCAACAGCTGCCTGTTGACCTGGGTGGAACCATTTGTTGGTTCTTGAGGGCAGAGGTAACCTGTTGTAAGTGCTGTGACATCCCTCCAGACGAGAAGAAGCTGATGTGATGCAAGTGAAAGCAGGATGAAGAGCAGATGTGAGAAGACATGCTGACATAAATGTCAAGTGTTTTCCTTACACCCTGGAATCCATCTGAACCTGCCAGTCCCAGCAGGACTTCACCAGCATTTGGCAGGCCACGGACAGGGGCTCTGTAATTCAGGAGTGACACCAGTACCGTGTGTGGAGGGTGCTGGCTGAGCACTGACCAGCACCCAGCTCTGGAGGGCCTTGCTGCCAGCCTCCGGGCTCTCCATACGGTACGTCACATCCCACCGCCGCACGGCTGCCTTCTAGGACCTTTAATGAAGCTGCTTCAATAAACACAGAACATCGCTTGGGGCTAGACCATGAGGTCACGCGAGGAGTCAGGAGCCTCCACCCTGACCAGAGAAGTCCCCTGGAAGTCTTGTGCAGCTGCTGCAAACGTTCTGGTTAGAGGCAACTTGGCCCTAAGGGGATGTGCAAATCCTTAGTGGCTCGTGGCCACTCTTCACCTCTCTGCACATCTGATTTGCCACACAACCCCCTTCAAAAGCACTCAGGTGTAGAGTTTGGCAGTTGGTTCCTTGCCTCGTTCCTGGCAGAGCTGTCTCAGGGGCTGGGCTCCAGCAGCACCACGGTGCTACGTAAACCAGCAGGCAGCAGCAGGACGTTGACTCTTGCCTGGTTTAGATTACACGAGCAGACTGCTGAGGAGTACCTGCCTTGCTGTGTGGGAGCTGTGACAAGCTGCCTGTGTTCCCCAACTGCTCTAAAGGGCAGTTTCCAGAGCCAGGGAGGCTCTGGTTTGTCTCATTTCCAAGACCAAAGAGTTTTGAACCTACACGTAAACACCACACATTTTTACAGCTGGGGGTTGCTCAGCTCCAGCCCTGCTGCCGACACCGATGCTTCCTCCCTCCTTGATTCCCAGGTTTGCTCGTGGGCACGGAAGAACCGCAGGCTGACTGTGGGGTGGCAGGAGCCCTGCAGTCTGGCCGTGGCACAAACAGTCACACAACAGCTGCTCTTTGCTACGAGCCTTCTGGGATTTGAATCATCGCTCTGTGCCTGGGAGAACCTGAAACAACACCTGCTGCAAACCACGGCCACATGTGCTGCCAGGAAATCCTCGCTCAGCCGGTGCTAGGGCTGCCCTGCAGGCACAAGGGCTCCTGCTTGTCATAAGCAGGGTTTTGCAGTGCCATTAGCTTCACGTCATCTACGGTTGGTGACAATCAATTATTCATGCTTAAGTGTCTTGAGTCTTTACTCCAAGCGATCGAGCGCGTTCTCCAGCGGCAGAAAACCGAAGCGTCGCACCGCTCTGTACAACCCCACAGCCCTGCTCGGCCGGCTTCCTGCCAGCAGCATCAAGGAGAGCACCCCCACAAGGTCTTTAAGTGCTTCTGAGGTCTCAGCTGCAGCATCAGATTCTCTCATTGCTTTCATTTTAAACAGCAAAGACCCATTCACCTCTGTAACACAAACTCGCTGGATTAACTCCTCTCCTCCTTGTAAATTCAAAGCCAACCCCTGGGAGTTTGTTTCAGATTTCCAGCATGGGTGACAGTGTTGTTCTCAGAGCACAGACTGCACAGAAAGGACATCAGACCGAGCTCTGCTCACAATGGCTATTGAGACACCTTCTGCCTTGGCAGGAGCACGGCTCTGGTAAGACCTGGGCAGTAGCCCACGTATCGGATTTCCCCATCCAGCTGTCCAGAGTCCCATTAGTGCCTCTTACTATCATCAGCCTCACCCTATAATTAGAACAGCTTATGGTTTATTTGGGCCTTTTTCAAGCCCAGGTTTCCTCCCCAGCCGTAGCTGTCATTCAGAAGCACATGAAAAGAACCTTTCAAAGGGATTGAAATTGGACATTATGTGTGACAAACAAAGGAGGGAAGGCATTTAGCTCAGCAGAGCGGCTCTGGCTGCTGAAAGATAAGCATTTACTTACCCTGCGTGAGGCGCTTTCATTTGGCATCTGATCTCGCTCAGACAGGCCCCCAGCCCTTCTCCTTTCCCAGCGACGGTCTTTATCTGCCTCGTCCGGATGACACGGGGCAGCCTGCGGTCGCAAGCTTGCCGTCTCCGCGGGGCTTTGTGCCGAAACGACACCTTCCCGAGTGGCAAGCGGAGCGCTGCACTCCCCAACCTCCGCGGCAGTCTGGAAGGACTGTCCTAGAGCACTTACATATCTGCAAAGCTCTTTAGGGTTCAACAACTTCAGCAGGTTTCTTCTCAGACTTTCAGTCAGGGTACACACGGCATGCCTCGCGCTTTCCTCCGGCACAGCTCCTGCTCCCTCCTCGAGCAGCGGCGAGCTCTCCTCCTGCACGTCCTTGTCCGAGCCGTGTTCTGACATGGCCTCTGGAGCCCGACTGGCCCAAGCAGCACCTATGCCTCCACAGGAGGAGCCCACCCCAGCACATCCACTGCTTGGGCTCTCTGATGTATCAGTGGAGAAACCTGCAGCAGGCTGGCCGCTTCCATCTTCTTCTTCAGCTGTGGGATGGTCATTTCCAGCAGCTGCAGATGCAACAGGCACTTTGTGCTTCTCCTTGTCTTTCAAACCGTCTCGGTGGTGTCCAACAGTGAGAGTCATCTCTGTCTGCAAAGCTGACTGGCTGCACACAGAGGGGTCTCTGCTTTCGTTTACTCCTTTGAGTTTTGAGTGATGACCACAGAAGCCAATGGGGGTATCCATAGGCGTAGTGTTATCTGACACTTGGGACACACGAGGCGTTCCACCGAGGAAGTAAGCACACCCATCACACTCCTTGCTCAGCTTTAAATCGTCCACACCGTCGTCTTCTAATAAAAACTGCAACTTCTCTCTCCAGATTTCATTCTCATGCACCGTCAGCACATCTGAACATTCAAAATACTCCAGGTCGTCGTCGGAAAAGTCGTCGCTTGCATTTGAAATTGTCTCTGTGAAAACATCTGTGATGGAGGCAGAATCCTCAGCAGCATCCTCCTTCACAGAACAACTGCCATTTCCTTGCCCACTGAACAGGGGTCCTCCCAGCCCACTCTGGGCTACTGTCAGAGACTGACCAAGTGCAGAGCCTTCTACCTTACGGCAGCAGTTGTCTGTGCGGTCAGCGATGACATCTGCAGGGCGCTTCCCTGCTCCTCCATCGGTGACACTGACAGAATGAACAAGGCCGTTGCCACTCTCTGACAGCTCCCACAGGCAGCCAGTCTTTTCCTGGGTTTGAAATACACTCTTTCCTTCCATGTTGTCTTCGTCAAGTGGCCGTGGGGTTTCTCAAACGAGGGCAACACCTCTATCCTCCTGAGCTTCTCAGGCAGGAAGCCACTGAGTTTTGAAGAGAGAGTCTGATAAAAAGAACATGGGGTCACCCTTAGAGGGGCAACTCTTGTGCTGTGCAAAACATTCCTTGTTCTGCTCATTTGATCCTGAAGTCGCCCACATTGTCATCTGGGTCAGCAACGAACGCTGGGGGGGCTTTGGGGTTCGGCAGATGCTGGGCAGCAGGTCATTCTTGCTGTCGAAGCACTGTCAGGTCCTGCTCGACAACAGGCTGTGCACCTGCGAACAAGAGAAACCTGAGGTTTACAATCACTCCTGGAATGGGTACAGGCATTTTCTAGAAGGTGATCGACTCACACACAGCTGAAACACCAGACCAGACATCAAAGCAGCCTGATAGGACATGGACAACACTCTTACCTCCTGCTCACCTGATTAAGGAATTTAAAGACACCTCTGCTCAGTCTCTTTTTCCATCTCTCCACTTCTCCCACTGTGACCTTTCTAGCTAATGTCTCTCTCCTGGCTGCAAGATCACCAGCCACTGGCACCCTGTCACAGCACCCAACGCCCTTTGCAGTGCCACGAGTAGAACAGCCACCGGACCTGTCAGCGCCCGGCTTCGGGTCACAGCCCCCTGCAAACACCGATCGAAGCCAGTTAGCATGTGGAAGCCAGATTAGAGGTGAACAGCGAGGGGCTCGCACAGCTCAGTGGCACCTGCCACGCAGAGCTCAAAGCAAACCCTGCCAGATACCTTCACCCAGTCACCTGCAAAGCAAGAGGCAGGAAGGTGGTTAGTGGGAAGGACACCGGAGGGGACAGCGTGAGGTGATGCAACCAATAGTGTGCACACACACAGGGAGAGAGAAGTTAAGTGGTTTTGAAATGAGAAGTAGGGAGGGTGGGAGGGGGTAAAGGCAGTAGAGACGCAGAAGACCTACCCCTGGAACCACTCCAGGTCAGGTTGGACCAGGGGATCTGAGCAACCTGCTGTGGTTGGGGATGTCCCTGCTCACTGCAGGGAGTTGGACTAGGTGAGCTTTAAAGCTCCCTTTCACCCCAAACCAGTCTGTGATTATCCATGCAGGAGGTACAGGGCAGGAAGCTGGGGTGCAGGTGCCCCCAGACCTTTGAGACTGAGAAGCAATCTGGTTCAGCCTCCAGCGTCCTGAAGAGCACAGGAGGAGGACAACTAGTGCACAGCGTAGTGGTGGTTTTAAATGATGGGGACATCTGCCAGCTGGCCCTGGGCCAACGCTCTACACTCGCTTCACGCAGGCTTTGAACTACAACCTAGACTAGCAACAAAGGCCTGGAGACACAGCGTCAGGTCCCATTGTCTTCAGCCTTTCAGACCTCTGATCACCCTCTGCTTTCCATTCCAGCCCTGAATATTTCACAGGGAAAAGAAGGAGCTGGAGAGATCGATTACAGTGCCAGGGACTTATCCCCAGCGTTCACCCTTCTCCTCCTAACTGCCTGTTTGCCCACCGCTTGCCACGGCAGGCTTTCAGCGACCACCTCTGCCCGTGGGGAGGCCAGGCACCTCTCCTCCTTCTCGAGGGTCTCTGTGATTTGCAGCATGGCAATTCTCCCAGTTTAGATAGGAGTTGGAAAGAGAAGCCTCTCAGCTCCTCTGGAAAACCTGTGAGAGAAGATGCACAGCGACGTTCAGTGAGGAAACACGAGTGGGACGTCACGGTAATTCACCAGTCTGTAAGCTGAAGACTCACTCAGCTCTGCTCAAGTGAGTGTTCGACGTGACATCTGCTGAAACAGAGATGAGGACACGTGGAAGCGTAAGGCTGCACCAGGTGCTCACTAAGGACAGGAGCTGGCAAAGCAGAGCCACACAGGAGGAATCAGCACCAGGTACCGGTGAGAACGGTGCCTACTTTGGTCCTCTGATGAAAGGTAGATGCACGTTCTGGTTTCCACACTGTGTTCAACATCCTCATTTTACAAGTCTAGGAGGGAATTTGAGGCTTTCTATTGGGTTTATGTCCTCCAGAGTCAGCAAAATTCCCTTTCCTACCTCTCTGAAGTTCTTTTCTCGTATTTACTCCCTATTCATCACGTCATCTCTGTTGTCTGTCAGCCCCACTCAGCCCACACCCTTACTCCAGGGATTTATTCCTATCTTTCAGAGGCACTTGCTGCTCCTCCCTTCCACAGCACCTGCCAGTCTGCACTCAGGGATTGTCTCTCCCTTATCACCACCCCACAAGTGTTTGGGGTCAGGGACTATTGTGCTATCCACACGCTGCCCGTCACAAAAGGCGCCTGATCTGTGCCCAAACCCCGTACAGACTGCTGCTGTGTGATTCATAGATGTAAAGAGGCTCTGACACCAAAGCTCTGGCGTGTAAACCCCCCTGCAGATGCCTTTTGCTTAACTTTCACTGAACTTCTACACACAAGCAGCACAATCCCTCTCCTGTGCGTGAGGCAGACGTGGGTGTGTGCGTGACACAGTCCGCTCACCGATCCTTTCGATGCTTCTCCACCAGACCGAGCAAACACTGCGGTGGTTGCTCACGAGCGCTTCACTCCTTGCTCTGAGATACCTGATCTGGTGCCCCAAAGACCAGTTTCCTCCTATCACCCCTGCTCCACAGGCCACACTTTGGGGTCTGTTTGCCCAATGCTTACTGCCTGGGCTGTCCTACAGCTTTAGCAACAGCTCCTGGGTGTACGACGCACAAGGTGTGTCTCCTCATAGACACGTCGGCAGGCAGCTTAAACACAAAGAAAACTGGTGGATGTATTTAGACTTCACTGAAGACAAGCACACAAAACCTCCCAACCAAAACACTGACAGCCACAAGCCTTTACCATGAGCAGTTGCACGCTGCAGACACAAGCACAAGCCGGCTGGCACAGACAGCAGGATGTTAGAGACAGTCATTAGGGGGAGAGGCAGCAGCGAGACAAAAAGAGCGGAAAGGAAACTGCTACCTACGTGATCCTAAGTAAAATGTAAAAGGTGTGACTAGGCAGAACTGCCCTGGCCTGTGTCTGTATCCACAGCCCTGCTTCACACGGGCACCACGCTGGAGCGGGTGCTGCACACAGATGCTTCGTCTCCTGCCTCGCGCTTGGCACAGCCCGAACAGTCGGCACGTGGCACAGCCTTGCTGTGCTCCAGCTCCGCACCAGCAAGCGCTGAGAGGCACAAAGGTGATTCTGTGCAGATATAACGCTCGGGGTGCTGGCCATAAGGCTCAGCACTGACCTCCACAGCGCTCAGCAAACAGGACGTGATGTGCACCTCCATCCACAAGTGTGACTGTGCTGGGCAGGCATTGGGAGCCACGTCTGAAGGCACAAAGTCACCCTGGTTTTGTGACCTGACTCTTGGTTTGAAGGGTACAGAAACATAAGAATCGCTGAGATTATCACTCAAACCCCCTCATGGGTCCTTTCCAGAACAACCAGCCACAGCCCATACGTGTCGTATACATCCAGCCTTCCAGTTGTCTGTGAAACATTAGTGTCCTGCTTCAACCCAGTTCTGCTCCAAGGGTAATGCAACCCCATTCCCACTCGCCCTGCAAACACTCCTGGACTTCCTCACAAAGCTGTTATTCAGCTGTTTCCTTCACCCTGGCCCGTGTGTGAGAACCGTTCTCCTGGGCGCGTCCGTAAGCAGCAGCCGAACCAGATTCCTCGTGAAACGGCTGCTGTCCAGCGATAGAAACATTCCAGAGCGACTGTGCCAGAGCGCTGTGACCATAAACAGCGTCACCTCATAAAAGTCAACATCTCTGAGACAACAGAAACTGCAGCTCGAGGGTTCAGTCACAGTGCTGTGAACGCTGTTCACACCAGGGCCACAGCAACTATTCACACAGCAGTTCGCTGATTCTAACGTCTGATGGGTGACAGCAGTGAGCACCCCCTTCCTGTGCACACGAGGCTCTCACACCGCCTGCATCTTCCGTTTGCTCCTGCGTCCCGCGGGAGTTCTGCCTGACTCAGCCCCGTACGTATCCCAAGCGCTGGCACGCACGCAGTGACTCGAGCTGTGTCACCCTTCCGCGGACCCTCCGAGACGGGGCAATCCAACCGCACGATTGGAGCAGCACGCTCATCGCAGAGCGCGGTGTCGGAAACCAAACCAGCGCAGCGCCGTCACCTAAACAGATCATCTATTGTGCTAACGAGGCTTGCATATGGAAGACATCGGGCAGGGAGATACATCCCTGCAAATAAACTGGGAGATGCCGTGTTTCTTCGATCTCCGACAGCCCGGGCTTTTTGGCACCATTAATATTACAGTCACGCGTTGCAATTCTTCTCAGTCTGAAGGAACCACCCCGACTGCAGCTATAAATCATTGGCTAAATGCGAGACTAATAAACAGCTCTAACGAAGACCTTAATATAGAGCAATTAAAGTAAGCAATCACAGCCCAACACTTAAAGCTGATCTGTCCTAATCTATTTTTAACATTCGTCAAGCAACTGAGACCGTCAGCCGAGCAGTTTGTGCAGCCCGATGACCACCAACTGCTACCAAGGGACTGGATTTCTTCTGGGAATGCAGGAGGTGTTTACCCCACGAGCGTCAGGCCACGCAGCGCGCGTTCACCGGCTCTGTTGGCATGCCTGGCATCACTTACACGCTCCCAGAGAAGGCAGCTCGCCTTCCTATTGTTTCTGCAGTGGAAGGTGAGAGGAAACAGCAGGGCAGGGTACATTCAGAAGCACCCAGCAGCATTCTGGACGTTAAACAGACTCGTCTAGCAAGTGAGCAAAACCCACTAAACCTAGCAGAAGCAGAGAGCAAACCGTCTCTGCAGCTCAGCAACAGCACAAGCCACTGCACCAGGAGCACAGTGACTCGCTGCTCTCCGGCTGTTCCTCTCCCACAACACGCACGCACGCACGACTTGCACACGGCAGAAACCAGTCCTCCTCAAAGCATAAAGGATTTGAGCTCTCAGACCATTAATACGCACTTACCTTCAACTGCTCCTTCCTCGAGTTCTAGCGGAGGGCCAGGCCTGCGGCTGGACAGGAGACATTTCGTGCAGGCACGTCGTGTCAGGACTGAGACGCTGCCTGAAAGCTTCAGAGTTGTTTTGCTGGTGTGACCTTAGTGCAGCGAGTCTGCAGAACGGTTTGACTTTTAAGAGAGACTATTTCGTTACACGCAGCAGATGGCTCTTCCTGGGCAAACCTCAGCCAGGCAGAGCGAGCTGGCAGTGATAAGAGGGTACATCCTACTGCCATAGAAGTCCAGGGGAATTTCCTCGTGGCCTTGAGAAAGAGGAAGCGTTGGCCTTAGCTCTTCATAACAAAGCTCCGTGTTGCTTTTTTAAAGCACACGCTTCAGCGCGCCCAACTCAGCACTCGGCACCTCGGCGAGTTCTCGCTTGTTTCAAGCTGAGGACACAAAGGTTCTGCTGAACCCACCATGCCTAATAAGAAGGCTGAAGAAACTGAAGGCAGACAGTGAACTTTTAACAGTGCTTGACGATTCGCATTCCTCAAATGTAAATAAGTGAATCCTGGAGCAAAAAAGGTTTCCCGCTCCTGCCACCCACATCTCACACAGCAGCAGCTCGAATGAATTGCACAGACTGCCCTGAGCTCAAGAGTCTTTTCGGCTCGGAGACGGCTGAAAAGCAAGTTTGGTGCTGACTGTTGGCTTGTGCATTTGCTGGGAGCGCAGCTAAAACTGGTTGTGCTGAGCACTTCTTGCCCCCGGTGTTATCTGCACCCAGATAGGAGGCTGGTGTGTGCCGCAATAAATATAGCACCGACAGCCACCCTCACTGAGGGACAGCAGCAGGGACACCCGTGTTTTATGTAATAGTCTAGTAGTCACGAACAACCCCGGAGAAATCAAGAGCAGCACTGAAAGGCGCATCCAGCCAGAGGTAGTTCAACCGTTGGACACTTGAGGAAGACACCCAGCAAGCACAGAGCATAGGCTGAGCTGGGTGCAAGGCACTGGCAGCAAAGCCTGTGCACAGCTGTCACATCAGGAGGTCATATCCAGCCTTAACCTGTAGGCTTTGCCACGCAGACTGGTTTTGCACCTCAGTCCTGGGGAAAACGTGGTTAACAGTGCAGGGAAAAGCCACTTAATGCATTTCTTCAGGCTGAGGCTCGCTACGTCTCTTGTTTCTCAGAGATTCCAGACAGGGAGAAGCCGGACTGCGACCGGCTCTGCAGGCAGATGTCCAAAGCACGTTTTGGCCGCTGCAAACCTGTGAGACAACAGATCCCAGTGAACACTAGCGACTAGTTTGGCCTCCCTGCCGTGCTCCAGGGCCCTCCGGGAAGGCAGAGGAGGACAAGTTCACAGCCCACGTGAAACGCCCCAGAAGTACAAGCAGCCACACACGAGTGCTTGAACAGTTGCTGTGGCAGAGGGATTTGACCTTTCGAGGTCCCTTCCAATCCCTAATGATTCTATGATGATTGTTGGAAGTGTCAGTACAATGACCCTCTGTTAGTGCACTTGTGATTCCAGAAAGGTGACAACTGCCCTCCGACCATGGCCATGCTCCTCTACGCATTAGCCACGATGGAGAGCAGCCACAGCAACGTCTCTCCTCAGGAGAGCCTTCCCCAGCAGAACCTGCTTGTCCTCCAGAACCAACACACCAAGCGACCCACGCTGGGGCCTTCTCTGGCAGCAGGCAGCGGACCGAAGGGGAGCGTTGCCCCGGGAAGCACTTGTGACTGGCTGTGGTCAGACGAAGCAGTTGCTGGCCCCTTCCCTCATCACCGTGTCCAGTGGCAGCTCCTGCCCTCAGACCTCAAGTTTCCCCTTAAGAAGTGGTAAAACACCCCCTGATCGAGTCCTTACCCTGGCACGCACCCCCAACCCAGGGAAAACCCTCTCCTCCTGAGGGAAAAACTTCTCTCCTGAGGGAGAAACTTCTCAAGGGAGAAACGTCCCCTCCTGAGGGAAAAACGTCTCTCCTGAGGGAGAAACTTCCCCTCCTGAGGGAGAAACTTCTCTCCTGAAGGAGAAACTTCCCCTCCTGAGGGAGAAACTTCTCTCCTGAGGGAGAAACTTACCCTCCCGAGGCAAAACCTTTTCCAGCTTAGGAAAAAGCGGTTTAATCTGAGGAAAAACCTCCCAGCCGACGGAGGGCCGCCCCCCCCGTCGAGCACAAATATGGCGGCGGCAGCGCAGGAAGCGGCGGGAGCTGCGCGCGCGCGCGGAGGAGGCCGGGCTGGGCCCGCTTGGACTGGGCCCGCTTAGACTGGGCCCAGCTGGGCCACCCCGCACTGCAGGGAGCCGGCCTGTACGGGATGGGCCTGGTTGGACTGGGCTGGGCCGCCCCGCACTGCACGGGATCGGCCTGGTTGGACTGGGCCCGGCTAGGCCGCCCCGCACTGCACGGGATCGGCCTGGTTGGACTGGGCCCGGCTAGGCCGCCCCGCACTGCACGGGATCGGCCTGGTTGGACTGGGCCCGGCTAGGCCGCCCCGCACTGCACGGGATCGGCC
>JAOXOE010000874.1:93607-107346 GCA_028565055.1 Phoeniculus purpureus
CGGGGTGGGGGATGAGGGACGTGGAGCAAGTGCCAGAGCCGAGCTGTCTCCGCAGGGGAAGAAGGGGGGCGGTGGGGGGCGCAGGGTTGTGCCCGAGACCTCTGCTCGCAGTTACAGGTGCAGCCCGGAGCGCAGAGGCGCTGGGGCTGCCCGTTGGGGCCCGCCGAGGCGCTTGGCCTGGAGGGGAGCCTGGCAGAGGAGCCGCCGCACGGCAGATCCCGCAGAGGATGGGGCTTGGCGAGTAGGCGGAGGTAGTCACTGGCTTGGCCAGAGTGAGGGTGAGTAGCCCCCGCAGGAGCGGGCTGAGGGATGCCCGGGCTGGGGGTGGCTGCCAGATTCGCAGCACAAGGCCCCCCGGGCGCCAGAGCAGGGAGAAGGGCGAGCGGGAGCGAAGGTGCCCCGGGCAGAGGTGAGAGCGCAGAGCCCTGCTCAGGCCGGGGCGGCCCCCCCCAGGGACGTGGGGCCGAGCGCAGGGCTGCAGCCAGCAGCCATCTTTGTGCAGGGTGGGAGCGAGCGGAGCCTGCCCCGGCCTCCCCCGCTGCTGAGGCTGTGGGAAGGCTCCGGGGAGGGGTGGGGGGGCGGCTGCCCGGCCAGGGGCTGCTGCTCAGCACCTCGAGGACCCTCGAATGGCCAAAAGCAGGGGGGAAAACGGCCTCAGCAGCCAGCTCGGTGCTGCAAGGAGGGGGCAAAGGAGCTGTTTTGCAGGCATCTCGCTGCTGCGGAAATGGATTTCTGGAGGGGAGGGAGGTGCGTGTGTGGGTGATCTCTGTGGCGAGGCAGAGCAGAGGGGAAAATGCCATTCGAGCGGCCCCAGATGCGGCGAGCAGTGGGGAGGGCGGCCGGGAGAAGACGTGGATCGGCCGCCCCACGGCCGTGGGCTTGAGGGGCCGATGTGACGCTGATGAGCAGCCACCCCGGTGCTGTGGGGAGAGCAGAGAAGGGAGAGCAGCCCCTGGTTAGCAGCCCGTCTCCCAGAGCTGTGGCCGAGCCTGCCTGGTGCTGCAGGAGAGATCCTGCGAGGATTTTGATTGCGGTCTCTTTGTTAGCTGCAGACAGGCACGCACACGCTCAGCTTTGAGCCAGGTTGTGGGAGGTAAGTGGGGGAGGAAGGAAGGGAGCGTGTGGGGCGGCACCGGGGAGCAGTGGGGTGCGTGGGCCGGGCCGGAGGGGAGCAGGGGCGCAGGGCTGCGCCGGCCCCGCCACCCCAGAGAGGAGAGAGCCCCCGCGTTTTGCAGGGACTTGCTGGCAGCTCGGCGAGGGTTGCCATAGCTTTTTATGTAGGGTGACCAGAACCGGCTGGAACTGGTTTGAGGCAGATCAGCTCCTGAACACAATGCAGTCACTGAGCTACTACACTGGGATAGCTTCCTCCCTTCATGGCAGCCAAAAGCAGAGGAGCTTGCAGAAAGATACCATCCCAAACCAGTATGTGAATGCACACTGTAGACACACAGCACTGGTATGTGGCTAACGTGCTCCTAAAGGGTTCTGTCTGTGGATGTACATGTTTGCAGTAGCTGCGATGGCTGGCTGGGGCTTTTCGTGCCTTTTTGTGCTTAAGGACCGGGCAGGAGCTGAGATTTATGGCCCTTATTAAAATATGTTTGCTTTGCACGGGTGGGACACTGGCGATGCAGCTATTTTAGAGCTAAACCGAATAAAAGTGATGGAATGATTTGTAATTGTAGCTGTGCTTGTGCCTGACGAATGCTGCTTTGCATGCTGTTCTGTTTACAGGGGGCTGTCTTGCGGTTTTCTGCTCTAGGAGACGCTGAGGACGGGGGTGCTGTGCCTTTCTGAGGCCAAAAGGAAACAGCATTGTTGTAGAATTGTGCATAAAAGCATCGCAGAGGTGCTGTGAGGCAAACCCGGCTTTCCCCCCCACCTTCCCTTTTCTTTTTCTCCTTGTAGGCCTATTGATTGGGGCTGCCTTTAACCCTTTCCCGTTTGCAGAGGTAGTGCGTCCGGGCAGTAAGTGAGCGCTGGCTAAACAGACTCGCAAAGGTCAAGGTTCACAAGGTGAGGCGTGTGTTTTGGGGGTGAGTGCAGCACTAGCATGAAGGTACGTGCGTGTGTGAGTGAGCGGTGAACCCGGCCGCCGGCTGCACACTGGGAGGAGAGGTTGTCGGAGTGTTACTGAAGAAATGCTCTTAGCGGCGTCCAGGTTTAATAGGATTACAGCTGCGATTTGCGAGGACTCGCTGATGTCTCGGCCGACCGCGGTGTTCTCGCCGCAACGCCCGTGCCCACAGGACCGCTTTGCACGCTGCCGCTGCCTGGAACAGGCCTCTGAGTGACACTCGGAGGCTGCGGGCCGCATGGCGCCGGAACGCGGGCGGGTTTGGCTCTCTGCTCGCGGACAGGCTGCCTGTTGGGCTGTTGGAGAGCCCCGACGGACCTGCTCCCGAGGTCGGGTCTGCGGCGCCGAGCCCGTCCCTGGTAGTGCCCGCACGGGACCGCAGCGCGGAGCGTGCCGAGCAGATGGTGGGCTCGGTGTCTCTGCGACTTGCCAGCCACGGAGGGTTCTGCAGCAGCCAGGGGCAAGGTGTGTTTCAGAGGTGTGATGGAATTCCAGTGGCTTACTGGGGGCACGAGCTGACGCTGTGCAGCAGGGAGGCAAGACTAGGAAACCGGATGGGCAGTGCGTCAGCTCCTCGGGGGTGACTCCTTTTGACTCAAAGCAGTGGATAACAGATGGGATTTTCTTTCTTTACCCTGCTGTGTGAAAAAGAAGTGTGTGCTTGGGCTTGAGCTGGCCTGTGTGGCTGGCAGGGCAGGCTGAAGGCTTCCGGGAGACGGGGTTGGGGGGAGAGGGAGAGGGCAGTCACGGCTGTAGCAGAGGGAAGAACAAAGGCTGTTGGCGCTCACACGTTGGAACACTAAATATTTTGCCTTGGGGGTCCTTCTGCCCCAACTGTTACTTCCTATGACAGGAAATCAGCAGTTCTGGCATCTTGACCAGCAGGAGTTTCAGAGAGCCCGACCTGGCCTGGCCGTGTGAGCGGGTCTGGTAATCTGCAGTCAAGAGAAACATGGGAGCAAAGCGAGGCAAATGTTCTGTTGCGGTGCGAGATGAGGGGCTTTCGGGGGGCTTTTCCTCCGTGCTCAGCGGAACAAAATGGCCTTGAGAGGTGGTGGGTATTGAGTGAGTTCTGTGGTGGGGTGGTGGTAGCCAGGGTGACAAAGGAGGAACCAAAAGGAGGCCAGGAGCCTTTTCGGTTCAGACAGCAGCGGGTTGCGTCAGGTGTTGGGATACGGGTGGTAGAAAGGTGAACAGGACGTGTTCACGCTTAGCCCGACGTTACGGCTGGCCGGGTGTCAGCGCGGCTGCAGCCTGTGTGGTGTCTCAGGTTTGATAGGGCAGTAAATAGCTCGTGTGGTGGAGCAAAACGCCTGGTGGATCGCTGGTCATGGCTCTCGTAGCTCAGATGCAGAGGTTCTGTATTTGACCGTAGGCATCTGTAGCAGAATTACGTGCAGCAGCTCTTGTGGCGTGGTGGAAATAGAATCTGCTGCTGCTGCTGCTGCTGCTGCTGCTTTTCCAAGTGCCAGCTGCGGTTCGTGTGTTGCGTGAGAGCACCTCTGAGGTCTTTCTCTTTCGACCAGAAGACTCAGCGGTTTCAAAACCGTTCGCTCTTGAATCATCGCAGCATTCAGGGTGTCTGTTTTGTTGAACGAGATCTGGGCTAGGAATTTTTGTCTTGAGCAGAGGAGGTTTTCAATTTGCAGGGATTTTTGTAGCCTGTGGGATGAGGAACCTGAATAGAGGCTGGCATCTGCAGCGCTCTCGGTGAGCGGTTGGGTTCTTTCAGTCCGATGATGTTTGTAAATGGGCCGGCGTTCCAGCACTGAATGCTGCTCCTCGCTGTCAGCAGCCATGGGCTCATCTTGTGCTGGGGCTTGTCTCAGGTGGCTGATCTTGAGCGTAAGGGTAGCGATTGCTCCAGTTCCAGCCCCTCCTGAACGACTGACTCTGGTTGTCTTAGGGATGTGAACGTCTCCGAAAATACGGACGGCGAAGCTGTAGCAGCCTCAGCCCTGCGGGTTTAGGGCCTGGCTCGCAGCGACACTGTCTGCAGTGACACCGTCTGCTCGGCACCTGTTCTGAGCTAGAATTGCCTCCAAAAACCAGAGCATTGAAGGAATCGGTGGGGAGGGAGGTGCTGCGTAGGGCCTGATGTTGGGTCTGTATCGCGTGGGGAGCCTCCATGTGCTGCTGCTGCTGTCGGTCCGAACGAGTCACCCGTTACCAGCCCAGCCCGTTTCACACGCACGAGTCCAAAATGAAGCCCTTCTAGTAGCTTGTGTCAAAGTCAAGGGTGAGAAGAGCGCTGTGGGGCTGCACTGGCTCTTCATGCGTTCACCTCCATTTCAGGAGACGCTCGAGACGTTGCCGGGCCCAGAACCTGAGCTGGATCTCTTGCTGGCTGTGAGCAGCGTTCGTGTGGCCGGAGATTCCTGTTCAGCTCCGAGTGCGGTGGGCAAGGAGATGCCCTGCTCGTGTGTTGGGGTAGCCGTGTGCTGTGAGCTGTTAATAGTGAGCGCGGAGCCGCTTCCATGCGGTTCTCTTTAGAGGTAGTTCAGTGCTGGTGTGAGATGAGAGAACAGACAGTCCTCGCAATGCTGGGCTAGTACTTGCCCTCCAAAGCCTGTTTGGAAATGAAGAGGGAGGAAGAACACGGGCAGAAGGGTCTCTTGAGAACACGCTTGGATATCTCGTGCTCACGGAGGCATGCGCTTGGAGACGGCTGGGTTTGCTTCTCCTCTAAGGCACCTGGGTGCGGTGTGCGGTGCTGAAGGAGCGGATGAGCGCCCGTTACGAACCTGGGCTGTAGAAGACCTCTCAGTTCACACGGATGTTCGTGGAAGGACTGGTGTGACCTCTCCTGACGCTGTGGCTGGCAAGCGAGACTCCCCTTCTAAGAAATGCAAATGCCACCCGTTGCAGAGGTCCTGCTTCTGTACAGCAGGAGGGCTCGTGGGGCCTCTGATGAGCAGAAGGAGCCTGTGTTTTCTGGGAGCCTGGTGGACGTGGCAGGCTGTGGCTAGAGTGGCTCTTGCATATCCTGCCTGCCTGCTGAGGGCTTCAAACCGCACCAGGTTGTGATTTGAGATGTGGTTTTCATTTCCTGACGAGGGTTTGGAGGTTGCATTAGCGTCGTGCCTGTGTCGTCGTGCTTCAGTTCCGACCCTGCTCTTCCACAGCAAATACTCGCAAGGGCTGCCCGGTGGGAGTTAGCGGTACAGCGAATGACTCGCCAAAACGCTCGTCGCTGCTGTTTGCTGTTGCTGTAGTTCTGATGGAATCGCTTAAAGAAGCCTCTCTGGCTGGTGGAACATCTTGGCTCAGAGGTAGAGGAACTTGGGAAACCGAGTGTGGTTTTGTGCTGGTCAGGCTGCTGTTGCTCCCCGTGGAGGCGTTTTGTTCTAGAATGAGCAGGGTCTTACTCAGGCATCGTTACTCAGGTTCTGAAGTGCAGTAGGTGATACCAGCTTATCAGAGTTCTGTTCCAGAGTCACGTCTCTAAGTGGGACTTCATACCGGTCTGTAACAGAATGATGGGTACAGACGGCTGCACCAGAAGTGTCTTCCAGTATCTAGTCCTCACCACGTGCTGGGCCCTGCAAAGTGGTGTCTTGGGGCCCTTCTTTTCTCACTGATTTTCTCGGGGACGGTGCAAAGCAAAAGGTGTCTGCCCTGAGGAGTGGACAGCCCTGAGGAGTGGACAGCCCTGAGGAGTGGACAGCCCTGAGCTTTACGCAGCACTTTGCACAGTCGAGGTAAGATGAGCACAGGGGGTGTTTAGAGAGGTAAAGGACTTAGTCTCAGGACCAGGAATTCCACAGGCAGATGAAGATTCAGGCTGGGCTTTTCCCGGTTCCTCCCATCATAGACGGGCGTGCTGCTGAGGAGAGCTCGAGCGGAGCGCTGCTTGGAGCAAAGCATGGAGTTACCTGCTGCAAGTACAGCCTTCCAGGGGGGGTTGAAGGCAGAGGGTAGGTGTTTAGAGTTGCTCTGGCTGAGGAGAAAGGATTGGTACAGAGAGTTCAAGCGGCTGCAGCGACGATTTGGTGAGCAGGCAAGAAGGACCAGGTTGGCCGGTGCTCGGAAGTGTGGTGATGACATCAGGTTGAGGATGTGGGAGCAGTCAGTGGTCCAGAAGTGAGAGAAGCCTCCGTGCACAGAGAGTGCTGATTGTGAAAGGATTGTGAAGAGATGAGAGTTCCTGTCTCTAGGACTGGAAGCCTTGTTCACCTACCTGGCAGACAACAGTCGGAGCTTTGAGTGGTTCGGAGACAAGACCTGCCTGGGAGCTGCCGAGTGGTTGTTTTCGTGGCTCCGTTAAGCTCTCAGACTGGGCTGAAGCAGGTCTGGTTGGAGTGTTTGCAGCTTTTTACCCCAACAAGCGCCTTTTAGTTGGAGCAGCAGCAGCTGACAGGCAGGTTGGTGTTTTCATGCAGCGATACAGCTGCCCTTGCTTCGGGGGAAGCCCAAGCGACAGGCTGCGTTGTACTCAGCAAGTGAGAAGAGGTGTTCTCATCCGGGTGTCGCTCTGCTCCCCTGCCCTTGGCAGAGCACGTGAAAGGACAGGTCGGTTTGGTTTTCCCCGTGGCTGGAGCCTCTCTGCTTGGAACGGGTGTAGACACCAGGCTGGAGGAGGAGCAGCAGAAGTTGTGCACGGCAAAACAAGCCTGCCCTGGTGGCCCCTTCAGAAGCAGCTCTTCATGCCTGAGCCCTGACACTGCTTTGGTTGGCCGGTGCACGCAGCTGCTGCACGGCAGCAGTGCCGCTGAGTGGCTTTGGGCGTCCCTGGCGGCAGGGCAGAAGCTCCTGGACACGCTGTGTCTTGCAGGTGTTTTCCCCTCTCTCTGGAGATCGGCCTTTCAGCGTGTGTGAGCACATCCTTACCTCCCCGTCTCACCAGCTTGCCAGACTCGAACTAGTCCTCGTGGGCCGAGCATCTCGTTCTTGTCCTGCTTCCTTCTTCCTCTCTCAGAGAGGGAGGTTCTCACGGACGGGCTCGGAGTTGACGTAGCGCTTGCTCCCCTGGAACGTGATGTCGGATACACCGGAGTGGAGGGGATGGCCGTAGAACACTCAGGGGTCGCCGTCTCTTGGCTGAAACCCGTGCTGCTTTCTCAGCTGCCCGTGGGAAGCCCTTGTTTCGGGACGTGCTTTCCGAAGAGCGAGCAGCGCAGAGGTCAAGGCAGTCACACACTGAGCGGAGCGTGGCCCAAACGAAGCAGCCGCCATGCGTCCTGCAGACTGGGGTTTCCAGCTGCCGTGCGGTAGGAGCTGGATGCACACGTAGGGGCGGCTGACTGAAGCGATTCGGTGTTCCTGGAGTCCGGCTGTGCGTCCTGCAGACCGGGGTTCCCAGCTGCTGTGCAGTAGGAGCTGGATGCACACGTAGGGGCGGCTGACTTAAGCGATTCGGTGTTCCTGGAGTCCGGCTGTGCGTCCTGCAGACTGGGGTTTCCAGCTGCTGTGCAGTAGGAGCTGGATGCACACGTAGGGGCGGCTAACTGAAGCGATTTGGTGTTCCTGGAGTCCAGCATACGTACGTGCGATCAAAGCGCTTCCACCTTCAGGCTCGGCTTGCTGTGGACAAAGATGTTCGAGGAGGTTGAGGTCTTTCTTTGCTTTAGCCTGGTAGCTCTAGGTCGCTCAGCCTTGAGCGCACGCTGCACGGACGGGTTCTTGGTTCTGAAGACCACCTGAGCAGCAGCAGCCGTGCGCTGCGAGGTTGGTTTGCACGCCTTCGTGTGTCGCGGTGCAGACACCGGCCTTGGCACTTGCAAAGCAGTTCTCAAGGGCATGCCGGTTCCTGGAGGAGCGTGGTTTCCTGGGGAACTTGCCTTATTCCCTGTTCTGAAGCACTTACAGGCATCTTGTGGGCCCGGAGACGGAGCACGCTGACAGCTTGCCTGGCAGCCAGGGTGTTGGTGGGTCTTGGTCCCGGACGAAAGGCTGATGTTGAGGGAAGGCATTGCTGCACGCGTCTCGGAGGAAGAAGCCCACGCGCCGTGGCTCCTGGTGGTTGTGGAAGCCTCCTGTAGGTACCGAACCTTCCAACTGCGCGTAGGGCGGTGAGGAAGAGCGGAATGAAACGGTGGGGTCGCAGCTTGCCTTGTGCGTTTGTCCGGACGGGCCGTGTCTTCTGTCACTTGCGTTGCTTTAAAAGGTAGCGGTAACTGCGGGTGCCCCGCGTGGAAGAAGCCGTGCCGCTGCTCTAGCAGAGTGCTGTTGCTCCTCCTGCATGCACTGGGAAGGCAGTTGCTGCTCTGGAGTGCTGCTCGGTAACGTTTCACTTCTGAAAGTACCTCTGCGGAAGGGAAGGGGCACCGTGTCGCATGGCGGGTGTCTCCACGCGGTGTCGCGTGTCCAGCTCTGCTGGGAGAGGTCAGTACACTGAGACGATGGCTTTGTGCTTGTTTCACAGATCTGCCTGCGGTCAAATACGTGACCATGGGGGATATGAAGACCCCAGACTTTGATGACCTCCTGGCAGCCTTTGACATACCAGACATGGTTGATCCAAAAGCAGCGATTGAGTCTGGCCACGACGACCACGAGAGCCACATAAAGCAAAACGCCCACGCCGACGACGATTCCCACGCGCCGTCGGCGTCGGACGTCGGCGTGAGCGTCATTGTGAAGCACGTGCGCACTATTGACTCTTCCGAAGGAGCGGACAAGGAGGGCCACCATTCCACGGGCAACGGGCTGCATAATGGCTTTCTGGCGGCGTCGGCTCTGGACAGTTACGGTAAAGACGAGGGAAAGTCGCTGAAGGATGATGGTTCAGCTCCTGCGTCTGCGCTGAAGGACTCAGCCTTCAACCAGTTCAGCCCGATATCAAGTGCCGAAGAATTTGATGATGATGAAAAGATCGAGGTGGACGACCCCCCAGATAAAGAGGAGATCCGTGCAAATTTCAGAGCAAACGTCTTGGCGGGCTCTGTGTCGCAGCAGGAATACGACAAACTGAAGGCACTTGGAGGGGAGAACCTGATTAAATCTGCAGTCCCCGTTGCAGGTGGTACGGAGAAAAGTAAGGCTGCTAAACGAGAGGCGGAGACAAACTCGGTGAGTCTGAGCGTCTACGAGTCTTTCAAAGCCCGTAAAGCAGAGGACAAACTGCTCAAAGACAATTCTGAGAAGCTCCTGGAAAACAGGGTGCTTGATGGAAAGCTGAGCACTGAGAAGAGCGAAGCGAACCTTGGCAGCATCTCACAGTCCAAAGCCAAGTCGTCCGCAAAGCTTTCCTCGTGCATCGCTGCAATTGCGGCGCTGAGCGCTAAAAAGGCAGCTACGGATACCGGTAAAGAGCTACAGCTGAATTCAGGAGACTCCTCTCCGCTGCCAAAAGAGGTGAGTGAAAGCCCCCGGGCTACCGACAAATCCCCCGAGTCTCAGAGTCTCATCGATGGTGCTAGAAAGCCGCCCGTCAAGCCACCGGATAGTCCCCGGAGCGTGTCGAGCGAGAACAGCAGCAAAGGGTCTCCGTCTTCTCCCGCGGGGTCCACACCAGCAATTCCCAAAGTTCGCATAAAGACCATCAAGACTTCTTCTGGGGAGATCAAGAGAACTGTTACCAGAGTGTTGCCAGAAGTCGATTTGGACTCCGGGAAGAAGCCGGAGCAGGCTGCTTCCGTAGCCACGTCCATGACGTCTCTGCTGTCGTCGCCGGCTTCTGCTGCTGTTCTTTCCTCTCCTCCTAGAGCTCCGCTGCAGCCCGCCGTAGTCACCAACGCGGTCGCATCCTCGGAGCTGGCACCAAAGCAGGTCACTATCAAGCCTGTGGCTACGGCCTTTCTCCCCGTGTCGGCGGTGAAGACGGCAGGGTCGCAAGTGATTAATCTGAAGCTGGCGAACAACACCACGGTGAAGGCCACCGTCATTTCAGCCGCGTCGGTGCAGAGCGCCAGCAGCGCCATCATCAAAGCTGCCAACGCCATCCAGCAGCAGACTGTTGTGGTGCCCGCGTCGAGCCTCGCCAGCGCGAAACTTGTGCCAAAGACGGTCCATCTCGCCAACCTTAACCTTCTGCCTCAGGGTGCTCAAAGCACCTCTGAACTCCGCCAGGTGCTAACGAAGCCGCAGCAGCAAATAAAGCAGGCGATCATCTCCGCGGCGGCCACCCAGCCTTCGAAGAAAGTGTCTCGCGTCCAGGTGGTGTCGTCTCTGCAGAGTTCTGTGGTGGAGGCGTTCAACAAGGTGCTGAGCAGCGTCAATCCCGTACCGGTTTACATCCCCAACCTCAGTCCCCCGGCCAGTGCCGGCATCACGCTGCCGACGCGCGGCTACAAGTGTTTGGAGTGCGGCGACTCCTTCGCTCTCGAGAAGAGCCTCACCCAGCATTACGACAGGAGGAGCGTGCGCATCGAAGTGACTTGCAACCACTGCACCAAGAACTTGGTTTTCTACAACAAGTGCAGCCTCCTCTCCCACGCACGTGGCCACAAGGAGAAAGGCGTCGTCATGCAGTGTTCACACCTCATTTTAAAGCCGGTCCCGGCGGACCAGATGATAGCAGCGTCGCCGCCGGGCGGTAGCTCTGCGCCGGCGCTCCAGAGCCCTGCGGGAGCCGGCCCGCATCCTCTCGCCAAGATCCAGTCGGCCGTGACTGGGATGGTGATCTCAGCCCCAGCCAGCACCCCCGTCGTTCCAGCGATGCCGCTCGACGAGGATCCCTCCAGACTCTGTAGGCACAGTCTGAAGTGCCTGGAGTGTAACGAGGTTTTCCAAGACGAGACGTCTCTCGCGACGCATTTCCAGCAGGCTGCCGACGCCAGCGGACAAGTAGAGTATCACACGTTTCCATTCCAGTGTTTCCCCTAGAGCCTGGGGGCTGCGGGTGGTCTCGCTCTCGTTTAGCTGTTGGCTCCCACAGTTTTGCAGGACTCCTCTTAACGTTCCTTTAGGCCCCGAAGCCGGAACCGTGCCCCGGTTGCTGAAGCTTCGCGGCAGCTTCCTCCCGGCTGCGCGCTACGATGCTTCGGTCTTGACCAAGAGTCTTTGGGAGTTGAGTGGCAGCCTCGCCGCCAGCCCGGCTGGCGAGCCCCAGCGGTAGTTCTAACTGATCCCAGTCTCAACACGTCGTTCCCTTGCAGCCCCGTGAGTGAGCTGGGCATTGCCCTCAGCCCTAGGGTCTCCAGGCAGGTGGCACGCTGACACGACATGCATGCTGCTCCCTCTAGGTCTTCCTCAACCAGCAGCGAGCGGTGGTGCTCACCGGCTCGCTGAGCCACGTGGCCAGCGCTCGATTGGCCTTGCTCTTCCTCGCTGCTGCCTCCCACAGACCGTTCGAGACGTCTTTGCTCGCGTACGTGGCCGAGCGCGAAAGCCAGGACGTCGTGCAACAAACGCCGATGCCGGCCAGCGTGCGCTGTGGTTTGTAACCCCAGGAGTTGAGGTGGCTAGTAAGCGGTGCAGCTGGCTTTCTGCTGGGGCGTGCCGATTGAAGAGGCCCTGTGTGTTCAGAGCGCCCGGGCGAGCTTGCTGTGGTAGAGTGTGGCTGAAGCCTTGCGGACAGGCTCAGGCCGAGTGAGACCAGCACCCAGCTGCTCCTGGGGGTGGAACAGGGTAGAGGTTTTCAAGTCCTGCAGCCAGTCGTAGCAGCACAGGCAGCATCTGTTCACTCAACCCTGGAGCTGGTCTGTTCACTCAACCCTGGAGCTGATCTGTGGCCATGCAGCGGTGACACTGCGCCCACCGCCGCTGCCGGAGAGGCTGGTGCACGCAAGTACCCTTGCCGCCCCCCGGCTAGCAGCCTTGGGCTGCAGTTGCCTGGATTCCCAGTGAAGTGGCGCCTGAAGTGCCGGCGTAGGACGGTGCAGGCGCGGCGTAGGTCGTTGAGGCTGTTTATGGGAAAGAAGGTAGCGGAGTGGAGTCTCTCCTGAGGCCTGGCAGCGGTTTAGATGGTGTCCAGTGGCTGACTGCACCAGCTCTGGAGGTACCTAACTAGCCACTCACTGTTTGACGGTGCTTGGTGCTGTCAGGTTCTGTCTGTCCATAGTTGCTCCCTTTGGTATCGGGATGAGGTCCAGCAGCCCTCGTGAAAACCCTGATGTTCTTGGGGCTGCTAAGTCCAGCAGTTGAAGAAGGCACCGAGACAAAACATGTGTGTGAGAGAGACGAGTGCGCTGGGAGAGGTGAGGGCAAGGCGTGGAGCACGGAGTGAAGTCGTCGCCTCCTGTGGGCACTTCCTCTGCGTGGACAAGTGAACTGTGTAGGATCCCCTTCCTGCTGCTCGTGCCCAGTGCTTCCTGCCCTGTTGCTGCCACGCTGCGCTTGGCACTGCCCTGCCCTGGGGAGAGGATGAGTGAAAGGCAGGAAGAAGGACAGTGACCAGCTGGATTTTGCAAGCAGATCGGGAAGGAAGTGGTGACTTGCAGACATCACCCGGTTGCTCTCGACGTGGAGGTTGTGTTTGCAGGGCTCCTAGAAGCTGTTTCTTCCCCGGTGAGGGCAGAGCGTTGAAGCAAAGTAGAGCAGCCCTAGTGGTTCAGAGGAGTTCCCCATGGAGTCTTTGTTGCCCTGCTGTACTTCACTCCCGTTCACACTCCCGTTAAGGGAGCCGGACCCCCGGCTCCATCCCCTTCGTGCTCGCAGTCCTTGGGTGCCTTTGTTTTCCACGGCACCAGTTTCTCTTCTAAGCCCTTTTTTTCTCCCTGAGGCTTGGTGGTGAAATGCAGGCGGGGTTGGATTGAGAGAGCTGGAAGCTTGGGGCACCTTCAGCCAGCAGTAGCAGGCGCTGAGGCATCCCAGCTCTGTTTGCAGGGCTGCTCTGGAAGCCCTGGGTGTCCCTGGGGTGAGAAGCTTTGCTGTTCCCATATGTGACCAGACAGTGCTCCAGGTCTCGTGAGCCCCCCGTGAAGGACAAGTGATAGGCTTCAGGTAGCCATGGAAGGGGTAGTTGCGGTTAGTCAACACTCTGCCAAAGCCAGACGGCCGCTGCTCTTGTCGGGAACACCGGGCAGGCGCTGAGGCGGTTCAGGGCTTGCTGTGGACCCCGGTATTCAACGGTCCTCTGCGAGGAGACTCCAGCTTTTGCATTGGCTCTGCAGGCTTCTTCCTTCTGTCTTGGCAAGCTGGGGTCTGCCTCCTGTCGAGTCGCTGGGCACCGGGTTCTGGGAGGCGTCTTGCTGGTAACAGTCAGTTGGACACCAGTGCCAGGTGTTTGTACCTCTGCTGGTTCTCCAGCAGTGGTGGCTTTGATCCTGCTCGTACGTGAGCTGGATCATACTGGTTTATAAGAGGGATTTGAAGGAGGGGCTGACTTCTTGTGGAGCACCTGCTTTCTACTTCGGTGTGTGATCAGCGTGCAGCGGCAGATGCCTTCTGGTGGTCTTGGGCTAGCAGCTCAGTGAGTTACTCCTGCGTGCGTAAAGGTCGCCCTGCAGAGGAAGGCTCTGCCCGAGCTCCCTCGCTGGGGCTCGGGTGTGCGGTCTGTTGATGCGGTGCAGGGGCTCAGTCCTAGCCTGGGAAGGTGGAAGTGTCTCTCTCCAACAAGTCCATTCTGCTGGTGGTGTAGGTGATGCCTGGGAAGGCCTGAGGAGCAGGGCGAGCACAGACAGTCGGTTCTGCTGGTGGTGTTGGTGATGCCTGGGAACACCTGAGGAGCAGGGGGAGCACAGACAGTCAGTTCTGCTGGTGGCCTGGGAACACCTGAGGAGCAGGGGGAGCGCAGACAGTCAGTTCTGCTGGTGGCCTGGGAACACCTGAGGAGCAG
>JAOXOE010000874.1:107446-137611 GCA_028565055.1 Phoeniculus purpureus
TGATGTGGAACCTCCTCTGTTCCAGCTCACACCCACTGCCCCTTGTCCTATCAGTAGATGCCCCTGAGCAGAGCCTGACACCCACCCTTCATATATTTGTCAATGTTCATGAGGCCACCCTCAGTCTCTGTTTCTCCAAGCTGAAGAGCCCCAGCTCCCTCAGCCTTTCCTCAGCAGGAAGATGCTCCCCTCTCTCCATCATCTCTGTGGCTCTGTGCTGGACTATCTCCAGCAGCTCTGTGTCCTTGTGGAACTGAGGGGCCCAGAACCAGACACAAGATTCCAGCTGTGGTCTCAGCAGTACACAGCAGATGGGGAGGAGAGCCTCTCTGTATCTACTAACCAACCCCCTTCTGATCTACCCCAGGATGCTGTTGGCCGCCTTGGCCACAAGATCATCCAGTTCTAACCCCCGACACCTCTCACCAGACCACGTTGCCCACAACCTCATCCACCCTGGCCTCCTCGTATGGGAGATGCTCCACTCCTTTAATCATCTTTGTAGCTGGAGAATCGGCTGCAAATTGTTCTTTGATCCAGATTCAGGAATAACTTCTAAAGCTGTGGAGTAACTCCAGAAATTGTGTTTAACTCTTAATTACCAGAAGAATTTGGATAAAGCCAGTGAAATCCTATGCTCAGGAACATGCTGGGCTGGGATCTCATGGGACATGATGATGGAATACTGTCCGGTGTCTTCTCAAGACCATACAGCCCTCGTTCAGTCCAAGGGCATTGAGATGGAATCAGGAGAGGAAATAACATCCCTGTAGCTCAACTAAACCTCTACAATGAGCTGGCGTTACAACTAGGAGTGAAATTCCAGTGTCCTGATCTTCAGCCTCATGGTGGGGCCTTGCTTCGAGGTTAACAAAACAGCCTCTTGGCACCTGATGACTTGTGGGAGGTTCCCAGTAAATGCCAGTTCAACTGTAGAGTTAAAAGAGACACTATTGGGTTTTTTTTTCTTTTTTTCAACCTAGAGAGAGGGAAGATGTTGATGCTGAAGATGGGGAGACCCTGGCCCAGGCTGCCCAGAGAGGTGGGCATTTATCATTCCAAGGGGCACTTTTTCTTCTCCCATTCGTTCTCCCATCAGCAAGTTGATGGAACAGTTATGGAAGGATAAAGAAGGTCTCTATTTTTAGCTTTCTCCTAACACAATGGAGCAGCTGGAGACGAGGTGGCCAAGAGCCAGCTCTCCATGGGCCACCAGAAAGCCTTCGTCAGACCCCAGTGTGCAAATCATTGAGTCAACAAAATGTCACCCAATAAAGAGCTCGAAACAAAGAGAAATCAACCCAAACGAGCCCAACTCTTGAGTTCCCAGAGCTTCTGTTCAAGTAAAACAGTCATTGTGATGGTTTTGGCTCAGGTTGGTGGAGGAAGGGTGAGATGGAATCAATTAGATGCAGTGAGAATCACTTTTGCTTCAGTTCTTCATCGTCTGTGAACTTGTAGAGTAGGACTGATGGTTGAACTTGATGATCCCAAGGATCTTTTCCAACCTGAATGATTCTATGATTCTATGATCTGTGTTTGCTGCTGGCTGAGATGTCGCAGCCTTGAATCATCTTCTGGATGGTGAGGTTTCATCCTTGGAGATGTTCAAAGGCAGTTTGGATGGGGCTCTGGGCAACCTGGTCTGGTGAGAGGTATCGCTGCTCCTGGTTGGGGTCTGGTGAGAGGTGTTGCTGCACCTAGTTGGGGTCTGGTGAGAGATGTCACTGCTCCTGGTTGGGATCTGGTGAGAGATGTTGCTGCCCCTTGTTCAAACTGGATGATCTCTGAGGTATCTGCCCACCAAACTGTTAGGGTTGTGGTTCTAGGGTGAGGAGCTAGGATTACTGAACCCTAAGTTAGAGCTGATCTGTTTGGTGGATCCTCAGCTACTTCCTTCCCTTTTTGCATCGAGGGAGTAGAATCATCATTTCAGAGACGTTGAAATGACACACAAAGATCAAGAAGATCTTTTAAAGATCATAGAGATTCATTGAGGTTGGAGAAGACTTTCAGGATCATTGAGTCCAACCATCAATCCAGCTGTCTCAAGGTCACTGCTAAACCCTGTCCCTGAGCTCCACATCTCCACATCCGGGGATGGTGATTCAACCCCCTTCCTGGACAGCCTGTTCCAAGGTCTGAGGACCCTTTCCAGGAAGACGTTTCACCTCATGGCAAACCTAAACCTCTCCTGGTGCCACTTGAGGCCGTTTCCTCTTGTCATATCCCTTGTTCCTTGTGAGAAGAGACCAACCTCCACCTCTCTACAACCTTCTTTCAGGCAGTTGCAGACAGCAGTCAGGTCTCCCCTCAGCCGCCTTTCCTCCAGACTACCCAGCTCCAGCTCCCTCAGCCGCTCCTCACAGGGATTGTTCTCCAGACTCACCACAGCTTTTCTTCCTTTCCAAGTTGAGATTCTTCCTTACCTTTAGGCTGTGTAATTTATTTGCTGTGATGCTGTCAGCCTCTCTCCAGTAGTTCCTTGTCTCTCTTGAACTGGGGAGCCCAGAATTCAACCCAGGTCTCCAGATACAGTCTCATGAAGACAGAGTAGAGAGGGAGGAGAACCTACCTTGACCTGCTGACCGCGATCTTCTCAATCTATCCTGTCATACCACCTGGAAACCTTCTAGGTCCTTCCTGTGACTTAATCTCCTTGAATTTCCAGTCATTCCCACCTCTCTGTCTTCTACTCCATTGTCACCCCAGACATTTTCACTTGGAGAAGTCAAGTAATCAGGTGTTTCACCTCCTTTTACAGAGGTGACCTGGTTTCCCTTCTTCTCCCTACTCCTTTGTCAGATGATCCAACAGACATCATGTTTTCTACCTCTTCACTCCTATATCAGATGATCCAACAAACGTCATCTTCTCTACCTCTTCTCTCCACTTCTGTGTCAGATGATCCAATGAACATCATCTTCTCCACCTCTTCACTCCTGTGTCAAATGCTCCAACAAACATCACCCTCTCTACCTCTTCTCTCCTGCATCAGATGATCCAACAAAGATCACCTTCTCTGTATTTCCCCTCTAGCTGGGCTCTGGACAGTCTTCACCCTCGGAGGAGTGGGGAGTAAAGCACCACCACAGCTGGAGCAGAGCTCTCCTCTCGCTAACCAGAGTCTCCTGCTTCTCCTGGTCTTGGCCAACCTCACGGATGCTCCAGACGCTCCCAATCCCTACAGACAAGCAATTATGTCCTTCAAGAACACCCAAGGTTTGTATCTCTTCTTCTTTCTAAGCTTGACATGATGGAAGTGATCATTCCAAGCATTGCTTTTTCATGGAGAAGCTTTAATAGGTTGTTTTCTTCTGGGGGGTTTGAGATCGAGCTGCTGGGACTTAACGGAAGGGACAGAGGGAGAAGGATTCTCATTCCTTCATGCTTGAGAAATGTGAGAAAGCTGATAGGACAAGGGGGATGGGTTCCAGCTCAAAGAGGAGAGTTTGAGCTGAGATCTGAGGAGGAAATTCCTCCCGGTGAGAGTGCTGAGGCCCTGGAACAGGCTGCCCAGGGAGGTTGTGGCTGCTCCATCATCCCTGGAAGTGTTCAGGACCAGGTTGGATGGGGCTGTGGGCAACCTAGTCTGGTGACAGGTGTCTGGGGTTAGAACTGGATGATCTTGTGGCCGAGAAGGCCAACGGCATCCTGGGGTGGATCAGAAGAAGGGTGGTTAGTAGGTAGAGAGAGTTTCTCTGCTGCCACCTGTACTCTGCCCTGCTGCAACCACATCTGGAATCTTGTGTCCAGTTGTGGCCCCCTCAATTCCAGAAGGACACAGAGCTGCTGGAGAGAGCCCAGCACAGAGCCACAGAGATGCTGCAGGGAGGCGAGCATCTCCCTGCTGAGGGAAGGCTGAGGGAGCTGGGTCTCTTGAGCTTGGAGAAAAGGAGCCTGAGGGGTGACCCCATGAATGTTGATCAATGTGGAAAGTGTGGGTGTCAGGAGGATGGAGCCAGGCTCTGCTCAGTGTCATTTAAAGATAAGACAGGGGGCAGTGGGTGTGAGCTGGAACAGCGGAGATTCCACATCAGTATGAGAAGGAAGTTCTTCATGGTGAGGTGGACAGAGCCCTGTAAGGGGCTGCCCAGTGAAGTTGTGGAGTCTCCTTGTCTGGAGATGTTTCAAACCTTCCAGGCCATGTTCCTGTGCGACTGGATCTAAGGGATCTTGCTGTGGCAGGAGGGGAATTGGGCTGGATGATGAATTTATTTATTAAAAGTCGAGGGCTGTGGGGGGTTTGCTCTCTTTCAGACAGCACTGCTTTCTCGTCATCCAATCCCCACGCCTTCCAGATTAATTTCAACAGCTTGTACACTGCTCTGTGCGAGCAGCAGAAGTCCGATCAAGCCACCCTCCTCCTCTACATGCTGCTGCATCAGAACGGCAACGTCCGCACCTACGTTTTGGCGCGAACAGACGTTGAAAATCTTGTAGGTATCACTCTGCTGCTCTTCCCTGTCGCTGGGAAACTTGAGTGTCACCACTGACATGGTTTAAAAACCCCTGTCCCCCTGTACTCAGCACTGGTGTGGCCGCATCTTGAGTACTAGATCCAGTTTTGGGCCCCTTAGTACAAGGGAGACGTTGAGGGGCTGGAGCAGGTGCGGAGGAGGGTGACGAAGCTGGGGAAAGGGCCTGGAGAATCGATCTGATGAGGAGATATGGAAAGACTTAGGGCTGTTTACTCTGAGGTCTGTTTCTACCCACCTCTTGGTCTGAGGTTTAAAAGGAGCCTCTCAAGGTTCAACCTGACCTGGGATGGTGCCAGGGGTAGGGCTTCTCCCACCTCTCTGGGCAACCTCAGCCAGGGTCTCCCCACCAGCAGCAGCAACAAGCTCTTCCTTGTCTCCCGGCTGAAATTTCCTCTTCCAGTTTAACCATCACTCCTGGTCCTGGCACAGCAGTCCCTGCTCAAAAGTCCATCCCCAGCTTCTCTTTGAGCCCTGGAAGGTCTCCCTGAAGCTTCTCTTCTCCAGTTGAACCCCCCCGTAGCTCTCCCAGGCTGGTTCCACTCACATAATTTTTAGTGGGATCTTGTTTCCTAACTCTGGTCTCCTCTGTAGATGGAAGGTTGAAAGAGGAAGTGGAAAGGGGAAATAGAGGTGGGAAGAAGAGGTTTTGAGAAGCTTCCAAGGTCTCTTTGGGGCAGGAAGCCTGGAGGAACCATCAAATTGATTTACTTGATGAACTTCAAGGTCTTCTCCAAGTCCAAGTATTACCCCCCAGCACTGCCAGGTCCCCACTAACCCCTGTCCCTCACCCCACATCTCCATGGCTTTGCAACCCCTCTAGACACAGGGACTCCAGACTTGGACAACCCTTGTGTGGTTTGAAGATGTTTCAGCTGGTTCGGGTCTGGTTCCGACTGTTTTGAGGCTAATTGTAAGAGAACACTGTAGTCACTTCAAACTCTTGAGAAGGATTCAGTGTCCTGGCTGCTCACCAGGATAGGTTCCACACGCTTCATCTTTCCTCACTCAGCCTGTTTGGAGCAGCAGCAAGTTCTTAGGTGTCTAGAAGCTTGTAGGACCCAGTTCACCAGCTCCACTAGTTCACTGTCTCCACTTATTGTTCTTCCAGGATATTTTGGGATTTATGTCCATTTCTACCTCCATGCAGCTGCTGCCATGAGGTTTCTGATGGCTCGAGCTCTTCATCCCGGTGGAACCAGGTTGAACCTCGGGCTGAACTCTCCTTTTGCTTTGGAATTGGAAAACCAGCCCTTTAACCTGCCCCAAAGTGGTCCTTTACTGTGATTCTCTCAACACACACAAGTGGGATTTGAGTTTCAGCTCTACAGATGGCCCAGCCTGGCTGTGGTTCATGAGGAGAAGCCTCCCAGACCAGGTTCAACTGGTTAGAAATGATCCTTTTCCCAAAGTTTAGTGGAGAACTGAAGCTCCCAGTACCTGTAGTAACTGGTATAACTGGAAATCTCATCTTAGGGACCAACATTCCATCGCTGACTGGACTGACTTCTCTTTAGGCTTAAAAGGCAGATGGAAGAGGTTCCAGCACCGTTTAGGGGCTGGTTATTCCAGAGGGAGGAATCTCTGGGGGATCATTAAGGACCCATGGGAGGTTCAGAGCTTCAGAGGTGCTGGGAGATGAAGCTGATCCACTGGTTTTTCCTTCTGGAAAGGTGCTGCCAATCCTAGAGATCCTGTATCACGTCGAGGAGAGGAACTCCCACCATGTCTACATGGCCCTCATCATCCTGCTCATCCTTACGGAGGACGATGGCTTCAACCGATCCATTCATGAAGTGGTGAGAATTCTTCTGTTTTGTTAAAGAATTCTTCTTTGTTTGGGAAATAATCCTCCTTTTTTGGGAAATAATTCTTGGTTTTGCTAAATAATTCTGACTTTTTTCTAAATAATTTATGTATTTTGCTAAATTCTGATTTTTTTGCTCAGTAATTGCTAAATTTTGCTAAATAATTATTAAATTTTGCTAAATAATTATTATTTTTGCTAAATAATTCTTAGATTTTGTGAAAGAATTCTTAGATTTTCCTAAATAGTTCTTGTTTTTTGGTAAACCCTAATTTTTTTGTGGAAAAAAGTCTTATTTTTCGGTAAATCCTAACTTTTTTGCGAAAGAAGTCTTGTTTTTTGCCTAATAATTATCTTTGTTTGCTGAAGAATTCTTAGATTTTGCTAAAGAATTCTTATTTTTGCTAAATAATTCTTAGATTTTCCCAAATTATTCTTTTTTTTGTAAATCTTAATTTTTTTTTGCTTCAAAAAATCTTGGTTTTTGGTAAATAATTCTTTTTTTGTCTGTAATTCTTAGATATTGCTAAATAATTCTCATATTTTGAGAAAGAACTCTTATATTTTCCTAAATAATTCCAATTTTTTGTCAATAAATTGTATATTTTGCTAAATAATTCTTATTTTGGGGAAATAATTCTTCTATTTTGCTCTATAATTCTGAGTTTTTACTAAATTCGTAGATTTTGCTAAACATTTCTTAGGTTTTGCTAAATATTTCTTAGATTTTGCTAAAGAATCCTTATTTTTTCTAAATAATTCCTAGATTTTCCTAAGTAGTTTTTTTTTTTTTTGTAAATAATTATTTGTTTTTGGTAAATCGGGTGGTTTTTTGCTAAAAAATCTTGGGCTTTCTAAAGAATTCTTCTTTTTTTGTCAATAATTTTTATATTTTGCTATAGAATTATTTTTGCTAAAGAATTCTTTTATTTGGAATAATTCTTAGATTTTGCTTTAAAATTCTTAGATTTTACTAAATAATTCTTACTTTTCTGGTAAATAACTCAGCATTTTTTTGTTGTATCTTATTTTTTGCTAGGTAATTCTTATATTTTGCTAAATAATTCTATTTTTTGGATAAATAATTCTTATATTTTGCTAGATAATGCTTTGATTTTCCTAAATAGTTCATTTTATCACAGTTTAACTCTTTGATCACAATTTAACTCTATTTAATCACCATTTAACTCATATTTCATCATCATTTAATTGTGTATTGCGTCACAATTGAACTATTTTTACGCTGTTAAGAAACATCTCAGAAGCAACATTAGGGGAAACCATGACTCTCAGTTTCATGGTTCAAATAGAAATGAGTTCCTGTCCTCTGCACCTGCAGTTCTTCCACCCTGAGGTGGAGATTTATTGGTTTTAGAGTCCCTCTCTCTCTCTCTGGGGTGAGACCAGCGTATGAATGTGTCTTGTCCGTGGTAACAGCTGCTAACATCTTCAGCAATCTCTGGGAGCTTCATGTTTTCATGGAATCAATCATTTAGATTGGAAAAGACCTTGAAGATGAAGCCCAACCATTAACCCAGGGATTGGGGTAATGGAGGGTCAGAGAGATTAATGAAACAAAAAATTTAACATTTGGGGCTTCCTAGCAAAGAAAGAAGAGGTAGGATGGTGAATTGTGCTGGAGAAGGTGAGGTCCAACTTCTTTTGGATGCGAGACTGGAGTGGATAGGATGTGCATGGGAACTGTGGAAGCTGGGAAGAGAAAGATCTGAGAAGAAGCAATGGAAAATGGGGAGAGTGATTGCTCTTACATAGGGACAGGAAGCCATAGGTGGGTGCGTATGATGTGATTGAAGACGTTGGAGGGCTCAAGGTCCTACTCAGGGTCATCTAACTTGTGCCAGTCCTGTTCCTCTTGTTCCCTGAGGGAGGAGAAAGCTCACAGAATTATTAAGGTTGGAGAAGACTTACAAGATCATCAAGTCCAACCATCAACCCGATGCCGTCCACGATGAGACCTGAGACTCCTGAGTTTCATCCCAGTCTCCATATCTCCTGCTATGGGGGAAACAGTGAGCCTCCAGCTTTCTAGAGACATCACAGAATCACAGAACATTAGGGATTGGAAGGGACCTCGAAAGATCATGTAGTCCAATCCACCTGCCAGAGCAGGATCACTCTAGACCAAGTCTCACAGAAACATACCCAGGCGGGTTTTAAACGTCTCCAGAGAAAGAGGTTCTCTCCAGAGAAGGAGATTGTCTCGTCTGGACACCATCCTTGGCAACCTGCTCTGGGTGACCCTGTTCTACCAGTGGGGTTGGATTGGATGATTTCCAGATGTCCCTTCCAATCCCACCAGACTGGGTGATAAACCTTGATAGTAGAGAGCACTGAAAGACTTGAAGCTTGAAGCTTTTAACATAGCTGATGACTTTCTCCAATGGATTAAGGGAAGAGGCCTCACCTCTGGCAGGAAGGTTCCAACTTGAGGTCATCAGCTCATACAATTGCCTCTTGCCCAACCAGTAACAAGGGAAAACGGGGAGGAGCTGGAGACTTCACAGTGGGTCTGAACTTTGCTCTAATCATTTATTTCCTTTCAGATACTAAAAAACATCACTTGGTATGCCGAGCGTGTCCTAACGGAGATCTCACTCGGGAGCCTCCTGATCCTAGTGGTGATAAGAACCATCCAGTACAACATGACACGGACCAGGGTAAGAGCTTCGTGAAGCGTTTGCACATGTAGGGGAGGTTTCCATCATGAATTCACTTTCAAACAGGGGGTAAGGGATTTGTTGGCATCTGAATTTACAGGAGGGAAGGAACAAGGGGATCAGTTTTATTAGCTGGTTCTGAATTTAACACGCAGTGTCAGATTTGTTCCTTGATTCATCAAGAGGGATTCACTGAAGACCATAATTCAAGCATACAACACATCTTCAAGTTTCTTTAGTTTTACAAGTCCTTTAGTTTCTACAGTCTTTCAGTTTCTAATGCTTTTTGTTTCTGAAGTTCTTTAGTTCTAAAAGTTCTTTAATTGCTAAAGTTCTTAAGTTTGTACGGTTTTTGAATTTCTGAAGTTCTCTCATTTCTACAGTTTTTTAGTTTCTAAAGTCCTCTAGTTCTAAAAGTCCTTTAGTTTCCAAAGTCTGTGAGTTTCCAAAGTCCTTTAGTTCTAAAAGTTGACTTTTACAGTTCTTTAGTTCTAAAAGTTCTTTAGTTTCTGAAGTTCCTCAGTTTCTAAAATCCTTTTGTTCTAAAAGTTCTTCAGTTTCTACAGTCCTTGAGTTTCTAAAGTTCTTTAATTTTTCAAAGTTCCTTAGTTCCAAAGGTTCTTCAGTTTCTGAAGTTCTTTAGTTCTGAAGTCCTTTAGTTCTAAAAATTCTATAGTTCTGAAGTCCTTCAGTTGTGAAGTTCTTTAGTTCCTCAAGTTCTTGGTTTCTAAAAGTTCTTTTTCTAAAGTCCTTTATTTCTAAAAGTCCTTGGGTTCTAAAGTCCTTTTAGAACTCAAGTTTTCAGTGTCTATAGTTCTGTAGTTCTAAAGGTTCTTCAGTGTCTACAGTGCTTTAGTTCTAAAAGTTCTTCCGTTTTTAAAGTTCTTTAAAGAGTCTTGAATTTCGAATATTCTTGAATTTCTAAAGTTTCTAAATTCCTTTACTGTCCAGTGTTCTTGAGTTTCTAAAGTTCTTTAGTTTCTGAAGTTCTTTAATTTATAAAGTTTCTTTAGTTCCAAAGTTCTTTAGTCCTAAAAATTCTCAAATTTGAAAAGTCCTTGAGTTCTAAAAGCTTTTCAGTTTCTACAGTTTTTTACTTCTAAAGGTTCTTCAGTTCCAAAAGTCTGTTAGTTCTCAAAGTTCATCATTTCTAAAAGTTCTTGGGTTTCTAAAGTCCTTTAGTTCTAAAAGTACTTCAATGTCTACAGTTCTTTAGTTCTAAAGGTTCTTAAGTTTCTAAAGCTCTTTAGTTCTGAAGTTCATTTCTAAAAGTTCTTGAGTTACTGAAGTCCTTTAGTTTCTAAAGTCTTTTAGTTCTCTAGTTCTTTAGTTCTAAAATTTATTTAATTCTAAAGGTTCTTGAGTTTGTAAAGTCTTTCTGTTCCTAAAATCCTTTCATTCTAAAAGTCCTTCAGTTTGTAAAGTCCTTCAGTCCCTAAAGTTCTTTAGTTTCATGAAGCAGAAGGATATTTCCAACAGTTAAAAGCCTGAAGGTTTTAACATTAAAAAGCATCCAAAAAAATGTACTTAATTCTATTTGAAATTGGAAAATCGAAGGATTTTGCCTTTACAATCAAGACAATTGAGATAAACAATTGTTCGTGGCCTCTATTTGTAGGATTTGGAATTTTGTAAATTCCTATTTTAATCTTCAAATAAGATAAATCCTTCTTGAGTTGGATAAATAGACTTTGATTTTGGATAGGGCCATCATTTCCCTTCTTAGGTGGTCAGATGGTTTCAGGGGTGATGATGAGGTGACCAGCTATGGTGAAAGTAGCAGGGGGATTTGACTGGATGATCTTTTGAGGTCCCTTCCAATCCCAATGTTCTGTGATTCTGTGATTTAGAATCCTGTGAAAGAATTAAGAGGGGGATAAATTCTGAAGCTGAAAAGTAGAGGATAAGTAGGATAAACCCCACGTTTAAGTCACCACCACATAGATACTACTTGTATTCCCACTCCATCCTTTAAAGCAGCTTCGATTCTTGTTTTGATTGATTCCTGTGATTGATATCACAGACCATTATGGATTGGAAGGGACCCGGAATGATCATCCAGTCCAGTCCCCCTGCCACAGCAGGATCCCCTAGACCAAGTCACACAGGAACACATCCAGGCGGGTTTTAAACATCTCCAGAGGAGACTCCACTACAGAAGGATGGTTTGATATGGTGGTGATTGATTCCTTTTCTTTCCGACAGGACAAATACCTTCACACCAACTGCCTGGCAGCCTTGGCAAACATGTCAGCCCAGTTCCGTTCCCTCCACCAGTACGCGGCTCAGAGGATCATTAGGTAACTTGAAATTCAACTCTTCTCAAGATTCCTCTTGAAATTCATCGCTGCTTGAAGCTCAGGAGTAGAGAAACTCAGATTGTTTATGATTTAATAGATCCCGATGGACACTAGAGCTGAAATAATAACTGAGATGACAGTTAGGTCGTAGATACCGATGAACTAAAGAGCTGAAATAATAACTGAGAGTATTTATTAGTAATAAATAGTTGATAGCTACTCCAGTTCTACCCTGTAGGTCATGAACTTGATCCTTTCTAGTTTTTTTCTAGGAAGGTTGCATCATGCAACCTTCTCGTCTTGCCAGCCCGAGGAAAACTGGGTGCATCCAGTGATGTGGAATCAACTGGTAGTAAGGGAGTGGTAATTGTGAGGTAACAAGAGGGACATCTTCTTAAACCACAGCTCTTTAGGGGTTAATTCTTCCCCAGCCCCTTGGCTGATTGTGGAAGTAGGGAGGAGCAACCAGGATGTTTGAGTTCTACCAACATCTGTCGCTGGTTTGGTTTTGTTCTGGTTTATTCCGCTGCTCTTTCTGCAGACTGGAGCCAGATCGGTTCCTGTGGTTGTCTTTGGGCCAGGAAGAGCTTCTCTTGCTGGTCTTATCACAGTATCACAGTACATTAGTCTAGTACACAGTACATCTAGTCTACTCGGTAATCTCACAGTCATCTCACACAACCATTTGGCTTGCAACTGGTGATTCAGAGGAAGCTCGGTTGGATTCACAGAATCACAGAGCATTAGGGATTGGAAGGGACCTTGAAAGATCATCTAGTTCTTTTGATTTCATTGGGTTAAGGGGTGGAGAAGCAGCAACCTCAGGGCTGTTACACACAACTCTTGACTCAACATGAAACACAAACCCATTCAGTGATCCTTTGTGTGGTGGGAGGCTCCATATTTCACAGAATCTCAGAACATTAGGGATTGGAAGAGACCTCGAAAAGTCATCCTGTCTGTCCAGTCCCCCTGACACAGCAGGATCCCCTAGATCCAGTCACACAGGAACATGTCCAGGCAGGTTTTAAACATCTCCAGAGAAGGAGATGCCACTACCCCCTGGGCAGCCCCTTCCAGGGCTCTGTCACCCTCATTGGGAAGAAGGTCCTGCTCATATTTACATGTAACCTCCTTTGTTCCAGCTCACACCCATTGCCCCTTGTCCTGTCATTGGGTGCCACTGATGGAGCAGAGCCTGGCTCCATCCTCCTGACACCCACCCTTCACATATGGGGTCATGCCTCAGTCTCTATTTCTCCAGTCTAAAGAGACCCAGCTCCCTCAGCCTTTCCTCGGCAGGGAGACTCTCTACTCCCTTCAGCATCTGTGTGCACTAGACTCTCCTGCAGCTCTGTGTCCTTCTGGAACTGAGGAATCCACAACTGGACACAAGATTCCAGATGTGGTCTCCCCAGGGCAGAGTAGAGGGAGAGAAGAACTCTCTCCATCTCCTAACCACCCCCATTCTGATCCACCCCATGCTGCCCTTGGCCTTCTTGGCCACCAGGGCCGATTGCTGGCTCCTGGCCATCCTGCTGGCCTGCAACTCTGGAGTTCAAAACTCCAGAGATAGAAGCTCTTAGTAGCTCCCGTTGGTTGAGTCTCTACGGCATTTAGGAGAGAGACCTCCGAGAGGATCTGAGATGGGTTTTTCCACTCTGAAGATCTTCTTTTGCTGGTAGAAAAGTGGACAACAAACAAAAAGGATTTAATTTATCGCTAAGATCACCTGTGGCAAGGGGACTGGACTGGATGATCTTTCAAGGTCCCTTCCAATCTGTAACGTTCTGTGATTCTGTGACTGCTTCAGAAGCAGAAGATCCCACAGGAAAAAACCTCTCGCTGCTCCATCACACCAAGCAGAGTGTCTTTAAATCCCTCTTCTGCTTCTTCTGTCACACCTCAAGTTATCTCTGAGAAGAAGCTGGACTGTCCCCCATGAAAAAGGGGTTTTTACGAGAAGGAAAACCCTAAGAAGATGGAACCTCTCTATGACATCAAGTATTTTAGGGTGTTGGGGTTTTACTCTGTTAAACACTTAACTTGAAATCTGCTTAGCAAGAGCAACTCGATAGACAGGCATCATTTAAGCTTCTCCAGATGCTCAGTGATCCCTTCCTTAACGTGACTATTCCATTGCCTTAATCCTCTTCGGAGCAGCTCCTGCTGGTTGTTTTCAGTTCCTAAGGTTCTAGGAGAGAGTTAGCTGGGAATCTTCCTGCTCGGGACTGTAGAAGACTGATGGATGTGTTTAACAGACGTGGAGATGGGGAGCTTAGGGATTGGGTTTAGTGGTGGCCTTGGGACAGTTGGGTTCATGATTGGACTCGATGATGATCAAGGTCTTTTCCAACCTGAATCAAGGCAGATGCTTGTCCTGTAGGTTCTTACACTGGGGTGGTTGCTGTTCTCAGACCACTAGAGGCTGCCATAGGTCTCCTTCACAAGACATCACAGGCAGCAGGACTCTGTGGAACATCAAATCCTCCCCAGTTTTCCTTGTTTCCTGCAAGTTCAGGGGCCAGGGCTGTGTGAACCACTAGGACTGGCTGTTCTTCACCCCGTTAGGCGATTCTAAGTCTTAAAAGATGAAACAGCGTTGTACCAGACTCCAGTCCTACTGATTTCTTTGACTGGTCAGAGAGAGTGTTTTTCTCCTGTGCTCTGATCTGCAGAGACACCCCTATAGGGCTGGGTCCAGCTCTGGGCTCCTCAGCCCCAGCCCAGCAGAGCCCTGGAGCTGGTGGAGCGGAACCAGAGGAAGCCCCAGATAAGAGAGAGTGGGAGACCAGGCTGAGAGAGTTAGGGGGTTCAAGCTGGAGAAAAGAAGCTCCAGGGAGATCTTCACCTCTTCAGATGAGAAGCCAGGACACTGAATCCTTCTCAAGAGTTTGAAGTGACTACAGTGTTCTCTTACAACCAGCCTCAAAACAGTTGGAACCAGTCCCAAACAAGCTGAAACATCTTCAAACCCCACAAGAGTTGTCCAAGTCTGGAGTCCCTGTGTCTGGAGGGGTTGCAAAGCCGTGGAGGTGTGGGGTGAGGGACAGGGGTTAATGGGGACCTGGCAGTGCTGGGGGGCAATACTTGGACTTGATGAACTTCAAGGTCTTCTCCAAGTAAATCAATTTGATGGTTCCTCCAGGCTTCCCCAAAGATACCTTGGAAGCCCCTCAAAACCTCTTCTTCCCACCTCTATTCCCCTTTCCACTTCCTCTTTCAACCGTCCATCTACAGAGGAGACCAGAGTTAGGAAACAAGATCCCACTAAATATGATATGAGAGTGGAACCAGCCTGGGAGAGCTAGGGGGGTGTTCTGCTGGAGAAGAGAAGCTTCAGGGAGACCTTCCCATGGCCTTCTAGGACTTAAAGAGAAGCTGGAGATGGACTTTTGAGCAGGAGCTGCTGTGCCAGGACCAGGAGTGATGGTTAAATTGGAAGAGGTAGATTCAGCCTGGAGAGATAGAAGAGCTTGTTGCTGCTGCGTGGTCGGGGGAGACCCTGGCTCAGGTTGCTTCTGAGGGTGTGAGACCCTGGCTGAGGTTGCCCAGAGAGGTGGGAGAAGACCTATCCCTGGCACTATCCCAGGTCAGGTTGAACCTTGGGGGTCTGAGCAACCTGCTGTGGTTGGGGATGTCCCTGCTCCCTGCAGGGGGTTGGACTGGCTGAGCCACCCAACCAGTCCATGATTCTTTGATCCGAGAAGAAGCTGAAGCCCTTCTTTCTCTTTGCATCATTCCTACTGGATGTATGGAATCCTGCTGTGGCAGGGAGATTGGACTGGATGATCTGTCAAGGTCCCTTCCAATCCCTAGTGTTCTGTGATTCTGTGGCCTTCAGGAAAAACTTCATCTTGGAAAGGGCCACCAGGCCTTGGAACAGGCTGCCCAGTGAGGTGATTGAATCTCCATCCCTAGATGCAGAGCTCTGGCGCTCAGTGACAGGGTTTAGCGGTGGCCTAGGGCCACTTGGGTTCATGGTTAGGCTTGATCTGGAAGATCTTTCCCAACCTGAATGATTCTGTGGTCTTTCAATAGTATAAGTCTAGTGAACTGGAGCGGTTTCGGTGTCAACCGGTCAACCTTTTGCACTCTTCGTTCTCCTGGTGCTCCATGACGTTCCTGAATCCTCAGAGCAGCTTTTGTTGGGGAGACAACAGCAGCTGATCAACAACTTGATAGCGTTAAAGAAACATCTGCTGCCCTTCTTAGGAGCTCGATGACCTAGATTAGCCATGGAGAAGCTTCTAAGCTGATCAGCCAATCCCAAATGGGGAGGTGTCATTGCAATTAGTAGGAAAAGCCATGACAAGCGACAGGATGACCCTCATTCCCATTAAGGGAAGGAGAATTCCAGTAGCAAACATCCTGAACTGAAAGGAAGTGGGACGAAATTAAGTTGTTGAAGGTAGGAGATGTCTTTTGCTCCTGAAGCGTCAAGCGTGGCTGTAGTCAAACTTCTTGAATAGCTGCTTTAGCTCTGTTGACTGAAGGAGGAGCTGCTCTGCGGGGGTTCGCCTGCTTTTGCCTGGAGGTGCCATCTGGATGTGGGATTTGAGGCTGCTTTCAGCTGTTTCCAACATGGAAAGATCATTGAAACGTGGTTTAAGCCCGCTTGAACCTGCTGGGGATTCTGATGGGGCAGTAATACCCACGTCTCCCCATCTGGCGTCAGCAATTGAGCGGCCTGCGTGCCGTTGGAAGTGTTCGGAGAGTGGGATCTCCAAGTTTGTGCGTTGTGGAGGCTTCCCAGATGGACAGTTTGGAGCTTAATTTGGAGGTAGGTTGGATCAGTGTGAAGCTCGGAGGGGTTTGGGGGTCTTCTTATGAAGCACAGAGGTTGAAATGCATTGTAATCTGCTCTATGTATCGTGGAGTCATGGAATGGTTTGGGTTGGGACGGACCTTAAAGATAGTGGAGTGCAACCACCTCCCCCTAGAGCAGGTTGCTCAGAGCCCCAGCCTGAGCTGGGATGGGGCTTCTCATACCTCTCTAGGCAACCTGGGCCATGGTTTCTCCACATCATGGGCAGGACTCCAAAATACCCTTGAGGGAGGTCTTTCCCAACCTTGATCATAGAATCATTAGGGATTGGAAGGGACCTCGAAAGATCATCTAGTCCAATCCCCCCCACCAGAGCAGGTTCTAGGATCACCTAGACCCAGTTGCACAGGATCCTATGATTCTGTTTCCCAGCTCCTTCTCCTTTTTTAGGGGTGACCTGACAGTGCTGGATTGAAGGTTGAACTTGATGATCTTCACAGATTCACAGAAGAATTGAGGCTGGAGAAGCCCTCTGAGCTCATCCAGCCCAGCCCAGGACCTAACATCACCCTGTTGGCCAGACCAGGGCACTGAGGGCCACAGCTAGGCCTTCAACACCTCCAGGGATGGAGACTCCACCACTGCCTTGGGCAGTCCAGTACAGGATCTGATCACCCTTTCCATGAGGAAGGGCTTCCTAACTTCCAACCTAACCCTGCCCTGGCAGGTTCAGCCCTGCCGTCTCATCCTGGTGCTGGTTGCCTGGGAGAAGAGCCTGACCCCCACCTGACTACAACCTCCCTTCAGAGAGTTGGAGAGAGGGAGAAGGTCCCCTCTGAGGCTCCTCTTCTTTAGGCTAAACACCTCCAGCTCCTTCAACCTGTCCTCATCAGCCTTTCCCTCCAGTCTCTTCCCCACCCTCATTGTCCTCTGGACCTGCTCCAGCCTCTTCATCTCTTTCTTGACGTAAGGGGCCCAGCAGTGCCCCCAGTACTCAAGGGGAGGCCTCCCCAGTGCCCAGTCCAGGAGGATAATAACATCCCCAGCACTGCTGGCCACACTATTCAATCAGAGCAAGTTGCTTAGAGCTCCATGGTCCAACTGGACCTGGGATGGCTCCAGGAATGGGGCTTCTCATACCTTGCTGGGCAACTCGGAGCAGTGGGAATACCCTAGTCATGACCATTTGTCTTCTAAATGTAGTTCTCCATGAATTTTTTTCTCCTGAAGACCCTCTTTGCTGAAGATTTTCAGTTTTTTTTCATAATGAACTTTGTAAACCAGGTTCTGTCTCTATTTTTAATGGGAAATTTGGATTTGCTTCTATTCTCAGGGCCAATTAAGAGGGGCAAAACCTTCTCTTGGTACAACAAACCAAAAGAAAAGAAAGATAAACCCCACCTTGTTGCATCTCTAAGATAGGAGATAAAATTGTGGAATGGTTTGGGTTGGAAGGGACTTGGTGAGTTCCCGTTTGGGTCACAAGACAGAACCAGGCTAAGAAACTGTTGTTTTATGTCAGATTATCTCATCTCTCATCTTGGCATCTCCCATGGACTGTCGGCATCTTCCATTGACTCTCGACTTCTCCCATGGACTCTTAGCATCTTCCGTTGACTCTTGACATCTTCTGTTGACTCTCGGCATCTCCCAAGGACTCTCGGCATCTCCTGTTTTCTCTTAGCATCTCCCATTGACTCTTTGACACCTCCCATTGACTGTTGACATCTCCCATTGACTTTTCAAGTCTCCCATTGACTCTAGGCATCTCCTATTGACTCTCAACATCTCCCACTGACTCTCAACATCTTCTGTGGGCTGTCAACATCTCCCGTGGACTCTTGACGTCTCCCACTGACTGTTGGCATCTCCTATGGACTCTTTGATATCTCCAATTGACTGTTGGTATCTCCCATGGACCCTCAACATCTCCCATTGATTCTTGGTGTCTCCCATTGCCTCTTAGCATCTCCCATTGACTTTTGGCATCTACCATTGACTGTTGGCTCAACAACCAAGACCATGACACCACAAAATCCCTTTGGGATAGGAAAACATCTCTTTTCTCCCGTTTTTTCCCCCCTTCCCCCTTGTCTTCCAGTTATACCTGCCGCCACTTGCGGAGATATGTCTATGTCTTGGACAAACTCTATTTCCCCCACTCCCACTGTTCTACGCTGCAGCATTGTTTCTCGACCCTCAGTGACAATGGAGAGGAGCTCTTGTCCTTAACTTGCTCTCACATTCTCAGATCCTATGCTGCCAGGTTATTAACCTCTGCTCATCGTTTTGAACTGCATGTGCATGTTGCCTGAGCTCTGCATGCGACCCGCGGAGAACCTTCATGGCCAACAGGGAGGGGATGGTTTTGGGTCTTCATGGAATCCTTGATGTGGCTTCTAAAAACGGTGATAGAAACAGGAGGGTCACTGTGGGGTTTGTTGGGGGTTTTCTGATTGGATTTGTAATTAGAACCTTTGAAGATTGTTTGGGTGGGTGAATCATAGAATCATTAGGGATTGGAAGGGACCTCGAAAAATCATCTAGTCCAATTCCCCTGCCAGAGCAGCATCACCTGGACCCGGTTGCACAGGAACATATCCAGGCAGGTTTTAAATGTCTCCAAAGAAGTAGGACTAGACCAACCCGAGGTTCAACAAGGTCAAGCAGAGGCTGTTGTGACAAAGGGTGATGGTTTGAAACGAAAAGAGTTTCAACTAAACTAAAAGAGATTCAGACTGGAGAGAAGGAAGAAGTTGTTGCTGCTGAGGGTGGGGAGAGCCTGGCCCAAGTTGCCTGGAGAGGTGGGAGAAGCCCCATCCTTGGCACCATCCCAGATCAGGTTGGACCCTGGGGGGCATTCTGCTCTGGTTGGGGATATCCCTGATCCCTAATGCCAAGGGCTCTGTGATGAGAGACTCAACTCAAGAGGGTTTGAGTTGAGCTCAACTGGGATGTCTCTTAACTGGGTTTTCAGATTGCTCATTCACTCAGTTCTCTCAGCCATTCTTCACGTGATCCTGAGATCATCTTCAGGATCCTTCTCTGGATCCTCTCCAGCCTTTCCACAGCTTTTTGGTAAAGGAGGGAACAGAGGAGTCCAGGACCAAAACCATCACAAGACAAGGGGTGATGGTTAAACTGGAAGAGGAAGATTCAGACTTGAGAAGGGAGAAGTTGTTGATGCTGCGGGTGGGGAGAGCCTGGCCCAGGTTGCCCAGAGAGGTGGAAGAAGCCTCATCCCTAGAACCATCCCAGGTCAGGCTGGACCTTGGAAGGGCACTAGCAACCTGCTCTGGTTGAAGATGTCCCTGCTCACTGCAGGGTGTTGGACTGGATGAGCTTGGAAGATCCCTTCAACCCAAACCACTCAGAGGCTTTGTGACCTCATCTAATCTTAACTGAGCAACCAGATCTTTAATGATCCCTTCCAACCCAAACCAGTTAGATTCTACGGGGGGTTGAATCACCATCCCTGGACGTGGAGATCTGAAGCTCACAGACAGGGTTTATCGGTGGGTTGGGACAGTTGGGTTGATGGTTGGACTCTATGATAGGTCTTTTTCAACTCAAATCATTCTGTTGGGGGACTCTGTCCCCAACTATGGATCCTGGAGGTTCTTTCCAATCCAGCCCATTCCATGAACAGTTGAAGGTTCTGTTATTCTGTGGATTATTAATATTTATTAATATACTAAAAATTCCATTGCGGCCATGTTATTGATGAATGGGAAACAGCTTCTCCCACTCTTAACCATTAGGATTTCCTTAACTGGGTGGTTATTGTGAGATGTAGCACTGCCCCTGTGTGGTTCCCCCATTGTTTGCTTTAAGCCTTGTGTCGCCATCCATCCGAGGGAAATCGGGTTTTGATGATTCCCAGAACATTAGGGATTGGAAGGGACCTTGAAAGACCATCCAGTCCAATCCCCCTGCCACAGCAGGATGCCTTGGAGCCAGTCGCGCAGGAACATGGCCAGGTGGTTTGAAATGTCTCCAGAGAAGGAGACTCCACAACTCCTCTTGGCAGCCCCTTCCAGGGCTCCATCACCCTCACTGGGAAGAAGTTCCTTCTCATCTTGATGTGGAACCTCCTCTGTTCCAACTCTTGTCCTGTCATTATATGACACTGAGCAGAGCCTGGCTCCATCCTCCTGACACCCACCCTTCACACATTAATCAACATTCATGGGGTCACCCCTCAGTCTCCGTTTCTCCAAGCTCAAGAGACCCAGCTCCCTCAGCCTTCCCTCAGCAGGGAGATGTTCCCCTCCCTTCAGCATCTCTGTGGTTCTGCGCTGGGCTCTCTCCAGCAGCTCTCTGCTGATTCCCTTGTCCCATCATGTCTACGCCCCGCTCCACCAGCTCCAGGGCTCTGCTGAAGAGCCCAGAGCTGGACCCATCCCTACAGGAGGAGGTCTTAACCAGCAGAACCCCAAATCCTTTTCCACGAGCTTCTTCTCCATCCCCCATCTTGATGGGACACCCCCAGACCTTCTTACAATGCCTGGAAATGAAGGTGTGGTTGAACTTTTAGATGTCGATATTCCAAATGAAGCTGTTTTTAGAGCTTTTTGTATAAAGGAGGTTGTTTCACAGACCTCGGTGGCACTCATGGCAGGGGGGCATTGCAAAACCCTATTGTTCAAGGACTGTGCGTGATGGGTGGTTGGTGTTTAGGGCTCACATTTCAATGCTGAAAATTGAGAACAATAGGATGCTTGGCATCTTGTGTGCAAGCAGAGAAAAGGAACAGTACAGAGAGTTGCTGAATGGTTGGAGAACGATCATCATCCTGGGTTTTTTGAGCTGTGGAACTTCATTTTTTCCATCGCAGAATCGCAGAACTTTAGAGATTGGAGGGGACCTCCAAAGATCATCCAGTCCAATCCCCCTGGCACAGCAGGAACCACTAGATCCAGTCACACAGGAACATGGCCAGGTGGGGTTTAAATGTTTCCAGAGAAGGAGACTCCACAACTCCCCTGGGCAGCCCCTTCCAGGGCTCTGGCACCCTCACCCTGAAGAAGTTTCTTCTCATATTTATGTGGAACCGCCTCTGTTCCAGCTCACACCTGGTGCCCCTTGTCCTATCATTGGAAGCAGAGCCTGGCTCCATCCTCCTGACACCCACCCTTCACATACTGATCAACATTCATGAGGTCACCCCTCAGGCTCCTTTTCTCCCAGCTTGACAGACCCAGCTCCCTCAGTCTTTTCTCAGCAGGGAGATGCTCCCCTCCCTTCAGCATCTCTGTGGCTCTGCACTGGACTCTCTCCAGCAGCTCTGTGTCCTTCTGGAACTAAGGGGCCTACAACTGGACACAACATTCCAGATGTGGTCTGAGCAGGGCAGAGTAGAGGGGGAAGAGAACCTGTCTCCATCTACTTCTGATCCACCGCAGGATGACATTGGCCTTGGCCACCAGGGCCCATTGCTGGCTCCTGGCCATCCTGCTGGCCACCAGCACCCCAGGTCCCTTTCTCCTGTGCTGCTCTGCAACAGGTCAGTCCCCACTCTATCCTGGTCCCTGGAGCTGTTCTTGCCCAGATGCCAGACTCTGCCCTGCCATTGTTCTAGTTCATTCATTGTCTCCCCGCCTAGCTCTCCAGCCTGTCCAGGCGCCACTGAGTGGTCCACACCACCAGATAGTGGTTTCTCTAGTCTTCTGGGCAGTTTGTTTGCAGTTGAAGTCTGAGCTAGGATAAGGAGGAGGAAAGATACGCAACGTCTGGAATTTCAAGCTTGAAATGCATCATGCAGGTGGATTGGACTGGATGGTCTTTCGAGGTCCCTTCCAACCCCTAATGTTCTGTGGTTCTGTGAATCAGATTGAAAAAGACCTTCAAGGTGATTGAGTCTAACCATTAACCCAGCTGTCCCATGGCCACTGCTAAACCCTGCTCTGGTTGGGGATGTCCCTGTTCCCTGCTGGGATGAGCTTTGGAGGTCCCTTCCAGCTCAAAACACGGAACATTTAGGATGGAAAATACGTTCAAGATTGAGTCCAACCATCCACCCCGCTGTCCCGTGGCCACTGGTTACACCCTATCCCTGAGCTCCAGATCTCCACAACTGTGAATCACATCCAGGGATGGCAAGTGTGTTACAAGACCGGAGGACCCAAGGTCCATTTGACAATCAATGAAGAAGACCAGAAGAAGAAAGAGAAGGATTCTGGTAGAACAATACACGTCACGACCTTCCCAAATAGTAGATACATCTTTCCATTTGATCTCAGCTTGGGTTTTAGTGAGATAAAAATCGAACTGACACTAAGGCACATGGGGAGATGAGTTGGATTTTCAGTGGGGAGTTGGATTTAATTTTAACTGGAGAGACAAGTTGGAATTTAATCAATATTTATCAAGGTGGTTTTCAGAGGTAGGAGCAGGAGTGAATTAAGAAATTAGGAAGGAAAAATTACAGTATCAAGAAATCATCTTACATCCTTTTCCTGTCTTTTTGTTCCCCCTGGTAATCTCTGTTTCTGCCAGAGAAAACAAGTTTGCTTCAATTCCATATGGAATATCAATCAAAGTTCATTTTCCTCTTCACCTTGTTCAATAAATCAGCTTTTCTTGAAGCCAACTCTTTGTTTAGATGTAAAACTTCTTTGTTTAGAGTTAAATTTTCCTCATTTAGACTTAAATTTTCTTTATTTAGACTTAAATTCTCTTCATTTAGACTTAAAATTTCTTTGCTTACTTCAGGTTAAATTTTTGTTATTTAGATCTATTTTTGACAGTTAAACTTCCATTTTATTCATTTAGACTTCAATTTTCTTCATTTAGACTTAAATTTCCTCATTACACTTACATTTTCTAGTGTTAGACTTAAATTTCCTTCATTAAACTTAAAATTTTCTCCAGTTAGACCTAAATTTCTTTCATTAAACTTAAGTTTTCTGCAATTAGACATAAATTTCCTTCATTAAACTTAAATTTTCTCCACTTAGACTTGAATTTTCTTCATTTAGACTAAAATTTTCTTGATTTAAGCTTAAATTTCCTTCATTCATACTCAGATTTTCTTTATTTAATCTTAAGTTTCTTTTATTTAGACAAATTTTCTTCATTTATCCTTAAAATTCCTTCATTTAAACTTAAATTTTCTTCATTTAGACTTAAAATTTGTTTCTTAAATTTTTCTTCCTTTAGACTGACGGTTTCTTCATAACCAAAATACGATTTTGGAGCAGCATTGCCTAAGTGGAAATGATTTTTATTCCAAATTCACCCTCTCTATCATCTCCAGCCACCAGATTTAAATTCTTCTTGCTGCTCACACCCGCGAAAGCATCACCGGGTTGATTTGCAGGGATTATTTGGTCTCTGCAGCACTAGATGGTGCTGATGACAGGATCTCTGGAATCGAAGCCTTTGGAAAGACCAGTGATTCCACTGCTGGAAAGGCTGATGAGGACAGGCTGAGGGAGCTGGAGTTGTTTAGCCTGGAAAAGAGGAGACTCAGAGGGGACCTTCTTCCTCTCTCCAACTCCCTGAAGGGAGTTTGTAGTCAAACGTGGGTTGGGCTCTCCTCTGAGGCAACCAGTGCCAGGACAAGAGGGCAGAGCCTGAAGCTGCAGCAGGGGAGGGTTAGGTTGGATCTTAGGAAGCCCTTCTTCACAGAAAGGGTGATCGGAGCCTGGAATGGACTACCCAGGGCAGTGGTGGAGTCCCCATCCCTGGATGGTGATCATCCCTGGAGGTGTTGAAGGCCAGCCTGGTTGTGGCCCTTAGTGCTCTGATCTGGCCCCTGGGATTATGTTAGGTCTTGGTCTGGGCTAGATGAGCTCAGAGGGCTTCTCCAGCCCCAATAGCTCTGTGATTCTGTGATCAACTCAGCTGTTCCAAGGACACCCCTAAACCCTGGACCTGAACTCCAGATCTCCACATCCAGGGATGGTGATTCAACTCCCTCCCTGGGCAGCCTGTTCCAAGGCCTGAGGACCCTTTCCATGGAGAAATTTCACCTCAGGGCCAACCTCAACTTCAACTTGAAGCTGTTTCCTCTTGCCTTATGCTTGTTCCTTGTGAGAAGATACCAACCCCTACTTTTGTCCACCCTCCTTTCAGGTAGTTGTAGACAGCAAGGTCTCCCCTCAACCTCCTTTTCTCTACACTTCCCCATCTCTATCTGCCAGGGTTTGTTCTCCATACCCGTCCCCAACCTTGTTGCACTTCTCTGGAGCTGCCCCAACCCCTCAATGTCCTTCTTGCGTTCAGATGCCCCCAGTACTCAAGGTGAAGCCTCACCAGGGCCCGGTACAGGGGGACAATGCCTTCCTTACTCCTGCTGGCCACGCCACTTCTTGTCCAAGCCAGGATGTTGTTTGCCTTCTTGACCACCTGAACACTCTGTGGGTTCTCCTGTGGGTTAATTAGATTCCGAAAGAGCGGTGAAGGCTGTCCTTCTGTTAAACCTGCCTCAGAAGGTCTTGGGAGAGGGTGGAATTCAGTGAGTTGGCTCTTGAGAAGTGTTGGGAGAGCCTTTTCCTCAGGCTCTTGACCAGCAGTGAAGGGACTGGCACTGGTTCCCCGAGGAATCTTACTCAAACGGTCTGTGAAGGAGCTGATGTGAAGGCTAAAAATATTCTTAAGAGAGTGAGGAGGGCTGCTGAGCATCCCTTCTTGAAGCAGAAGAGCTTTCCAAGCCCTGAAGCGGTCCTTCAGTTGCAAGAAACAGGGTTTCTAGAAGATAACACCAAGACGTAGGGTTGTGAGACTTCGTTTTTAATTACTCCTTGTCCCAGCTCTAAAATAAGAAATTGATTCATTTCTCTCAAAAGCTGAATTTTTGGGGTTATTTATTAAGTATCAGTGAAGCTTCATCCCTGGAGTCAAGGTAAAATCAGTTTGGAAAGGACACGGAGTAGTAAAATCCCAAAATTCAACCTCTCAGAAGCCAGATCTTTACACCCAGGTTGTACCAAGCAAACAATTATTGGAAGGGGTAAGAAATTGATAAGAAATTGGTAAGAAAGAAATTAATAAGAAAAGAATTATGAAGAAATAAATGAGAAAGGAATTATGAAGGAATTAATAAGAAAGGAATTATTAAGAAATTGATAAGAAAGATATTAATAAGAAAGGAATTAATAAGAGAGGAATTAATAAGAGGTTGATAATAAAGGAATTAAGAACTTAATAAGAAAGGAATTAATAAGAAATAAATCAATAATAAAACGAATGCTAAAAAAATTAGTAATAAAGGAAAAATAAATGAAGAATAAAGAAATTAAAAATAAGTGAAGACTAAAGAAATCAATAGCAAATGAATAAGAAATGAGTTAGAAATAAATAAGAAAGAAATTAATAAGGAAAAGTAAGTAAATTAACAAATGAATAGAGATAAATTCATTGTATTAGTAATTTTTAAGTATTTAAAAATAATAAAAGAATAAAGAAATCAGTAACAAGAATAAAGAAATGAATAAGAAATAAATGAGTAATAATTAATAAATGAAATATGAATCAAATATGGGAATAAATAAATGAAAATGACTCAAATAATGAAACTAATAACAAAGAAAATAATCAAGACATTAGTAACAGTAATTCAATAACATAAATGAATAATACACATGAATAATGAATAATTAATAACTGAATAATAAAGGAATTGATAACAAATAAATAATGAAGATATCAGTAATAAAAACTAATAATGTCGCAAATAACAATAACAAGCAGTATGTCAATAACAAACTAATGAATAGCAATAATAAAAGAAAGATGTTAACAATACAGTTAATAAAGAAATTAATACATTAATAATAAACGTCGAATAAGTCAGTAATGAAATAAATAACGGATACTAACTCAATAACAAGGAAATGAATAATAAAGACTCAAATAGTAAAGAAATCAATTAAAAAAACATTAATAATGAGGATTTATGAAGTGACGTTGCCTGAGCTGCAGCCCTTAAAATAAAGTGGAGCAAACGGGGGAGGGGGGTGTGAAGGGGAAGGGTTTAAACAGTCCTTCTGCTCAGGTTTAAGCCCCTTAACCCAGTCTCACTCTCGTTCAGCCCAGCTCTTAAAGCAAGCGAGCCGTTCCGTAAGAAATTCCATAGCCCTTGTGCACTGGATTCCAAGAACTCCCCGCTTCACTCCTGCGTGCCCTTAACTAGCGTGGAATGGCGCTGCCACTCCAAGTTCTAATTCCTTGTGTCTTTCTTTTCCCCTTCCAGTCTGTTCTCCTTGTTGTCAAAGAAACACAACAAAGTGCTGGAACAAGCCACTCAGTCCTTGAGGGGTTCCTTGGGCTCCAGCGACTCTCCGCTTCCTGACTACGTGAGTATTGAGTGTCCACGTCGCTTGGAAAGACAGGCGGCCCGTCCTGTAAATCCCAAAAGATTGAGCCATGGGCAACCACTGACGTTGAATGTTGGGGGGGTCCTGTCTGAAACCTCGGTTAAAGTCATTCTCATCCCAAGTTCCTCTTGCTGTGGGCACCCACCACAGTCTTCCAGCGCCTACAGCAGATGGAAACCGTTCCCCAGGGGTGGGTTTTGTTGGGAAGGAAATGAGTGGATTCCGAGCACCCGGATGCATTCAGTTCTCTTTGCTTCGTCGACTCATGGAACAGCGCCAGGTTGGGAAGTAAATCGCAGGGTTTGGTGGCCAAATTTCTGGGTTTGGTAGAAGAGGGAGCCAGAGAGATGGTGATTCAACCCCCTCCCTGGGCAGCCTATTCCAAGGTCTTTCCGTGGAGAACTTTCTTCTCATGGCCAACCTAACCTTTCCCTGGTGCTGCTTGAGGCCATTTCCTCTTGTTCCTTGTGAGAAGGGACCAACTCCCACCTCTCCTCAAGCTCCTTCCAAGTAGTAGCAGACAGCAGGATCTCCCCTCAACCTCCTCTTCAACAAACCTTTGCCATCTCCTTCAGCCAGACCTTCTCCAGACCCTTACTCAACCTTGTGACTCTTCTCTGGACCCACTCCATCCCCTCAATATCCTTCTTGCATTGAGGTGCCCAAACCCAACCTGTTGACTCATTGCCCAGAGTGAAAATCAATGCTGTTTCTTCTTGTCCTACTGTTTGTTTCTTGAGAAGAAGTCCCTTGAGGTCTTGCTCACAGAATCATTCAGGTTGGCAAAGACCCTTGGGCATCATCAAGTCCAACCATCAACCCTACTCTACAAATGAGATCCCCCAACACTACATCTAAACGACTTTTAAACTCATCCAGGGATGGGAACTCAGCCACCACCACTGGTGCCTCCAGGACAGGATGTTTAACTTCCAGGGGTTGGCCCAAGGGGTTGGATCCCTGAAAGGTTGGAGCACAGCCATGATGGACTTGGGGTTTGTCTTTGTGGAAGTCCATCTGCTCTTTGGTCTCTGCTGACCCCCTAAACCACTTAACTCTGCGAAAGGGAGAGGGAAAGCTGCGCTTTACTTTGTTCTGGGGGCTCTAGCTAAAAGCATTGAATGTTTTGGGTTGGAAGTGATCTCTAAAGGTTATCCAGTCCAACTCCTCTAGAAGAAGCTGATGACCTGCTGTGTTTGAGGCATCTAACAGTCACTGAGAGCTGGGCAGGAAGATGCAGCTCCACACTGTCTCTGCCCTCACACTCTGCTCCCAGGGCTGTGGAGAGGGTCTGGAGCACAGAACTGGCTCTTGAAGCTCTGTAGATACCAGAGGAGAGAGAAGCAGAGCAGCCAGTGTGGGGCCGGACAGTATCAAGGCAGGAGAGAAGAGGCAGAATGACGTGCTGAAGCATTTGAGATGGAGTGTGGAGGCCTTGAGCCTTCACAGGGCTGATGGCAGCAGCAAAGTTCTTAACTTAAGTGATGAGAAGACCCTGACTAAGTCAGTTGAGGTTGCTAGTAGTTCTCTTCCACTCCTGGTGATGCTCTAGCGACCCCAGGCTTCCCCCTGGTTCCTCTCTGGAATGTCTGTTGTGAGTATCTGCTGCAGACCACCGTCAGATCTCCAACGTTCAACCAAAACGCCAGGTATTTTGCTGTTAACTGGGAGTAGGACCTGACCCAGTTGAGTTCTGTACTGGTGGTGTTGAGGCTTTGTGGACTTTCAGAAGTCATTTTTCATTTCTTAAGGCTTGGCCAGTTTCCACCTCCATTCCCGAGATGATGAGGTTCAGCAACAGGATGGGGAAGCCAGTGAGGAGGAGAGAAGAACCCCCCACTATCATCAAACCATCATTTCAGAGACAGGTCCTTCGATAGACCTTTTCTCATGCTACTTCATTTCCAAGCTGGTGTTGAACTTGATGATCTTGAAGGTCTTTGACAATCTTAAAGGTCTTTGATGATCTTGAAGGTCTTTTCCAACCAAAGAGGTTTTGATTGAGTTGTCCTTGAGTGGAAGAGAAGAAACCTCCCCTTAGGAATCACAGAACATGAGGGATTGGAAGAGACCTCAAAAAACCATCCAATCCAATAGGAGTCAAGTTCTAATCTCTCACTTCAGAGACAGGGTCCTTGGAAAGACCATTTCTCTTGCTACTTCATTTCCAAGCTGTTGTTTGACTTGATGATCTTGAAGGTCTTTTCCAACCAAAGAGGTTTTGATCAAGTTATCCACGAGTAGAAGAAAAGAAACCTCCCCTTAAGAGCTGAGTTTTAATCATCCTATCACATCATGGGTGATTTTTGACCTCTTCAAGAGCCTTTCTTGCTCCATCTGCTGATGAAAGCTTCTCCCTAACTAGTTCTAGGAAGGGCAGGGATGGAGAAGAAGAGAAGAAGCTGTGGATTTGGGCCAATTAGTGTCAGAGAATTCCCTTGCTGACGTAAGACCAAGCTTTGCTCCCTGCAAATCCTAAGGGAGCTCAGAATCCGACGTCGAAATAGTTTTTGATTGAAATAATTTGGCTCTGCTCCATTTCTCTATCATTTAGCTTTGGGTTCGGTTTCTAAATGTTTCCACATCATCTCCTTCGACGGGAGGACAGGGGAACCCAGGCTCTTCTTTGCTGGAAGCTACAGGGAGAAATGAAAACTCCTTGGAGACCACTTTGAGAATCACTCAACGACCAGTGTAGGGATCATTACTCAGAGCTCCTGATGCTTCCGTCTCCTGGGGGATCTCACCACGTATCAATGGGGATGTTCCCAACAGCCTTCATTTGCTTAATGTAATGATATCCCCAGAGGATATTATTTAGCCCATCTATCATCTCCAAACACACCTTGGGCATTGGAAGTCATGTAGATACGGAGCTCGAGGACTTAGGTTTGGCGGTTGGCTAGGGACAGTTGGGTTAACAGTTGGACGCGATGGTCTTAAACCCCCTAACAAGCTCTGCAAAACCCCAACATTTAGGTCCTTCTTGGATTCAGACAGTAAATTGAAAGCAGCTGTTGTATTTAACCATCTAATTCTTGAAACTCCAAGGCCCCTCGAACGTCATCTGGAAATAATGGAGCTAGTAAACCGAAGCTCAGAAGGAAAAGCGTCGTTGGGATGCTGTGGGATCAAGGGTTTTGCCTGGGGTCCTTCTGATTTGGTCATTAGGAGGGTTATTAAGACTCGCTATTAACAACAGTGGTTTCAACCGAAAGAGTTGGGATTAGCTGGGAGGAGCGGCCGACACCACAGCAGGCGGTGCTGGCATGCAGTGGGACCTGTACAGGCTGGAGAGCTGGGTGGGAAGACAGTGAATGAAGTAGAACAAGGGCAGGGGACAGTCTGATGCCTAGGCAAGAATGACTCCAGGGACCAGTACAGGGTGGGGACTGACTTGTTGCAGAGCAGCACAGGAGAAAGGGACCTGGGGGTGCTGGTGCCAGCAGGATGGCCAGGAGCCAGCAATGGGCCGTTGTGGCCAAGAAGGCCAATGGCATCCTGGGATAGATCAGAACAGAGGTGGTTAGCCGATGGAGAGAGGTTCTCCTTCCCCTCTACCCTACCCTCCTGAGACCACATCAGGAATGTTGTGTCCAGCTCTGGGCCCCTCAGTTCCAGAAGGACACAGAGCTGCTGGAGAGAGTCCAGTGCAGAGCTGCAGAGATGATGAAGGGAGGGGAGCATCTCCTGGTTGAGGAAAGGCTGAGGGAGCTGGGGCTCTGGAGCTTGGAGAAAAGGAGCCTGAGGGGTGACCTCATGAATGTTGATCAATATGTGAAGGGTGGGTGTCAGGAGGATGGAGCCAGGCT
>JAOXOE010000874.1:145326-167141 GCA_028565055.1 Phoeniculus purpureus
TGGGGAACCTCCTCTGCTCCAGCTCACACCTGCTGCCCCTTGTCCTATCACTGGGTGCCCCTGAGCAGAGCCTGGCTGCATCCTCCTGACACCTGCCCTTCCCATACTGATCAACATCCATGGGGTCAGGGTTCTGCTGCACCCCACCAGCATGGGCAGAGGGTACCCACAGGCTTCAGGGGTGAGCTCTGGGCATTTGACTGATCACAGACTCGAAGGAAAACAGAGAGGGGGCAGAAACACAAATCAAGGAGTAACAGTTTTGAAGGAGAAATTACAAATTGCAATTTAATCACATAATCACTTTGACACTCTCAAGCAAGCTAATTCCTTCCCTTGCCTCATTTCACCCACTTGGCAAGATGAATCTTAATGAATAATGGCCTATGAATGTTTAATTTTTGGATCAATCTGAATTTCCACCTCTCTCCCTGCACCCCACCTACCTGCTGGGGAGAGAAAGCAGCTCTGTCCCTCTTGCAATCTGAACAGCAGCTTCACCCCCAGCTTCCACCCTCTTGGGTTTTCCCCTCCCCTTCTGGCCACCACCAACAGCCCTCAGGGTTCACCCAGTGGGTGAGGAGGACTGGGGGCCAACAACACCGACCTGCCTCACCCCATAAACCACCCTCCTGCTCCGGGAACTTCCTCCAACAGGGAAAACTTTGCAGGCAGACAGACAGACAAGTGAATTGATGGCTCAGAATCAGAGCTCCTGTAATGCAAATTGATTATCTCTAATGGGCTGAAGGCAATTTAAATCCAACTGGACTGTCTGGGCAAGAATTTGGCATCTAAGGAAGGGGGAATAACCTTCTCTCTGCTAATGAGCATCAACTGGCAGCATCTCTGCCTGTGAGCAACAGCTGCTCTCATCTGTGGGAACGCCATAGATCCTCATGAGGTGTCACCAAGCACAGACCAGTGGGTGCTGGGATGCTCTGGGACCCTCCCAGCTTAGGCTTTTAGGATTAGCTGGGTACACTGGGGCTTTGCCTAAGAACAACCAGGTACCTCTCAAGGCATAAGACCTTGGAAGAGACCTCCAAAGACCATCCAGTCCAATCCCCCTGCCACAGCAGGATTCCCTAATCACAGAACATTAGGGATTAGAAGAGACCTCCAAAGATCATCCAGATAAATCCCCCAGCCAGAGCAGGATCTCCTAGATCCAGTCACACAGAAACATGTCCAAGTGGGTTTTAAATGGGTTTTGAACATCTCCAGAGAAGGAGACTGCACAACCCCCCTGGGCAGCCCATTCCAGGGCTCTGTCACCCTCACTGGGATGATCCACTCTAACCCTTCAGCCTACTCTGCTGCTTTTCACTGTCTCATCAGTTTCCACCTAAAGTTAATGAGTTAGGAAAAATCTTCATGGTGCTCACACCAGTTCCAAGGTGGAAACCAGTGCCCTTCACTTCCCAGTACAGAGTACCCACACCAGGGCTGACCCTGGTGGGCTGTAGGGAGCATCCTGATTGCCCTGAGGCGATGAGGAATATGGAACAGGCTTCACCCACAAAACCACTGGGTTTGTGTCCCCCCAGTTGTGCCAGGGACCCTCAAGATCCGAAGGAAAAGCTGCAGTTTGGGAATTTTTCCAAAGGAAAAGTGTTTTGGACAATCTGTGACTCAGCACTTGCCAAGGCTGCTGCCAGGTTTAGTTAACTCTGCGTTGCGTAGGAATCAGGGTGACACCATCCCTGGTGGCTCAGAACATCAGCCAGCGGGTGCTGCCCTGCTCAGAGCCACAGAGAAGCAGCTGCTGGCAGACACTGCCCATCACTGGGAGCACAGAGAAGGCCACAGGCTGTGCCAGCCTCCTGCATTTCCACGTTGCCAAGGTATGGGGACAGCCCGAGAGAGCCTGTGCTTGTCACAGGACATGTCTGAACCACGAATGGACCTCCAGTGCCCAGACCTGGACACCATCAGCTGGGTGATGCTGCTTCTCTAGAAACTCCTGCCTTCCCCTCCTCTTCCCGCATCTCCAAGCTCTTCCCACCTCCTTCTCCCATCCTCCTCATGCATCTCCAAGCTCTTCCCACCTCCTTCTCCCATCCTCCTCACAGATCTCCAAGCTCTTCCCACCATCTCCTCTCATCCTCCTCACAGATCTCCAAGCTCTTCCCACCTTCTCCTCCCATTCTCCTCACGCATCTCCAATCTCTTCCCTGTGACCTCTGTCTCTCCACATCTTTCTCTGCAGTTTATTCTAACAATGAGTTAGTCCTGCCCGGGTTGTGGGGGTGAGAAACATTTCCTCACCTAGGAACAGCAGAAATTTGTCTCCTTACTGTTTTCAAGGCTCATCAGCACAGACTGGGGGTGATGCTGCTGCATCTCTCTGCAGTCCCTCTTCACTCTGGCAGCTCAGCTGTGCCTCTCCACACCCTGTTATGGCTCATCTGAAGCATTTCTCTTCATCTGCAGGAGCAGTGGTGCTGCCTAACGGGAGAAACGGTGCATGGCCATCCTCTGCTAATGGGAGTCACTTCATTACGAGGGGCTGTCCCTTCAGCCACTGCTTCACACTACACAGAGAGCTGAATCTTACCACAAGGATTTTAATTTGGGATTAACCACTTGGGAAATTAGATCACCCTTTACATCAATCATCCTGTGCTGCCTTCATGCTCCAGAGCACTCTGCTGCGGCAGGGTGGCAGGAGATGCATCTGGGCAAGAACAGCCCCTGGTGCCTGGATAGGGTGGGGACTGACCTGTTGGAGAGCAGTGGAGGAGAAAGGGACCTGGGGGTCCTGGTGGCCAGCAGGATGGCCAAGAGCCAGCAATGTGCTCTTGTGGCCAAGAGGGCCAACAGCATCCTGGGGTGGATCAGAAGGGGGGATGGTTAGCAGATCGAGAGGTGTTCTTCTCCCCCTCTACTCTGCCCTAGTGAGACCACATCTGGAATCTTGTGTCCAGTTATGGGCCTCTCAGCTCCAGAAGGACACAGAGCTGCTGGAGAGAATCCAGAGCAGAGCCACAGGGATGATGGAGGGAGTGGAGCATCTCCCTGCTGAGGAAAGGCTGAGGAAGCTGGGGCTCTTTAGCTTGGTGAAGAGGAGACTGAGGGGTGACCTCAGTGCTGGGCAGCAAAGACCCTGATGTCTTCCCTTTGGAGCCCCCTGCCTGCTAAGAGCCAGGGCAGCCTCTGGCACTGCCTCTGCATCATCTCAGTGCCTGAACCTTGGTGCTCCTTGCTCAGCTGCTCAGTTCACCCTTTAAACACTCCCCATTTCCATTTAGTGACTCCTCTGGGATGAGCCCATCCCTTAGGAGTGTATTTCCTTACTCCTGTAAGCAAACTTCACTCAGAAAAGCAAATCCTCAAGACTCAGTGAGGGCTTCTGCACAGGCAGCCACTTCCCAGTTATCCCCACTCACAAAACCATCCCTTCCCATGAACAATCCTACTGGGAAAGGAGTGTATTCCCAGCATCGAAATGGCAAAGAGGTGCAAAGACAAACAAAACCAAGACTTAAGAATCCCAGAGAAGCTTTTTCTGACTTTCAACAGAGATAAAGATTCAACATAAATCCCTATTTAAAAGCATTTGAGTCCAGAACTCACCTTATAGTAGCTCAGAGTCCCACAAAGCTCCCCAAGTCACTAGGGCTGCTGGCTCAGCCCACCGATTGACTCTCCTTCCCCTTTGGCAGCTGCTTTAAATCAAATCCAATTAACAACGAAGCTCAATCAAGTGGGCAACTTACACCTTGTGAGGCTCTGTGGTTGGAAGGTCAGGACCTCTGTCCCTGTGGAAGAGAAGCCCTTGTCTGAGGTCAAGACGGATCCCCTACACTGTTCAAACAGATGTAGGGCAGTGGCACTTACACAGAAGTGTGTGAGCGTGTCCCTGTGAGCGCAGACACCCCCTCCCTGCCCTCAGAACTCCTGCTTTTTGCTTTCACTCCCAGCCAGTCCTTCCCAGGAGATGGGACATAACAGCTGTGGCAGCTGGGAGAGCCCCAGTAGAGCCAGAGCCCAGCTAGCCACAGAATCCCAGAACATGAGGGATTGGAAAGGACCTCCAAAGATCATCCAGTCCAATGCCCCTGACACAGCAGGATCATCTAGACCAAGTCACACAGGAACATGGCCAGGTGGGTTTTAAACATCTCCAGAGAACAAGGCTCCACAACCCCCCTGGGGAGCCCCTTCCAGGGCTTTGTCACCCTCACCAGGAAGAAGGTCCTTCTCACACTGATGTGGAACCTCCTCTGTTCCAGCTCACACCCACTGCCCCTTGTATAGGACACTGGGTGTCAGTGAGCAGAGCCTGGCTCCATCCTTCTGACACCCACCTTTCACATATTGATCAACACTCGTGGGCTTACCCCTCAGGCTCCTTTTTCCCAGCTCAAGTGACCCAGCTCCCTCAGCCTTTCCTCAGCCGGGAGATGCTCCCCTCTGTTCAACATCTCTGCAGCTCTGCACTGGACTCTCTGCAGCAGCTCTGTGTCCTTCTGGAACTTAGGGGCCCAGAACTGGACACAAGATTCCAGATATGGTCTCAGCAGGGGAGAGTAGAGGGAGAGGAGAACCTCTCTCCATCTACTAACCAACTCCTCTTCTGATCCACCCCAGGATGCTGTTGGCCATCTCAGCCACAAGGGCCCATTACTAGCTCATGGCCATCCTGCTGGCCACCAGGACCCCCAGGTCTCTTTCTCCTCTGCTGCTTGTAACAGGTCAGTCCCCATTATATCCAGGTGCCTGGGACTGTTCTTGCTCAGATGCAAGACTCTACACTTGCCCTGATGTTGGCTTCTCCAGAAACACTGAGGAGCACAAAATTGCCCAGACTTGACGGTGAACTAATGAAACATCACCAAATCCCACTCCCATTCCCATCCAACTCACTCCTAATCACTGTCTGCTTCATTGACATCTGCTCCTCAACAATGAGATGTCCAAGTTGCCTCGATTGCTCCACCCAAACTAGGTGACCCCTAGATGATCAATTTTCATCCTACCACATGCAAAAAGTCTCAACCACGATATCTCAGAGGCTGAGGACCAACAGAATCCATTCGAGTCCTGTCTTACAAGTAAATCCCTGCAGTAGAGAGTCAAACAAAGCAACCTGCTTCCACCTCAAACAGGACCAACAGGATGGCCATGTAGTCAAGGAGCTCCACCTCTAATGCAGCAGGTTCCCAGACTCGTGTATGTTTGCAACCCTTGGATCTATCTGGGATACATTTTGGTGGCCCCACCGGCCATGAGTAGCTGGGCTTTGTTTGTTCTTCTACAAGAGGAAGAGCAGCAAAGGAGCTGGATGTTGGAAGTCTTGTCCCACCTGCCTTCCAGAAGGGTCAACACAGACCATGTTGAGCACCCATAGACCTGAGTAGCTAAGGTGCTTGGAAACATATCAAAGATCCTACAATGGTGAGAAAAAACCACAGAATCACTCAATCTCTTTGGTTGGAAGAGACTTTGAAGACCATCAAGTTCAACCTTCAACTTAGCACTGCCAGGTCACCCTTAAATCATGTCCCTCAGCACTATGTTTCTCTGAAGGGTCAGAAAGCTGCTCTGGTGCCTTCAAGCAACAGTTAAAGTAAAAAAAACCCATTGAAATAACAAATCGCTTTGTCCAAACCTTTATAAATTGAATTGAGTTCAAAGGTTGGATTTGATGACCTTCAAAGGTGTCTTCCAACCAAGATCTGGTGACCCTGTGAAGTTCTCCTTTCAACTACAGGAGCCTGTAGTGTGTCTACTCCCAACTACAAGAGAGCTGGGTGTAAAAGCCTGAGTTTCTCCTTGGCCATGAGTGTCCTCACCCCACTTTTCGGATTTCAAGCAAGACACAGGACAACTGAGACCTCTTAATCACAGAATCATTCATTCAGGTTGGAAAAGACCCCCAGGCTCATCGACTCTAAAAATCAACCCTACTCTACACGTTCACCACTAAACAAGATCACCCAACACTACACCTAAGCAACTTTCAAACTCATCCAGGGATGGAGACTCAACCACCACCCTAGGCAGCCTATTCCAGTGCCTGAACACTCTCTCCACGAAGAACTTCTTCCTGATGGCCAGTCAAACCCTCCCTTGTTGAAGCTTGAAGTCCTTCCCTCTGCTTCTGTCACTAATGACCTGTGAGAAGAGACCAGCACCAACATCTCTACAGTGTCCTTTCAGATAGCTGTAGAGAGCGATAAGGTCTCCCCTCAGCCTCCTCTTCCTCAGACTAAACAGCCCCAACTCTCTCCATCTCTCCTCATAAGACTGATTCTCCAGGCCCTTCCTCAGCTTTATTGCCCTCCTCTGCACTCACTCCAGCATCTGGACGTCTCCTTTGGACTGAGGTGCCCAAAACTCAAAGGATTTTCAAATTAAACCAGATCATGACCAACTGACTGAGGCTAGAGAAGTAGACCAGGAGGCTTGAAGGGATCTCAAGTGCACAAATATCTCCTGGAAAAGTGTTAATGTCTATAAATATCTGAGGAGTGGATGTCAAAAGGAAGGGACCAGTCTTTTTTCAGTGGTGTCCAGTAATAGGACAGAGAACAATGGACATAAGCCAGAACATAGAAAGTTCCACCTCAACATGAGGAGAAACTTCTTTCCTGTGATGGAACCGTGGAAGAGGCCACCCAGAGAGGTTGTGGAGTCTCCTGCTGTGGAGGCTTTCAAAACTCACCTGGATGTTCCTATGTCCCCTGCCCTAAGTGATCCTGCTCTGGCAGGGAGGTTGATGATCTCTAGAGGTGCCTTCCAACCCCTAATATTCTATGATTTCCATGATGAGGGCTCCTGCTCCCTGACAGCTTTTCATGTGTGTATTCAGTCATGCTTCAGCCCCTAGAAGCATCTGCAGAAGGAGAGGGCTTCTCACCCTCGAGGGGAAAGAGGAGCCGCTGCCTCCATGCTCTTCAGCTCATGTCAGGCCGCACGTACACGTGAAGTTGGCTACTCAGTTCTCAGCAGCCAGGAGCGATCTCGTAATGGCGACTTCCTCCGCCGCTCGCCGGGCTGATCTTCAGGAAAGCTCTTCAGGAAATCCTGAGCATCGCCACCAAAGCCTTATCGACACAGCGAGGGAGATAATAACGACAGGAACTGTCTTATGGCCAAAAACACCGTCGTGATTCATGTGACTGCTTGGTGCCAAGATCTTGATGAGCTGGGAGATGGTGAGAGAGGAGGTCACATAAGCTACGAGCTGGTTACGGTGGAAAAAATAGAAACAAGGTGGGTTCCTACATGTTGATGAGTGTCGTTGTCACAGGCTGCAACGGAGTTGCTTGTGTTGCAAACCACAAGGCAAAGCTGGAAGCTTAAATCACGTCTGTGAACAGAGGGGGTTTGGACCAGTAGAAGGGGTTTGGAGATTCCATTTCAGTTCTCTGGCCTCTCACTCTTTTCTTTGCACTCCCATCTTCACTTCTTCTCATCTGGGTTGTGGAGAGGATTCACACAGCACTGAGAAACTGGAAACGTGGCGACTAGAGGGAACATGGTTCCTCAGAGGTCTATGATTTGCTGAAACAGAGTGAGTTGTCCCCTTGTTCCCTGAAGGAATCGGCAGTTTGGAAATAGAGGACTGGTGTGGAAGCGCATGGAAGAGAGAGCCGGACTTCAAACTTCACAGACAACACAGGTCCACAGAAGCAGGGAGGGTTGGAAGTCTCTTTTCCCTAGTTTAGGGTTTAGACGTTGAGGTTGCGGCTCAGTTTTATAAAAGCATTGTGATGAATCTCCAGGTGTCTTTGCATGTCTTTTTATGTGGGGTGAATTCAGTGTCTTGTTTGGCTCCTTACTCCACAAATCGAGTTACTTTTGGGTTCTTTCACCTGCAAATTGTATGAGGTTTCTTTTCAAACCCTCCCTGTGTTGTTTTTATTTCACAGAATCACAGAACATTAGGGATTGGAAGTGACCTTGAAAGATCTTCTAGTCCAATCCCAAGGTCCTACTAGATTTGGGAAGGCACTTGGACAAAGTATCACCATTCCTGGTGGTAAAATGCAATGGGGTCTCGAAGTCTTGGGATTGTTCTGAATTCACAACCAGCATCATGGAAATCCATCAGCAACACCCTGATGCGTGTAGAAGCTCCTCCAACAGTGAAATGAGGGCTGATGTGATGACGGGCAGGTCTGGTGGGCACACTGCTGTGGGTCAGAGCCCGTAACACTTCTCCCAAAGACCTTCTGCTCCAGGGATTCATGGAATCACAGAACATTAGGGACTGGATGTGACCTTGAAAAATCATCCAGTCCAGACTCCCGACACAGCAGGATCCCCTAGATCCAGTCGCACAGGAAAATATCCAGGTGGGTTTTAAACATCTCCAGAGAAGGAGACTCCACAACCTCCCAGGCAGCCTCTTTCAGGGCTCTGGCACCCTTAACCGTGAAGAAGTTTCTTCTCAGGCTGATGTGGAACCTCCTCTGTTCCAGCTCACACCTGCTGCCCCTTGTCCTATCATTGCGTGTCACTGAGCAGAGCCTGGCTCCATCCTCCTGACACCCACCCTTCACATATTGATCAACATTCATGGGGTCACCCCTCAGGCTCCTTTTTCCCAAGCTCAAGAGACCCAGCTCCCTCAGCCTTTCCTCATCAGCGAGATGCTCCCCTCTGTCCAACATCTCTGCAGCTCTGCACTGGACTCTCTCCAGCAGCTCTGTGTCTTTCTGGAACTGAGGGGCCCACAACTGCACACAATACTCCAGCTGTGGTCTCAGCAGGGCAGAGTAAAGGGGGAGGAGAACCTCTCTCCATCTACTAACCAACTCCCTTCTGATCCACTCCAGGATGCCACTGGTCTTCTTGGCCACAAGGGCCTATTGCCGGCTCATGGCCATCCTGCTATCCTCCAGAACCCCCATGCCCCTTTCTCCTACACTGCTCTCGCTGGCTCTGACATTCATGGTCTGTTACAGGAATCTGAGAGGTAGCAGGTGCATCATGAAAGCTGTCGGCTTGAAAACCCCTGTACTGGCAGATGGTGGTCAAGCCCAATATGGCAAGTGGCCACGCCCACACGAATCACAGAACATTAGGGATTGGAAAGGACCTCAAAAGATCATCTAGTTCAATCCCTCTGCCACAGCAGCATCATCTAGATCCTTCAACCCCAATCTTGTTGGAGACTGTAAACCACCAGCACAGAAAGAGTTGCAGAATTTCTCTGAGAGCAGCAGAAATTTTCATCCTGGACAACAAAAGAAATGGTGGAACTCAATGACTGGTCAGACATGACGGTTCATCTGTCCTCTGTGGCCATTTAGACACTTGATGGGTGCTGAGGCACTGGAACAGGTTTCCCAGGGAGGTTGTGACTGCTCCATCATCCCTGGAAGTGTTCAAGACCACTTTGAATGATCAGGGGGATTGGACTAGATGATCTTTCGAGGTCTCTTCCAATCCCTAATGTTCTGTGACTCTGTGAATGGGGCTCTGAGCAACCTGGTCTAGTGGAAGGATGTCTGTCCTCACGGCAGAGGGGTTGGAGCTAGATGATTTCTGAGGTCCCTTCCAACCTAAACCATTCTGTGACTCTATCAAGACATCATGGCATCGTGGAGAAGCACTTATACATGGTATGGGGATACATTTCCCCACCAGCACGAGAAACACCCATCGGGAGATGTCTGAAACCCAGCTGGATCTGTTCCTCTGTGACTTGGTCTAGGTGGTCCTGCTCTGGCAGGGGGATTGGAAGATGATCTTTCGATGTCTCTTCCAGTCCCTGACGTTCTGTGATTCTCCACGTGCAAGGTTACACCCAAAACAGAGCACCTAGGAGACTTTATTCAGGGGTTTCTACCTCCTTTCCCCCTCTTTTTGCAGCTCAGGAGGTCACAGAGACTCTCTTTAATGTCACATGCACAGCTCAGGTCCCTCAGGCCCCAGCAGAAGCAGTCTGGGATATTTGCACAGACCCCCTCACAATGGAAGGAAGAGGGTGTAGGAGGGAGGATCAGGCTGCTGACCCCTTTATTGTTCTTGGGCCAGAAGAAAGCTTCCTCCTGGCTTAAGAACCGTGGCGCTGAAACAGTTTTCCAGCCAAAACCAGTTCAGATGGAGTCACTCGGTGGTGGGGGTTTTTTTGCTATACTTTTTGCTGGGTTTCTTTTTTTTTTTCCTTGATTTTGTTGTTTGATTTCTCCTTCCCCTGCCTCCCGCTTTGGCTGAGCGACGGGGAGTCACAGGGTTGAGCTCCATTCACAAAATACCTGCTCCACATCACGTAGTCCTTCCCTCCTCTCCACCCCCCACCCTACCAGCTCGCCGACAGCTGGAAACTGAGCAAACGAAAATAAACCTTTTATCAATTTTTTTTGGTCCTTTCTCTGCAGCTTGAAAAAAATTAATTAAAAAAAGGAAGTGAGGATCCAGCTCCCAAAGCGCCACTGCCTCCAGCACTGGGTTAGGCACGAGGCAGTGGAAAGCAGAGGAGTGGGAAAGAGACATTGATAGGAAAGAAAACAATTTCAGAGAAAAATTCTCCTCAGAGAGGATTAAACTGAGGTTTTTCCACACATAAAAAAACCCTCCCAAAGAGCAACTCACCCCACCATTATATAATGAGGCTTAACTGGGAGTCACTGGGGTCACACGACGCAGCAGACTGGAAAAAGCAAGGCACAGAGCAGCCATTTCAGTGTTAAACCAACCGTAAAATAGGAAACAAAATCAAATGGAAAAGAATGATCTTGGGGCTGCTCTAAGAGGACTTTTTTCTCCTACAATACCCCCCAGTTTTTTTCCTGCTTCTGGTTGAAATGTCATTGTATCAAAGAATCACAGAACTTTACGGATTGGAAGGGACCTCAAATGATCATCCAGTCCAATCCCGCTGCCACAGCAGGATCACCTAGATCCAGTCGCACAGGAACATGGCCAGGTAGGTTTTAAATGTCTCCGGAGAAGGAGACTCCACAACCCCCTCCGTGGACAGCCCCTTCCAGGGCTCTGGCACCCTCACTGGGAAGAGGTTCGTTCTTATATTGATGTGGAACCTCCTATGACCCAGCTCACTCCCACTGCCCCTTTTTCTAGTATTAGATGCCACTAAGCAGAGCCTGGCTCCATCCTTCTGACACCTACCCTTCACATATTTATCAACACTCATGGGGTCACCCCTCAGGCTCCTGTTTTCCAAGCTCAAGAGACCCAGCTCCCTCACTCCATCAGCCTTTACTCAGCAGGAAGATGTTCTACTCCTTTTATCATCTCTGTGGCTCTGTGTTGCGCTCTCTGCAGCAGCTCTGTGGCCTTCTGAAACTGAGGGGCCCACAACTGGACACAATACTCCAGATGTGGTCTGACCAGTGCAGATCAGAGGAGGAAGAGAACCTCTCTTGATCTGCTAACCAACTGATCCACCCGGGATGCCGTTGGCTTTCTTGGCCACAAGGGCCTAAGCTCATGGCCATTCTGCTGTCCACCAGAACCCCCATGTCCCTTTCTCCTAAATGGTTCCCCAAAAGGTCAGTCCCCAACCTATCCTGGTAGCATGAGGATGACTCCTGCCCTAGTGATCTGTTTTGTTGAGGCACCACTGGTGGTAGGGTGGGGCACAGGGGTCTGGTTTGCACTGAAAGCAGAATAAAGCACAAACAAAATCTTCACCCCAACAATCAAGCTCTTGGAGATCCATCGCTGGATTTCTACATGGAGATTTCTATCGGAAGAGTTGACTTCTTTGCATCTAAAAGTCCAACATGATTCATAGCCATCTGCCTTTCCTCAACTTCTCTGTAGCCTTTTGCTTGAGTTGGTTGAAGAACCACAAGCAACCCAGAAGCTCCTTTATTCCCGATGCCTCCAGCGCTGTCTACACCAAGAGTCGTAACTGCAGGGCTGTTGGGTTAAGAGTTGGACTTGATGATCTTCAAGGTCTTTTCCAACCCGAACAAGCACCACAGATACAGTGGAACAACCCAAAAGGTCACCCTAGCCTTATGCTTTTGGAAAACCAACGTTGCATTGACCACATAACTGGAAAGCTGGAGTAGACTGGCCACCACCATCCCACTTTGGTGCTCCTAGGAGGTTCAGTGGCAGCTGGAAAGCTGGAGATCATCCTAGACTCAGATTCTAGATCATCCTAGATTCATCCTAGACTAAAAATTGGCTTCAGATCAGCTCATCAGTGTAGAGTAGCCATGAAGCAACAGCACAGGGGGTGACATCTCTCCTGCTGCTACTTCAAATCATGTCATAGAATCATACAATCCCAGAGGGAAGAGACCTTCTAAGATTATCAAATCCACCCATTCACCTGGTTGGAAAAGACCATTACGCTCATCGAGTCATGGAATCACATTATCATAGAATCACGCTGATCGGAAGAGATCTTGAAGGACATCAAGTCCAAATGATCCCCCAGCACTGCTAGGTCTCCCCTAAACGCTGTCCCTCACTCCAAATCTCCACAGCTCTTCAACCTCTCCAGACATGGGTACTCCACCACTGCCCTGGGGTAGGTGTGATGGAGTCTCTGAGGTTCTGTCACCTGAAGGAATCTGGCTGAGGTATTAGAGAGCACTGTCAGCAGGTTTGCTGATGACACAAAGCTGGGAGGAGTGGTTGACACTCCAGCAGGCTGTGCTGTCATTCAGCAGGACCCAGACAGAGTAGAGAGTTGGGTGGGGAGACATTGAATGAACTAGAATAAGGGCAGGGGAGAGTCTGCCATATGAGCAAGAACAACCCCAGGGACCAGGACAGAGTGGGGACTGAGCTGTTGGAGAGCAGCGCAGCAGAGAGGGTCCTGGGGGTCCTGGTGGCCAGCAGGATGACCAGGAGGCAAAAATGGGCCCTTGTGGCTAAGAAGGCCAATAGCATCCTGGGGTGGATCAGAAGAGGGGTGGTTAGCAGATTCAGAGAGGTTCTCCTCCCCCTCTACTCTGCCCTGCTGAGACCACAGCTGGAGTCTTCTGTGCAGTTGTGGGCCCCTCAGTTCCAGAAAGACACAGAGCTGCTCGAGAGAGCCCAGTGCAGAGCCAAAGGGATGATTAAGGGAGTGGAGTATCTCCCCACTGAGGAAAGGCTGAGGGAGCTGGGTCTCTTGAGCTTGGAGAAAAGGAGATTGAGGGGTGACCCCATGAATGTTGATCAGTATGTGAAGGGTGGGTGTCAGGAGGATGGAGCCAGGCTCTGCTCAGGGGCACTCAATGATAGGACAAGGGGCAGCGGGTGTGAGCTGGAACAGAGAAAGTTCCACATCAATGTGAGTAGGACCTTCTTCCCAGTGAGGGTGCCAGAGCCCTGGAATGGTCTGCCCAGGGGAGTTGTGGAGTCTCCTTCTCTGGAGGGGTTTAAAACCCGCCTGGATGTGCTCCTGTGCGACTGGACCTAGGGGATCTGTGGCAGGGGGACTGGACTGAATGATTTTTCAAGGTCCCTTCCAATCCCTAAAGCTCTGTGATTCTGTGTAACCCCTATTTTATGGGTTATTTTGCCCGGTCAATGGGGTTGCTTTGGCTCAGTCAAAGGGAAACCAGTGGCTCCTAGAAGCAAACATATTTTCTTTCCGTTCAAACGAGGCGCCTCGAAAGAAGAATATACAATGAGAAATGAAATAATCAAGCGGGTCACAAAAGCAGGAAGAAATGAAGCTTTATCATCCTCCAGTGGGTTCTCTGCTCATACATTACAGGAATTGAAAGTAAAAAAAACAAACCTCAAACCCTAATGACAAGAATTCAAAAGGAACAATGAGGAGTTGCTTCATGGAGCTACCCGCCAGGAATAACTCTCAGAGATACAGACACTAGGGCAGCAATGCAGGGCCAAAGGTGTGGAGAAGATGATGGAGTGGAGCATTTCTTTGCTAAGGAAAGGCTTAGGGAGCTGGGTCTCTTGAGCTTGGAGAAAAGGAGCTTGAGGGGTGACCTCATTAATGTTGATCAATATGTGAAGGGTGGGTGTCAGGAGGATGGAGCCAGGCTCTGCTCAGTGGAAGGACAAGGGGCAGTGGGTGTGAGCTGTAACACAGGAAGTTTCACACCAATATGAGAAGGAACTTCTTCACAGTGAGGGTGCCAGAGCCCTGGAATGGGCTGCCCAGGGAAGTTGTGGAGTCTCCTTCACTGGAGACGTTTCAAACCTGCCTGGCCATGTTCCTGTGCAACTGGATCTCGGTGATCCTGCTGTGGCAGGGGGACTGGACTAGATGATTTTCATGGTCCCTTACAATCTTTAACATTCTGTGATTCTGTGACCATGAAGTCAAAGACTGGACTAGATGATCTTAAAGGTCTCTTGTAACCTAAGAGATTCTCTGATTCTGAACCTCAGTGAAATCCCTCTATCCCATCATGCAGCAAAAGGATTTTGGGGAGGCTGTGGACAGTGACGTGGGATCACTGTCCATGCCAGAGCTTGTAGGGTCAAGCCTTGGCCATTTTTAGAGTCAGCATTGAAGTCCATGGAGTATCTTCATGAAAGCCACCATGACAAGAGGAACATGGGACTACAAAGAACCTTTGGGTATTGGGTTGTTGGGGGATCTGCTTTAGAGGTGAGCTTGTAGAGTAGGGTTGATGGTTGGACTCGATGATCCCAATAGTCTTTTCCAACCTGAATGATTCTACGATTCTATTCTGTGATTCTGTGGGTGGGGACATAGTTTAAACCCCTTCATGAACAGCCTTTCTTCTACTTAGCTTGAAGAAAAAGAGACTGAGGGGAGACCTTGCTGTCTACAACTACCTGAAAGGAAGGTGTAGAGAGGTAGGGGTCAGTCTTTTCTCCCAAGGAACAAGTGATAGGACAAGAGGAAACAACCTCAAGCTGTACCAGGGGAAGCTGAGGTCAGCCACAAGGAGAAACATCTCCCTGGATGGGGTCATCTGGACTTGGAACAGACTGTCTAGGGAGGGGGTTGGATTGTGTTTTAAAGTTATGGAGATGTGGAGCTTAGGGACAGGGTTTAGCAGCGGGACTGGGACAGCTGAGTTAATTATTTGACTTGATGAGCTTGAAGGTCTTTTCCAACCAGAATGAATCGATGATTCTCACAGAATCATTCAGGTTGAAAAAGACCCTTGGGATCATCAAGTCCAACCATCAATCCTACTCTCCCCGCAGGAGACATCGAGGCATCGCGTGCAGCAATAAATTTCCTACTTAAAAGGACGAGCTTAGAGCAAACAACCTTGGATTGTAAGAAACCACTTCTCCTGCCCCTAAAGAACCTATATTTACCCCCAGAGCTATATATACACCTCCCCGAGCTGCCTGGGAATCACCTACCTGCTGCCTCCTGTCAGGAAATTCGTAGTTGAAGAACTTCTGGTCTCATTTATTGTATTGGTTTCTATTTCCATAACATCAGAGGAAAGGCAGCAGAAAGGGAGCAGACTGGGGGCAGTGTGTGTGGAAGGAGCATTTTCTGCTTAAGAAGAGAATTTTCAATGGAACAGGAAACACGAACCTCATCTTTTGTCAGAGCAAGGACCAGGACATCCCCCATTAGCAGGATTTTAATGCATTTCTAGGCTCCGCAGGTCCCTTGGTTGACGGGGATGTGAGCACGTAGATCACTCCTCTCTGGTTCTTTTATTTTTAGAGAGAAAATTCCTTCCTTCCCTTGATTTTCTTAAAAATTCAGGGCTTTCGTGGAGAAGGGGGAAAGGGTTTGTAGGTGGAAATGGCCAAGCCAGCAGAAAAAGCGGCTTGATGTGGAGTTTTCATTTGGGATCTTCAGAAATCTGGATTTTTAATGTCTTTTTTTCTCTTCTCCGTTGACTTTGAGTAACTTTTGGAAGTTAAATCCCTTCCAATCCCTAATGATTCTATGATTCTATGGTAAGTCAGGAAAAGATTCAGTAAAAACTCCTATTGGATTTCCAATCACAGAACATTAGGGATTGGAAGGGACCTTGAAAGCTCATCCAGTCCAATCGCCCCACCACAGCAGGATCCACAGAATCACAGAACATTGAGGACTGGAAGGGACTTTGAAAGATCATCCAGTCCAATTCCCCTGCCACAGCAGGATCACCTAGATCCAGTTGCACAGGATCCAAGACTTAGATCCAGGTGAGTTTAATCACGTCCTTGTGGTCCCTGATGGTGAACCCCAAACCCATCGTTGGGTTCTATATTGGGTTCTACTCAACATCCCATTGCTAAGTCCTGATGCTTTATGTCACCCTTCCATCAGCCTGGCCCAACTTGGTCTAAGTGTTCCTGCTCCGGCAGGGAGATTACACTAGGTGAGCATTCGAGGTCCCTTCCAATTCCTAACATTCTGTGATTCTGTGAAAAGCTGCAAAGCAGCCAAAATCCCAAGATTTCTCCTATTTTTCTATCCAAACCGTACCTGGCAGCCTAGAGCCCAAGGGACAGTCATCATCTCCCTTCACATCCATCAAAGTCAGGTGGGAACAACAGCATAGATGTAGGACAGACAGAAAAAGAAGATGGGGATGTTCAGGGGAACATCCTACATTTGATGGAGCAGCAGAGTCTTCTAGAGGAAGAGGGGAGCCCTCAGCACATCTGCACCCCCTCCTTCACAGACTCATAGAGCATTAGGGATTGGAAGGGACCTCATCGAGTAAAATCCACCTGACAGCAGGATCAACTAGGTCCAGTCGCACAGGAACATATCCAGGTGGGTTTGAAAAGTCTCCAGAAAAGGAGACTCCACAATCCCCCTGGTCAGCTCCTGCCAGGGCTCTGTCATTCTCACTGAGAAGAAGGTCCTACTCAGATTAAGGTGGACCCTCCTCTGTTCCAGCTCACACCCACTGCTCCTTGTTCTCGTTGGGTGTCCCTGAGCAGAGCCTGGCTCCATCCTCCTGACACTCACCCTTCACACATTGATCAACATTAATGAGGTCACCCCTCAGTCTCCTGTTCTCCAAGCTCAAGAGACCCAGCTCCCTCAGCCTTTCCTTACCAAAGAGATGCTCCACTCCCTTAATCATCCCTGTGGCTCTGTGCTGGACTCTCTGCAGCAGCTCTGTGTCCTTCTGGAACTGAGGAGCCCACAACTAGGCAAAAGATTCCAGATATGCTCTCCCCAGGGCAGAGCAGAGCGGGAGGAGAACCTTTCTCCATCTGCTAATCACCCCTCTTCTGATCCACCCCAGGATGCCGTTGGCCTTCTTGGCCATCAGGGCACAGTGCAGCGTGACCTGGTGCAGAAGGATGTGACATGAAGCCACCTTGTAGAGAGGTTTCTGCTTAGAAAACGTGTTCAGAAAAGACTGGTTTCCTCAGCACCAGGATGTCTGCTGTGATCATTCAGCGAGGCTACAGTGCCCTCTAGTGCTTCAGGACTTGCCACCAGCCCCGAATTATGAGCCAACGTCCTGCTAAATCTGCTTGAACTGGACAACAGCCAGAAAAATGAGACAGCCCTGAAGAATCAGAGAATTGTCCAGACTGGAAAAGACTGTCACAATCATCCATTCCAACCATGAACCCAGCTATTCCAAAGTCATCACTAAATTCTGTCCCTGAGCTCCAGATCTCCAAGACTGGGAAACAAGACCAGGGATGGCAATTCAACCCCCTTCCTGGGCAGCCTGCTCCAAGGGCTGATGGCCCTTTCCAGGAAGAAGTTTCTCCTCATGGCCAACCTAAACCTCCCCTGATGCCATTTGAGGTCATTTCCTCCTGTCCCAGAACTAGAAAGGGGAGTCAGAAACAAGCTCTAAACCCTAGTAACACTTTTGTGACCTACACTCAGCTCAGTCCTGGCTCTTTGACAGGGACTTGCTACTGTTTTAGCAGTTGCGGTGTTGGAAAGACCCTTGAGACACACGAAACTTCTTAAGTTAAAATCCTTCTTGAAAAGCAATGCCTGGTCTCCATGGTCTGGATTAAGTCCAGCACGATCTGCTGGCTGGGAGAAGAAATCCCCCCTGGCTGTGGGACTCCTAGGGAGCCACCCCAACTTGTTTGGGGGACACAAAATCTGAGAGACTGACCTCTTTCCCTCACACAAAATCACATAACATTAGGTATTGGAAGGGACCTCAAAAGATCATCAAGTCAGATCCCCCTGACACAGCAGGATCAACTAGATCCAGTCACACAGGAACATGAGCAGGGAGGTTTAAAACATTGCCAGAGAAGGAGACTCCACAACCCCCCTGGGCAGCACCTTCCAGTGCTCTGTCACCCTCACCGGGAAGAAGGTCACTCTCACATTTATGTGGAACCTCCTCTGTTCCAGCTCACACCCAGTGCCTCTTATCCTGAGTGCCCCTGAGCAGAGCCTGGCTCCATCCTCCTGATACCCGCCCTTCCCATGTTGATCAACATTAATGCAATCACCCTTCAGTCTCCTTTTTTTCAAGCTCAGGAGCCCCAGCTCCCTCAGCCTTTACTCAGCAGCAAGATGCTCTCCTCCACTCATCATCTCTGTGGCTCTGTGCTAGACTCCCCAGCAGCTCTGTGTCCTTCTGGAACTTAGAGGCCCACAACTGGACACCAGATTCCAGATGTGGTCTCAGCAGGGCAGAGTAGACGGGGATGATAACCTCTCTCCATCTACTAACCAACCCCTCTTCTGATGCACCCCAGGATGCTGTTAGCCGTTTTGGCCACAAGGGCCCATTGCTACCTTCTGACCATCCTGCTGGTCTCAGCAGGGCAGAGTAGAAGGGGAGGAGAACCTCTCTTGATCTAGGGTGACAGCAGAGGGTATGCTCAACCCCCAACACACCCTTTTCCTCCTGGACACCTGGTTTGGCTTCATCTTTCTTAAGGAACCTACTGTATCTGAACCTACACCAGCTGGGTCTTTAGGAGCTGCCAGGGAAAGGACAGCTGGGAATCACAGAATCAGAACATTAGGGATTGGAAAGGACCTCTAAAGATCATCCAGTCAAATCCCCCTGCCACAGCAGGATCCCCTACATCGAGTTGCACAGGAACATGTTTAGGGGGTTTTGAAACATCTCCAGAGAAGGAGACTCCACAAACCCCCTGGGCAGCCCTTTCCAGGGCTCTGTCACCCTCACCGGGAAGAGGTTCCTTCGCAGATTGATGTGGAACCTCCTCTGTTACAGCTCATACCCATTGCCCTACATTCTATCATTAGATGCCACTGAGAGCCTGGCTCCATCCTCCCGACACCCACCTTTCACATATTCCAAACCTTCTCTAAACCTCTTCAGTGAGAGGGAACAAATCATGGAGCAATGTGTTCATGGCTCTCCTACGTTAGGAAGTGCAGGTGACCAGCCCATGCAGAGGTTCCACTCCTTCACTCCACACTGAATCCTAAGTTCTGGCTTGAAAATACTTAGCAATGAGGAGAGGTCCCAAGGAGAGTGGTTGGGGACACCTGTTAGATGCCTAAATTCAGGTGGTATCCCAGCATGGTGAGGAATCCTGGTGCGTGGTGTGAAGAGGAATGTTAAGAACCTATGGAATCTGCTCCTTTGTTTATCATCCAACAAGGAAGCTGGATGACAACCGCAGCTGGAAGAAAAACAAGTAGTTTCTCGTAAAAGGGTCAAAACTCAGGAAGGAAATGGAATAAGATGAGCTGTGAAGTGGCCAAGTGAGCTTCATAGGGAGGATGGGGTGGTATCTTATAGGGCAGGACATCTTGGGTTGTGAAGACATCAGCAAGGGATCAAGTTGCGCCAGGAGGAGGTTGGCCCTGAGGAACAATTTCTGCCCCACAGGGGTTTCCCAAGCCTGGCTCAGGCTGCCCAGGGCAGTGGGAGAGTCCCCATCTCTGGAGAGGTTTGCAAAGCCATGGAGATGTGGGATGAGGGACAGGGGTTAGTGGGGACCTGGCAGTGCTACAGGAGCAGTAGTACTTAATGAGCTTCAAAGTCCTCTGCAGACAAAGCAATTCCGTGATTCCACACTGAAGACTGAATCAAGGACAGGGGCACCGCGCCGTGACACAAACAAGCCTCAAAAACCTTTCCAAGAGCTGTCAAAGGAAGCACAAGGCCCTGACTCAGTCCCCCCTGTGATGTCTTCATGATGCTATGATAGTCTCCTTGATCAAACCAGCTAAGGTGAAAATGGAAAGGAGGGTGAAGAGCAGCTCTGCACCCATCGTGGCAGCACTCAGCACTCATAACTCATAACAGGGTACTGTTGAAGGCCAAGATATGCCCTGTCTGCTACTACTACTCCCTGATAACTGCGGAGCCAGAAACAAAAAACATGGGACTGCAGGTGTAGATCAAAGGACCAAACTGATAGTTAACAAGCAGTGCTCTGGGATTGTTGTGGCGTTTGGGTGCTAAAATTAGGCAGCTTGTTTAATTGGAGTAATAGCCAATCAGTAAGAAACAGCTAATGCTAAAGGTATCATAAGCCAGTCACGGCTACTGCAAACCATGAATCAAATAGCACATAAGGAACGCTTGTACGCTTAATAAATGAACAAACATTCGCTTGCATCAAGTGGTGTTCCCGTCTCAATCGCGGCACATAACCACAGAATCACAGAACTTTAGGGATTGGAAGGGACCTCAAAAGATCATCCAGTCCAATCCCACTGGCTGGGTGGGTTTGAAACGTCTCCAGAGAAGGAGACTGCACAACCCCCCTGGGCAGCCCCTGCCAGGGCTCTGTCACCCTCACTGGTAAGAAGGTCCTTCTCACATTTATGTGGAACCTCCTCTGTTCCAACTCACACCCACTGCCCCTTGTCCTATCATTAGATGCCCCTGAGCAGAGCCTGGCTCCATCCTCCTGACACCCACCCTTCACATATTGATCAACACTTGTGGGGTCACCCCTCTGGCTCCTTTTCTCCAGCTCCAGAGCCCCAGCTCCCTCAGTCTTTCCTCAACAGGGAGATGCTCCCTTCCCTTCATCATCTCTGTGGCTCTGCGCTGGGCTCTCTCCAGCAGTTCCATGTCCTTCAGGATCTGAGTGGCCCAGAACTGGGCATAGGATTCCAGCGGTTGTATTCAACGATCTTAAAGGTGTTTTCTACACTAAGTGGTTCTGTGATTCCCATTTCTGCTCTCGCCACGAGAAGCTCCCTGTGTGCAAAGGAAACAAAGATCCTGAACTGCCCTTGAACCTCAGGCTGCTGCTTAACGTTAGTTATGACAAGTTTGCTGCTGTAGATGAAGCCTGACCTCTAAGGAGTGACTGCAGAGCTTAACCCAGCAGTAAGGGCTGTGAAGTCAGTGCTGCACCCTGCAAACCCAACGTCCACCTGCACAGCTCATTCCCCACCGCAGCCCTAATCTCAGGGGGCCAGGGAGGGGTAGGCTGAACTCTCAGTCCCTATGCAGGGACAGACACCTGCTCAGATGGAGCGGGTCCAGAGGCGGCCCCGGAAATGATCCAGGCGCTGCGAGGACAGGCTGAGGGAGCTGGGGCTGTTCAGCCTGGAGAAGAGAAGGCCCCATCTGGGGGACTGAGAGCGACCTTCCAGTCCCTGCAGGGAGCTCCAAGAAGGCTGCAGAGGGGCTGTTTACCAAGGCCTGGGGTGACAGGACGAGGGGCGATGGTTTCCCACCAGAGAAGGGCAGATTGCAGGGGGCTGTCAGGAGGAAGCTCTTGAGCAGGAGCGGGGCTGGGCACTGGCCCAGGAAGTGCCCCGGAAGCGCTGACCCGGCGCCCCGGAAGCGCTGCCCGGGTGCCCCGGAAGCGCTGACCCGGTGCCCCGGAGGGAAGGCGAGAAGGAGGGAAGGAGGGGGGCGGCTTCCCGGGCCGGCGGCCGCCATGCGGTTCCGATTCGGGGTGGTGCTGCCGGGCGGCGCGGCCGCGTAGACCGCCGTCCCGACGATCAGGGCGACGCGCTTTCCGAAGAAGCCGAACGACATGAGTCCCAGCACGACGCCGATGCCGATCGTGGCAAGCACGTCGGAAGCGAT
>JAOXOE010000874.1:167241-186819 GCA_028565055.1 Phoeniculus purpureus
TCTCACCAGAGCCGAGTAGAGGGGGAGAATCACCTCCCTCGACCTGCTGGCCACACTTCTGATGCAGCCCAGGATCCAGTTTGCCTTCTGGGCTGCAAGTGCACACTGCTGGCTCATGTTGAGCTTCTTGTCCACAAGCACTGCCAAGCTCAACATCATCTAGATCATATAGTCCAATCCCCCTGTCATAATGGACACACCACTGTGAGCACCACAATGGTGTTGCATCATCTCCTAGACCTCATCAGGGGATTGGACTGGATGATTTTTTGTGGTCCCTTCCAACCCCTAATGTTCTATGCCTCTGCGAAGAGTCAAAACCTCCTTGTTTTCCTTCCTGGGATCTTTCTCCTCAGCCAGAGCCAACCTGCCTCTTCCTTCGCCATCTCCAATGATCCATCTTCTTCTCTCCTCCTGGATCTCCTCCTCCAGTCCAGGGCTGCAATTAAAAAGTCCAGGTCTCTTCCGTTTCCCATGGAGAGAAGTCGCTGAGAGTCACCCCTGCCAGAGTGAAGGGATTTCAAACCTTCAGCTCACCTCCAGCCCATGGCTCTGCCTCAACTTTCCCAGCCTGTTCTTGTGACTGGGAGGAGAGATGATCCGAAGGTGCCTCATCAAGAGGCTCAGGTGAATCTGGACTGCAGGTGCCGTTTCCAGCGCTGGGTGTTTCCCCAGAGCACTTGGCTGCCTCCTAATGGGAACATTGGCTGCGAGAGGAGGAATTGAAAGCCCCAACACTCCGAGCTCTTTGAAGAAGGTGATGCCCGTGTTGTTGGTTTAAGGCTGGAAGGAAAGTCAGAGCTCAGCTAGTTCCAAACCTTCCACCATGGGGCAGCTCTGGCTAGACCCAGAGATCCATCCAACCTGATCCAGGGATGGAGCAGCCGCAGGTGTGAAGATCCTGAGCTCCACAGCAGGAATTTTGCTGTCTCCAAGGCATCTCCTCTCTATCATCCTTTCCCGTTTTAGCCTCTTTGAGCTGCAGAAGTGCTGCAGGCAGCTGAGATGCAGCTGCCATGGAAGATGATGCCTACAACATCCTCACCAAAGTAACCTTGGTTGGAGCTGGAAGCCTTTCCAGATCTTTCTCCTCCACTAATACATTTGGAAGCCTTCGCTGAGCCTGGCAGAGGCTCCTGGGGTGTTGGGATAAATGTGCTGTGATCCACAGCTGAGGAACCACTAGGTGGTCCTGTTCTGGCAGGGGGACTAGATGATCTTTCGAGGTCCCTTGCAATCCCTGATGTTCAGTGATTCTGTGGTTCTGTGAACCATGAAGTCACATCGGGGCTGCAGGCATGGCTGTGAGGATCCAAGAGACATCAGCTGGACCTTTGGATCAAAGCTTGTTGAGGAACACATAGAACAGAAGGAAAAGGGCCTCCGATTGCTCCTCAGATCGCTCAGTTTAGGTTGGACATCAGGAAGAACTTCTCCATGGAAAGAGTCTTGGAAGAGGTTGCCCAGGGATGGGGTTCAATCGTAGCTTCTCCCGGCCAAGTTCTCCATCCCCTTCTGCTGTGGTTTTGACTGGAAGGGACCTTGGAGATCACAGAACATTAGTGATTGTAAGGGACCTGGAATGATCATCTAGTTCAATCCCCCTGCCAGAGCAGGACCACCTAGACCAAGTCGCACCCAGTTCCAAACCCCTGCCATGGGCAGGGACATCTCCCACCAGACCAGGTTGCCCACAGCCCCATCCAGCCTGCCCTTCAATACTTCCAGGGATGATGGAGAAGCCACAACCTCCCTGGGCAACATGTTCCAGGGCATCTGCATCGTTAGAGTAAAGAGCTTCATCCTTATTCTCCTTAAAATAAGGAATCTGAAAGCACAGATATAGCTGAGTTGAGAAGCTTGATGATGCCCTACCACAGGTGAGAAGCTGTAGTTGTCCTCTCAGCCCATAACAAGCGACAAGCTAGTAACCGGAAGGATAGAAGTGGAGAACGTGTATGGAGAAACCACAGCTCCACACACGAGTTGTAACTCACCCTTTTGACTATCACAGAATCATTTAGGTTGGAAAAGATTTTGGGATCATCGAGTTCAACCATCAACTCTATAAGTAAAGGGTTAAGATCAGTTGAGATGCTGTCTCCTTGTAGAGCCTCCTTGAAGGAGCTTCCCAGGAGGGTTGTGGAGGCTCCTTCTCTGGAGATATTTAAACCCCACCTGGCCATGTTCCTGTGTGACTGGATGTAGGAGATCCTGCAGTGGCAGGGGTTTGGACTGGATGATCTTTCAAGGTCCCTTCCAATCCCTAATATTCTGTGATTCTGTGAAATCATTGAATGGTTTGGGTGGGGAAGGACCTTCAAAGCTCATCCAGTGCAACCCCCTGTAGGGAGCCAGGATATCTCCAAACAGAGCAGGTTGATCGGAGCCCTGCAAGGACCAGCCTGGTCCGGTGATGAGGCTTCTCCCATCTCAATGGACAACCTGGGCCAGGGTGTCATCACCTTCAGTGAAGAATTTCTTCCTAATATCTGATCTAAATCAACCTTTGTCTAGTTATAAACCATTGCCCCTTGTCCTTTGACTACTCTCCCTGATCTTCTCCCCATTTTCTGTGTAGGCCCTCTACAGAAGGTTGCAGTTGAGGTCTCCTCCTTCAGAGGCTCTACATCACAGAATCACTGAACATTGGGGTTTGGAAGGCACCTTGAAAGATTATCCAGTCCAATCGCTGCCAACACAGCAAGATCCCCTAGATCCAGTCGCACAGGAACATGGCCATGCAGGTTTGAAACATCTCCAGAGAAGGAGAGTCCTCAACCCTCCCTGGGCTGCCTTACCAGCCACTTAGCTTGAGGTCACCTTAGCCAATACTTCTGCCCACCTTCTAGTCCCTCACAGGACACCTCATGCACCTCCTGGCTTCCACCTGAAAGAAGTTTGGGGCAAAAAGCAAGGAGAGTCTTCTCTCTAGTAGCAATAGGACTAGAGGAAACATCTGCATGTTGGGTCAGGGGAGGTTTAGGCTGGATATGAGGAAGAATTTCTTCACCAGGAGGGTTATCAAACAGTGGAACAGGCTGCCCCAGGGCAGTGGTGGAATCCCCATCCCTTAGAGGCATCTAAAGGATATGTAGATGTGCTACTTCACATACTTGTCAGCAGGAGTAGGGAGGTGATTGTCCCCCTGTACTCAGCACTGGGGAGGCTGCACCTTGAGTACTGGGTCTAGTGCTGGGCACCTCGGGACAAGTTAGACATCAAGGGTCTGGAGTGAGTGCAGAGGGCAACGAAGCTGGGGAAGGGCCCGGAGAATCAATCTTATGAGGAGAGATGGAGACAGTTTGGGCTGTTTAGTTCAGGGAAGAGGAGGCTGAGGGGAGACCTCATTGCTCTCTACAAGTATCTGAAAGGACACTGCAGAGGTGTTGGTGCTGGGCTCTTCTCACAGGGAATTGGAGACAGAAGCAGAGGGAAGGGCTTCAGGCTTCAACAGGGGAGGGTTAGACTGGGAATCAGGAAGAAATTACTAATGGAGAGAGTGGTCAGGCCCTGGAATGGGCTGCCCAGGGTAGTGGTTGAGTCCTTACCCCTGGATGAGTTTGAGTCACTTAGCTGTAGTGTTGAGGGATCTGGTTTAGGGATGACCTTGTAGAGTTGGGTTGACGGTTGGACTCGATGATCCTGGGGGGTCTTTTCCAACCTGAATGATTCTGTGACTCTATGATTCCATGATACTTTGGGCCATGATTTAGTAGTGACTTGGTAGTGCTGACTGAACAGTTCCACTTGATGATCTTCAAGGTCTCCCAGAGCATGCTGCCCAGGATGATTGCGAAGTCTCCTCTGGAGCCATTCAAACTCCACCTGGACATGTTCCTGTGCAACTGGATCTAGGGGATCCTGCTGTGGCAGGGATATTGGACTGGATGATCTTTCGAGGTCCTTTCCAATCCCTAATGCTTTGTGACTCTGTGATTTCAAGCCCAAGGGATTCCACAATTTAAGTGGACACAGATACTTCCCTGACCTGAAGAAGCCTTTGTGGTCCTAAGTGCTCTCTGCTCCAGAAGAGGGCTTGGACTAGCTGGTCTTTCGAGGCCCCTTCCATTCCCCAATGTTCTGTGATCCTGTGATCTAGTTTTTCTGACTCTCCCAGTCAGATACTGTCTGTCCACCAGCTTCAAGGAGACCTTGCGTGTAGCTGGGTCTGCCCCAAGAGAACCTGTTGCTCCTCCTGGCTTTGTGATTATCTGTGGGAACAGGGCGTGTGCAGCGGGAGCCTTGGCTGGCTCCCCGGGTTTCCCTCCCTCTTCTGCACCTGAATGCGCCCCATTGTTTGCTCCTTTTTGTCTGGTGGAGGGGAGGAAGGAGGCCTCCAATGAATTGGGTCAAACAAGTTCTGCAGCTGCAGTGCAGGTTAGGAGAGGCCACAAGAAAAGAACCAGCGGCCCTTTGAAGTCGGGGCTGCTCCTTTTTTCAGTGTCTTTTGAATGCTGACAGCGAGTGATACTTTCTCAGATGGAGATCAGCTCACCCAAGGCGAGAACAAAGGTGCTCAGAATGAACACTGCTAGCCGAGGGCTTGTGTGGCTGAATTGGGTTGATAATACAAGGACATACCTTTCCTCCAGGGCTTTTCAAACAGCAGGAGCTGGGCAAAACCAAGGGTTTCTCTTCGTTCCTGAGAAAGGAACCTGCCATCGACAGACATTAGCAGCTAGGAAGGGAGTTAACTGTACCAGCCAAGCAGGGTCTTCCATTCCCCAGACATTCAGCTTCACAGCTCAGAAACAGAGCAGGAACCACTGTGCTTCATCTGTGCTTCACCTCACCTCCATTAGCTGGACCTTTGGACCTGAAGATGATGCACAAGAGGACAAAGTCAACATACTCTCGTGCTAGCCAGTAGGAGCCAGAATTGGGCCCTTGTGGCCAAGAAGGCCAATGGCGTCCTGGGATGGATCAAAAGAGAGGTGGTTAGCAGATCAAGAGAGCTTCTCCTCCCCAACTACTCTGCCCTGGGAAGGCCACATCTGGAATCTTGTGTCCAGTTGTGTGCCCCTCAGTTCCAGAAGGACACAGAGATGCTGGAGAGAGTCCAGTGCAGAGCCACGGAGATGATGAAGGGAGGGGAGCATCTCCCTGCTGAGGAAAGGCTGAGGGAGCTGGGTCTCTTCAGCTTGGAAAAGGAGCCTAAGGGGTGACCTCATGAATGTTGATAAATATGGGAAGGGTAGGTGTCAGGAGGATGGAGCCAGGCTCTGCTCAGGGGCATCTAATGATATGACAAGGGGCAGTGGGTGTGAGCTGGAACGGAGGAGGTTCCACATCAATGTGAGAAGGAACTTCCTCCACGTGAGGGTGACAGAGCCCTGGAATGAGCTTCCCAAGGGTGTTGTGGAGTTTCCTTCTCTGGAGATGTTTTAAACAACCCTGGCCATGTTCCTGTACAACTAGATGTAGGGGATCCTGCTGTGTCGGGGTGATTGGACTGGATGATCTTTTGAGGTCCCTTCCAGTCCCTAATGTTCTGTGATTCTGTGTGAACTATCTGCTTTCTTTCAGGTCCTCGGACAGAGCCTGAGGAGTTAAGTGCAGTTTTCTGTTTGACTTAAACAGCCTGGGACCGGGTCTGGCTTAGGCAGTAAGTTGTTAACTCACATGTTCTCCCCATCTCTCAGCCACTAATTATTTTATACAAAACAGAGAAAGAAGCTGAACAAGCCCCACACCAGAAGAACTTGCCAGTCTTCAAAGCTGGGGAGGGGTCTTCGAGGTCTCCTCAGGCACTTCCAGATGGTTTATTACAGAATCACTGAATCTGTTTGGTTGGAAGAGACCTTTCAGATCATCTAGTCCAGCCTTCAACCCTTAAATCATGTCATTACTGAAGACAAAGGTGAAAGTTCCTCTTAGTATTGGTTTGCAATCATCTCCATGGCCTCATCATCCCCACACTCTCATCATCACCATGGTCTTATTATTCCCACTGTCTCATCATCCCTATGGTCTCATCATCCGCATGGTCTCATCATCTCCACAGTATCATCATCTCCACAGTATCATCATCTCCACAGTCTCTTCATCTGCATGGGCTCATCATCCCCACGATCTCATCTTCCCCACAGGCTCATCATCACCATGGTTTCACCATCCCCATGGTCTCGTCATCCCTACAGTCTCAGCACTGCCATGGTCTCCTCATCCCCAGGGTCTCATCATCCCCACGGTCTCATCATCCCCGTAGTCTCTTCATCCCCACAGTGTCATCATCCCCCATGGTCTCTTCATCCCCACGGTCTCATCATCCCCACGGTCTCATCATCCCTACAGTCTCATCAACCCCATGGTCTTATCATCCCCACAGTCTTTCCATATTGATCAACATTCATGGGGTGACCTCTCAGGCTCCTTTTCTCCAAGTTCAAGAGGCCCAGCTCCCTCAGCCTTTCATCATCAGGGAGATATTCCGCTCCCTTCAGCATCTCTGTGGCTCTGCGCTGGACTCTCTCCAGCAGCTTTGTGTCCTTCTGGAACTGAGTGGCCCATAAGAATCCAGATGTGGTCTCAGCAGGGCAGAGTAGAGGCGAAGGAGAACGTCTCTTGATCTACTAACCACCCCCATCCTGTTCCACCCCAGGATGCTGTTGGCCTTCTTGGCCAAGAGGGCCTACTGCTGGCTCATGGCCATCCTGCTGGCCACCAGGACCCCCAGGTCCCTTTCTCCTACACTGCTCTCCAGAAAGTCACTCCCCACCCTATCATGGTCTCTGGGGTTGTTCTTGCCCAGATGTCAGACTCTCCACTGCCCTTGTTCTTGTTCGTTCAATGTCTCCCTGCCCACCAACCATCTCACTTGGAACTGGGGGTCTCTATGACGCTCATCTCCCCTGCAAAGCATTTTCACGTAGGCAAATGAGGATCTGCAGTTATATCCTGACAGAGAGGCTGAAGAGTTGGCATCACAACCCCCGGATTCCTTCCAAACCGCCGCCGGGCCTCCCTGCGAACGTTTCGGAAATGCTAGGAACTCTTCCTTGGGGGAATGACTCTTCTTGGGATGACAAACAGAACCTGCAGAAAGGTTAACATCAAAACCTCTCCACAGAGAGGGAGCATCTGCAGGGGGATGCGTAGCCAGGGGGTCAGCGTTGCCACTCGTGTGCAGCTGTCCTACAGCTGATGTAAAAGTCACGACGGTGAAAAGGTCAAAAAGGCAATTAAACAGACAAAAGACCGGCCCCTTCCAGCACCGAAGCAGATGCTCAGCCAAAACATTTGCCTGGGAGATTGTCTTTCCTTGAGGTTTATTAACCGTTAAGCAGGTTTTAGGGACAAGATCGTAAAGATAATGAAGGGAACGACGAGTAGAGTCAGGATTCCTTCGCAAATTGCTCCTGTCGGTGGAGGCGAGCATTTGAAAAGCAAAAGGCTTCGTTGGGATTTGACAAGATCAGGAAGACCCAGAGCACATCCTCTGCCGCCGCTGGCAGCTCGTCTCTGCTTTTACTTGCTGGTTATGCCAGGAAAGTCTTTGGGTTAAGGGAAAGCTGAGGAGAGCAACCCACGGCAGGATGATTTGCAAGGGCCTTGTCCCTCTCAGCAGCGTCAGCTTAAAAAAGCTTCTGCTCTCCCCACCTTGACAACTCAAGCCACCACTCAGTTTGGAAGTCTTTCAGTCTCCCACAGCATCCTCACAGCCAAACTGAGGTGGTGTGGGCTGACAGTTGGGTAGTGGTCAATGGGACAGAGTCCAGTTGGAGGCCTGGATCTAGTGGAGTCCCCCAAGGGTTGGTACTGGGACCAGTCCCATTCAATCTATTCATTAGTGACTGGGATGAGGGATTAGAGAGCTCTTTCAGCAAGTCTGCTGATGGCACCAAGCTGGAAGGAGTGGCCAACACCCCAGCAGGCTGTGCTGCCATCCAGTGAGACCTGGACAGGCTGGAGAGCTGGGCAAGGAGACATTGGATGAACTAGAACAAGGGTAAGTGTAGAGTCTGGCATCTGGGCAAGAACAACCCCAGGTACCAGCATAGGCTGGAGACTGAGCTGTTGGAGACCAGTGGAGGAGAAAAGGACCTGGGGGTCCTGGTAGCCAGCAGGATGGCCAGAGGCCAGCAATGTGCTCTTGTGGCTAAAAGGCCCAACAGCATCCTGGGGTGGATCAGAAGTGGGGTGGTTAACAGATTGAGAGAGGTTCTTCTCCCCCTCTACTCTGCCCTAGTGAGACCACATCTGGAGTATTGTGTCCAGTTCTGGGCCCCTCAGTTCAAGAGGGACACGTTGCTGCTGGAGGGAGTCCAGCATAGAGCAACGAGGATGATGAAGGAAGTGGAGCCTTATGAGGAAAGGCTGAGGGAGCTGGGTCTCTTTAGCATGGAGAAGCAGAGACTGAGACGTGACCTCATTAATGTTGATCAGTATGGAAACGGTGGGTGTCAGGAGGATGGAGCCAGGCTCTGCTCAGTGTTATCTAGTGATAGAACAAGGGTCAGTGGGTGTCAGCTGGAACATAAGAGGTTCCATATAAATATCAGTAAAAAGGACCTTCTTCCCAGTGAGGGTGACAGAGCACTAGAAGGGGCTGCCCAGGGGAGTTGTGGAGTCTCCTTCTCTGGGGATGTTTAATACCCCCCTGAACATGTTCCTGTGCGACTTGGTCTAGGTGGTCCTGCTGTGTCAGGGGGATTGGACTGGATGACCTTTTGAGGTCCCTTCTAATCCCTAATGTTCTGTGATCCTGTGATCTAGGGAGTGATGCCCCTGCTTGTTGGATTAGGTGACCATTGGAGGTCCCTTCCAACTCTATGAATCTATGATTCTATGGTTCTTGATTGTACCTGCTTACGGCAGCTCATGCTACACTCAAGGAAGGCCAGTAACAAGTCCATATCCAAGGAGCTGGCACCCATCCCTCGGCTCGGGTGAGCTGAATAGGGACTCTCGGCAGAGTTGCGCTGAGCTCTTTTCCTCCTGGAGGCAAAATCCTCATCCCCCATGTAATCTGCAGCAAATTTCGCCTGGCCCAGAGCCTGGGAACGAGAGGCTCTTGCTAAACTCAGACAGCCTCTTGAACTAGGTCTCCCGCTTGCTGCCATTTCCCCCCAGGGCAGCTGGGTGTCAACGCCTCTGTTCCTTTTACAACCTCTCCTCCGATGGATGGCAAGAGAGCGGTTTTGGTGTCTGGTAAAGGAAGACGCTTTTTCTGCCAGGACAGGAGATGCTATCTGGGCTCCAGACCATGAGGCATGCTCTTGGGGCTGTGTTCAGATGCTTTAGAAGTCAGACGTAGGTTGCTTGGAGGAGCAGCCCAGAGCCCCAGTCAGCTACAGATCAGCCAGGGCATCTCCATCTCACGCCTGGGGAAAGTCCCTGAGATAAGCTCCTGAGGAATTCCCTGCAGGAATTGCCTCTGGCATGGTGGGGGGCGGGGGCAACCAAACTCTGAGTCTCTTCCAATGAGAAGAACCTCTTCTTCCATGGGAAAATTAATCAGCTCATAAGGTGAACCAGAGCTGAGGGCACCTGTCGCTCCTATGTTGGATGGTCTTGTGGTCCTGCACTGCCAGGGGGATTGGACTGGGTGATCTTTTGAGGTCCCTTCCAATCCCTAATGTTCTGTGATTCTGTGATTCTATGATCCAGAGGGTCAATGGCTCAATGCACCATCTCAATGGATGGAGATCAATGACCAGTGATGTTAACACTGGGACCAGTGATGATAAGATGACACAGACAGACAGTGGGATTGAAGGCACGCTCTGTGAGTTCGCAGGTGATACCAAGATGATCGGAGTGATTGACACTGGGATCCAGAGGGACCTGGGCAAGTTGAAGAAGTTGGACCATGTGAACCTCACAAGGTTCAACAAAGCTGAGGGCAAGGTGCTGCCTCTGGGTCAGGGCAATCCCTGGTATCAAGTCAGGCTGGGGATGAAGGAATGTGGAGCAAAGAAGGACTTTGGGTGCTGCTGGGTGAGGAGCTGGACAAGAGGGAGCATCTTGCACTCCCAGCCCAGAAGCCCACCATGTTCTTCGCTGGGTCCCCAGTAGCATGGGCAGCAGGTCAGGGAGGGGACTGTGCCCCCCTGCTGTCCTTCTGCGGGGACCTTCTTTTGGCCTTTCAAGGCTTAACTAGGCTCATAAGAAAGACCAGAGAGGTGGGAGAAGCCCTATCCTTGGAACCATCCCAGGTCAGGTTGGACCCTGGGGGTCTGAAGAATCTACTCTGGTTGGAGATGTCCATGCTCCCTGCAGGGGGTTGGACTGGATGAGCTTTGGAGTCCCCTTCAACTCAAATGATTGCTGTCATCGCCACCAAGGACAAGTGTTTCTGAAGGAGCAGGAAGACGTATCTCTCATGGATCAAGAATTGGCTGCAGGATAGAAGCCAGAGAGTAGTGGTCAGTGGGACAGAGTCCAGCTGGAGGCCTGGATCTAGTGGAGTCCCCCAGGGGTCAGTACTGGGACCAGTACTAGTCAATCTGTTCATTAATGACTGGAATGAGGGATTAGAGAGCTCTGTGAGCAAGTCTGCTGATGGCACCAAGCTGGGATGAGTGGTCGACACCCCAGCAGACTGTGCTCACAGTCAGCGGGACCTGGACAGTCTGGAGACACTGAATGAACTAGAACAAGGGCAGGGCAGAGTCTGGCATCTGAGCAAGAACACCACCACAGACCAGGATAGGGTAGGGACTGAGCTGTTGGAGAGCCGTGGAGAAGAAAGGGACCTGGGGGTCCTGGTGGCCAGCTGGATGGTCAGGAGTCAGCAATAGGCCCTGGTGGCCAAAAAGGCCAATGGCATCCTGGGGTGGATCAGGATAGTGTTTAGTAGATGGAGAAAGGGTCTCCTCCCCTTCTACTCTGCCCTGCAGAGATCACAGTTGGAATCTTGTGTCCAGTTGTGGGCATCTCAGTTCCAGAAGGACACAGAGCTGCTGGAGAGAGCCCAGCGCAGAGCCGCAGAGATGATGGAGTGGAGCATCTCCCTGCTGATGAAAGGCTGAGGGAGCTGCATCTCTTGAGCTTGGAGGAGCCTGAGGCATGACCTCATGAATGTTGATCAATATGTGAACGGTGGGTGTCAGGAGGATGGAGCCAGGCTCTGCTCAGGAGCATCTACTGATAGGACAAGGGGCAGCGGGTGTGAGCTGGAACAGAGGAGGTTCCCCATCAAATTGAGAAGGAACTTCTTCCCAGTGAGGATGTCAGAGCACTGGAATGGGCTGCCCAGGGGGGTTGTGCAGTTTCCTTCTCTGGATACATTTCAAACCCACCTGGCCACGTTCCTGTGCGACTTGATCTAGGGGATCCTGCTGTGATAGGGGGATGGGATTGGACTGGATGATCTTTCGAGGTCCTTTCCAATCCCTAATGTTCTGTGATTCTGTGAAACAAACTTTCCTGGAAGTGGCAAAGGGAACTTTTTGACAGCAAGAGTGAATTCCACGCTCTTTCTTAGATGCACGGAGGCTTTTCTCCTCCTAGAACCGTTTCATGGAATTCCTTCTTTTCAAACTCGGAGCTTTCCCCTCATTCCTGGAAACAGCCAAAAGAGTTGGGCTGAGACTTTCCAGAGAACTTCAGCCTAAGGCAGATACATCTGGCACGGAAAAGCTTTTGCCCAGACAATGACAGTTTGATGGAGCTTGAAGCAGAATGACCAAGGTCTTAAGTGCTGGATTCCATTGCATTGGTTAGATCTGCTGAAGACTTGCACAGGCTGTGGGCACTTTCTGTCAACATGATGAAGCTTTAAGGTCTTCTAGTTGAGGAAGAGGTAGGGGAGCAGAGCCATGAGAGGCAGAGCAATTCCTTAGTCTCATCATATAGAATCACAGAATGTGACGGAACCTCTAAAGGTCATCTAGTCACAGAATCACAGAACATTAGGGATTGGAAGGGACCTGGAAAGATCATCCAGTCCAATCCCCTGGCCACAGCAGGATCTCCTGGATCCAGTCGCACAGGGACAAGTCCAGGAAGGTTTTAAACATCTCCATAGAGGGAGACTCCACAACCCCGCTGGGCAGCCCCTTCCAGGGCTCTGTCAACCTCACTGGGAAGAACGTCCTTCTCATATCAATGTGGAACCTCCTGTGTTCCAGCTCACACCCAGTGCCCCTTGTCCTGATGATGGAGTGGATCATCTCCCTGATGAGGAAAGGCTGAGGGAGCTGGGGCTCTTCAGCTTGGAGAATGGGAGACTGAGGGGTGACCCCATGAATGTTGATCAATATGTGAAGGGTGGGTGCCACGAGGATGGAGCCAGGCTCTGCTCAGGGGCATCTAATGACAGGACAAAGCGCAATGGGTGTGAGCTGGAACAGAGGAGGTTCCACATCAACATTAGAAGAACCTTCTTCCCAGTGAGGATGACAGAGCCCTGGAAAGGGCTGCCCAGGGGGTTGTAGAGTCTCATTCTCTGGAGATGTTTAAAACCTGCCTGACCATGTTCCTGTGTGACTGAATCTAGGGGATCCTGCTGTGTCAGGGGGATTGGACTGGATGATCTTTCCATGTGCCTTCCAATCCCTAATGTTCTGTGATTCTTGAAGAGGTACCTCTGTACTTCTTCCTGCTCCTTCAGAAACGTTTGTCCTTGGTGGTGATGACAGCACAGGCCTTGAAGGTTGTTTTTAATAGGAGGTAAAGCTCACCCCACAAACAGCCTCTCATGTCAGACCTATTTTCCAGCCCTCCTTAACTCCAACCCCGCTCCTTCCTTCCACAAGCCCCAAATAACTGTTTTCTCCTGATTCTTGGGGCATTGGGTAAGTGTGAGATTCCCTGGCTGAGACCAGGAAGGAACAAGGTTCCTGTTATTTGGCTCCTTTTTCGGGTTAAAGGCAGGATGGGGTTTTGTGCCTAAAGCAACATCCTTCACGCAAATGCCAGCGGAACATAAATTGTACCGGGCTCTGAGGAGAAGCAAATGTCAAGAAATTAAGTTATTCTTCTGCTCCACTCGCAAATCCAAGCAGCATGCAAATAAAGAGGAGCCATCTGTTCAGTCCCTGGGCCATTTCGATTGTGAAGCATCCAGCTTCAGCTCCCATTTCCATCAGGTCAACCCTGCTGGCTGGCCTCCGCAGGACGTGCTCAGCCTTGCCCAGGATCGATTGTCATGGCACAAGTGTCTGTAACTCTTCACTCTCCTCTTGAATCACAGAGTCACAGAACATTAGGGATTGGAAGGACCTTGAAAGACCATCCAGTCCAATTCCTCTGCCACAGCAGGATCCCCTAGAGCCAGTTGCACAGGGACATAGCCAGGTGGGTTTGAAACGTCTCCAGATAAGCAGAATCCACACGCCACCTGGGAAGCTCCTTCCAGGCTCTGTTACGCTCATGGTGAAAAACTTCCTTCTCAGATTGATGCGGAACCTCCTCTGTTCCAGCTTGCACCCACTGCCCCTTGTCTTATCACTAGAAGACACCAAGCAGAGCCTGGCTCCATCCTCCTGACACCCACCCTTCACATATTGATCAACGTTAATGAGGTCACCCCTCAGTCTCCTTTTTTTTCAAGCTCAGGAGACCAAGCTCTCTCAGTCTTCCCTCAGCAGGGAGATGCTCCACTCCCTCCCTCATCATCTGTGGGTCTGCACTGGACTCTCTCCAGCAGCTCTGTGTCCTTCTGGAACTCAGGGGCCCACAACTGGACACAAGATTCCAGATGTGGTCTCACCAGGGCAGAGTAGAGGGGGAGGAGAACCTCTCTCGATCTGCTCACCATCCCCATTCTCATCGACCCCAGGATGCCATTGACCTTCTCAGCCACAAGGGCCCATTGCTGGCTCCTGGCCATCCTGCTGGCCACCAGGACCCACAGGTCCCTTTCTCCTATGCTGCTCTCCAACAGATCCTTCACTCCCCTCTTGAATCACAGAATCACAGAACATTAGGGATTGGAAGGGACCTCCAAAGGATCATCCAGTCCTATCCTCCTGACACAGCAAGATCCCCTAAATCCAGTCGCACAGGGACATATCCAGGTGGGTTTTAAACACCTCCAGAGAAGGAGACTCTACAATCTCCCTGGGCAGCCTCTTCCAGGACTCTGTCACCTCACGGTGAAGAAGTTCCTTCTCATATTGATGTGGAACCTCCTGTGTTCCAGCTTGAATCTCTTCCCTCCACCTCTGTGGCTAATGAGCTATGAGAAGAGACCAGCACCAACACTTCTATAGTGTCCCTTCAGACAGTTTTAGACAGCAAAGAGGTCTCCCTTCAGCCTCCTCTTCCTCAGACTAAACAGCCCTAACTCTCTCCATCTCTCCGCATCAGATTGATTCTCCAGGTCCTTCCCCAGCTTCATTTGCCTCCTGTGCACTCGCTCTAGCCCCTCAATGTCTCCCTTGTCCTGAGGTGCCCCAAAATGGACCCAGTACTCAAGGTGGGCTTCACCAGTGCTGAGTACAGGGGGACAATCAACTCCCAACTCCTGCTGGACACACAGTTTCTAATCCAGGCCAGGATGCCACTGGCCTTCTTGGTCACCCGGGCACCCTGATGGCTCCTGTTTGGCTGCCTGTCAATTAGAACCCCCACGTCCCTTTCTGCCAGACTGCTCCCCAGCCACCCTGCCCCCAGCCGGTATCTTGAGTTTGTATGTTCTGAAGCACGTCAGCTGGGTTAAGTCATAGAAGCACAGGCTGGTTTGGGTTTGAAGAGAAGTTTAAGTTCATCCAATCCAACCCACCTGCAGTGACCCAGAACATCTTCAACTACAGCAAGTTGCTCAGAGCCCCAACCATACCTGGAATGATTCCAGGGATGGGGCTTCTCCCACCTCTCTGGACAACCTGGGTCAGGGTCTCCCCCCCGTCATTGTGAAATGAGTCATGAGTTTTCTGTCCATTATGCTGGCTGTTACCTGTGGTTGGGCTGAGCTATATCATCCTCTACCTCATGCAGGCTGGACCTGATCCAGACCGAGAGCGTCTTGATCCCGGCAAGAGCCCCACGCTTGCTTCGCTGCCATCCCTCCAAAGTCTGCACTGAGGGATTTGCCTAACAGGGCCTCAAAGGCTTTAGAGAGAACAGGACTGGAGAACAGATGCAGACACGCTGAAGCAACCATGAGACACTCACTGCGAGGTACCACCAGGAGCTAACTGGAGAGCTTTCTCAACGTGAGTCACTCGCTGAGCTCCATCTCACGGCATAGTAAGCAGGATGAATCAAAGGCTGAAAATGCAGGGCAGGTCTCGTCCTACGAAACCACCACCAGACACTCTTTAAAGGATGATTTGCTGTTGGTTATGTGCATGGAGATGAGCTCTCTCTGCATTGCCAGCCAGTTTACACACTCTTCATCACATCACGAGCTGCTGCCAGAGCTGAGACGTCTCCAATAGACATGAGTTCTTACACCCTGGAGTGGGCTGAACTTCTCACGTCAGAAGTCTCTGGGAAAACAACAAGGTGACCAAAGACTATCATAATCACACAGAATCATAGAACGTTAGGGATTGCAAGGGACCTTGAAAGATCATCCAGTCCAATCCCCCCCGCCACAGCAGGATCACTCCAAGCACTCTGTGAATCCATGGCTCAATTTTTTCTCAGGCCAAGGACGCCTCTGGTTTTGTCTGATGTCAAATCTCACCACTGTCTGGGCAGAAGAAGAAAACCACCAGCAGATACAAGCAACACTCTCTGCCTCATTACATGTCGACACTCTCTGCCTCATGACACGTCTCGTCTACAGCTGCCTTCCTTCGCAGCCTTTTGCCTGCCGTGCTGATAGTGTCAGTCAGATGAAGGTGTGACGGAGTCCCTCATACACTTACATCTCGTGTCTTGCACTCTCTTCATGATGCTGTAGCTACTGTGGGTCTGGGTGCTTGAGGAGGCAACAGCTCCATGGAGTTTTGAAGGCAGGACGTGTACCAGGGAGATCAGGGGGTAGCGGCATGTTGCTCCTGTCAGCGTGTTCGATGCCAGCTTGTTGTTTCAAAAATAATCAGGTGTTAATTCTGGATCTGGAGAACAAGATAAAACTGGAGAGTTTTTTCCTTAGGAAGCTTCCCTGGGGAAAATTCCCCTCTGCCCACCCTGTGGACAACTTCTGTAGGTAGATCAGGTGGAAAAGGGCAGCTAGTCATTTGTGGCTGCGCACCCCATGAATTCTTCCTGTCCAAAACTAGAATCACAGAACATCAGGGATTAGAAGGGACCTGGAAAGATCATCCAACCCCCCTCACCACAGGAGGATCCCCTAGATCCAGTCACACAGGACAATGTCCAGGCAGGTTTTAAACGTCTCCAGAGAAGGAGACTCCACAACAGTTCCATCATGCAACAGCTTATTGGGCTCGTTGGTGGGTATCCCCAAATCCTGCTGGGAACACACATCCTCCATCAGCAAAGTTGTAGAATCATAGAACGGGTCAGGTTGGAAGGGACCGGAGCTCATCTCCTCCAACCTCCTGCTGTGGGTGGCGACGCCTCTCTACCAGACCTGGTTGCTCAAGGCCTCATTCAACCTGGCCTTGAGCAATTCCAAGAGTAAGGGGCAGCCACATCCTCTCTGGGCAATGCATTCCAGAGTCTCTCCACACTTGCTCTGAAGAACTTCTTCCTCAGATCCAGTCGAAAGATGAGAAGACTCATCGTTGAGGAAAACGGGTAGGGAACACATCAATGTCTTGTCTGTGGTCCTCTACAAGCCAAGGTGATTTCAGCAAGCTCCAGCATGTGGCAGAGGGCTGCACAGTGGTCTTTGCTCTGGGGTAAAGGTCCAACACAAGAGTAAAAAAACACATGCTCCTGTGCCAGAAGAGTAGCCACCTTGTTGTCCATGTCTGTGTCCTTTGGGGCAGCCCTGTATCAGACATTTCCAAGTCATCCCAGAATCATAGTGTTAGGGGTTGGAAGAGACCATAGACATCATCTAATCTCTAGAGATCACCTAATCCAACCCCCTTGCCAAACCAGGATCCCCTAGGAGAGGTCATACAGGACATCCAGGTGCGCTTTGAAAGTCTCCAGAGCAGGAGACTCCACAACCTCTCTGAGCAGCCTGTTCCAGGGCTCCATCACCTTCACAGGAAAGAAGTTTTTCCTCATGTTGAGGTGAAGGCTGAGGCACTGGAACAGGTTGCCCAGGGAGGCTTTGGTTGCTCCATCACCCCTGGAAGTGTCCACAGCCAGGTTGGATGGGGCTCTGGGCAGCCTGGTCTGGTGAGAGTTGTCGCTGCTCATGGCAGTTTTGCACTGGGTGAGTTCTGAGGTTCCTCCTAACCCAAACCAGTTTGTGATTGAATCAAACGGTGTCACCAAGAATGTTGGCTACATCCACCACAGAAAACTTGGAAAATAAGGTTCAGATCCAGCTGGAATGTTCTTGATGCACCCAGGGAGGACACCCCCCCAGAGAGCTGACACTGAGGGTGAAGACTCTACTTACGAGTTGATACTGACAAAGTCATTCCATGACTCAGCATCATCCCATGACTCAGCATCATCCCAGGACCCACTGGGAGAACACAGAAGCTAGATGATGGGGTAGAATCACAGGAGGATGGAGCCAGGCTCTACTCAGTGAAGGGATGATGAGAGTAGATTGCCAGATGAAATCAAAACACGTCAGGATTTAGGGATAGGTCTGACTTAAGAAGGGAAAAAACCCCCAAATCCATAAGAATCTGCCAAAGAAAACAATCAACAAGAGGAGACCTGCTGTCAGGACCTCAGAATCTGTTCCTTTGGAACACCGGGTCTGAGTGAACGGATCAAGGATTCTCACTGTCCTAATTTAACGGAGCCAGCTGGATTTAGGGGCATTCTCTGCCTGCTTTATCCACGAGTCAGATTGTATTCCCTCTCAGCCTAATCCTTAAGAACCTGCAGAGTGATAGGGGATGACCCCTCCTTAGTTCTGTCAGGTTGGATTTGGGAATGATGTCGATGCAAGGAAACACGGGGCAGGTGGTGGCACCCTAAGCACATGAATGGGGAAAATGATGGCTTCAGGAAGTTCCCTTCCCTCAGAAGAAGAACTTTTACCTTAAAAACTCTTTCCCATTGCACTGCAGGAGGATGAGGACAATCATGAAGGGGACATGGAGAGGATCTGTGGCAATGCTGTGAGATGTACCCCACCCTACCATGCTCCTCCCTGAGTGGGATCTGGGAGTCCTACCAGAGTGTTGATGATGCTAGAGCGGTGCTGGGGGTCCTACCAGAGTGTTGATGATGCTGGAGTGGTGCTGCTGCCCCAGATTTTGTTGGTTGTGGGGTTTTAGTTCCCATTTATGGGTTTAGTCATCTGGGATTGTACGATAATCTAGAGGGAATGTCATTTGCACTCTCAGCCCTCCACCCTCCTCAGCTCTTATGGCCAGGGACTGGTGGAGTAAAGGTGGATGGTGGAGAGGGGTTGGATGAGGCTGAGCTGAGGGGATTTCCCCCATGTTGAGGGCCCATTATTTCTCCTCAGACAGATCCTGAGGGCCATGAGGGGAAAGTGGGTGGTGTCTGGGGTTGAAGATGAGCCAGAGTGTGCCCAGATAGCCATGAAGGCCAAGGGCCTCCTGGCTTGTGTCAGCACTGTTATGGCCAGCAAGACCAGGGCAGGGATCATCCCACTGTACTGGGCATCATAAGGCCCCCCTTGAATTTTGGGGTCAGCTTTGGGCAGAGGGACATTAAGGGGCTGGAGAGGGTCCAGAGAAGGGAAACAGAGCTGCGGAAGGGGCTGGAGCAGCTCTGGGCAGAACGAAACTGAGTGACTGAAGAAGGTCCAGAGAAGGACAACAGAGCTGGAGCACCTGTGATCTGAGGAGCAGCTCAGGGAACTGGGAGGGGGAGTTGAACTGGAGAAGGTTCAAGGGAGACCTTCTCCCTCTCAAGAACCCCCCGAACTTCAGGAGGTTGGAGCCGGGGGGCGTTGTTCTCTTCTCCCTCCCCAGGATGAGAGGAACCAGCCTCAAGTTGCCCCAGGAGAGACTGAGGTTGCCCCTGGGGAGCAAGGTTTGTCCACTTTGAATCCCAGGACCAGCTCTGGGCTCCTCAGTGCCAGGAGGACACTGAGGGGCTGGAGAGGGTCCAGAGAAGGGCAACGGAGCTGAGGAAGTGGGGATGGAGCACCAGTGCTCTGAGGAGGGGTTGAACTGGAGGACGTTCGGGGGAGACCTTCTCGCTCTCCACAACCCCCTGAACATCAGGAGGTTGGAGTGAGGTGGGCTCAGTCTCTTGAACAAGGGCCAGGAGGAGCAGAAACAGCAAGTTGCCCCGGGAGGGGGAGAGGTTGCCCCTGAGAAGCAAATTCCTCCCCACAAGGCATCCCCCAGCCTGGCCCCGGCTGCCCAGGGCAGTGGGGGAGACCCTGTGTCTGCTGCGGGGTGAGGGAGAAGGGTCAGCGGGCCCCTGGCTGAACGAGAACTCACAGGCCGCAGACCGCCTCCCTCCTCGGCCGCCGACCGCCTCCCTCCTCGGCCGCCGCCGCCGTGGGTTTAGGCGGGAAGCAGCGAGGGAGAAGATGGGCGGTGCGGAGGGACTGGCCCCGCCCCTCCCCTCCCATTGGCTGCTCCCGCTGCCCATCAGCCGCGGTTTGTTTGGGCGCGTGGAGCTGTCACACGCGAGGAGGGGGGTGGGGGG
>JAOXOE010000874.1:208296-230008 GCA_028565055.1 Phoeniculus purpureus
CCCCTCAGTCTCCTTTTTTCCAAGCTCAAGAGACCCAGCTCCCTCAGCCTTTCCTCAGCAGGGAGATGCTCCCCTCCCTTCATCATCTCTGGCTCTGAACCCGTAACAGAGATGAAAACTCCACACAGGGACGGAAGCTCCACATAGGGACGGAAGCTCCACATAGGGACAGAAGCTCCACATAGGGATGGAAGCTCCACACAGGAAAGGAAGCTCCACACAGGGACAGAAGCTCTACACAGGGATGGAAGCTCCACACAGGAATGGAAGCTCCATATAGGGACGGAAGCTCCACACAGGGCCGGAAGCTCTACACAGGGATGGAAGCTCCACACAGGGCTGGAAGCTCTACGCAGGGATGGAAGCTCCACATAGGGATGGAAGCTCCACACAGGGACGGAAGCTCCACACAGGGGCGGAAGCTCCACACAGGGGTGGAAGCTCTACACAGGAACAGAAGCTCTACACAGGGATGGAAGCTCTACACAGAGATGGAAGCTCCACATAGGGATGGAAGCTCTACATAGGGATGGAAGCTCTACACATGGACGGAAGCTCTACGCAGGAACGGAAGCTCTACACAGGGATGGAAGCTCTACACAGGGATGGAAGCTCTACACAGGGATGGAAGCTCTACACAGGGACAGAAGCTCCGCATAGAGATAGAAGCTCCACATAGGGATGGAAGCTCCACACAGAGATGGTCTGTCACAGCCCATTACCAACATAGGGTTAAACTCAACAGCTTCTACATCCCCCTTACATATCCAAGACCCCCCTAAATGCAAAGCACAGGGGCAGGAGCACTTCAGCCCAAGAAGCCACAAGTACTGGGGTTTTCCCATCATTGCTTACAAGGCTGCAACTGCCTGCTTGGGTCACCCCACACAGAGTCAAAGGCTGAAGGGTTTCTATTTCTTCCTTTAGCACCCTGAGCCAAGTGGAAATTTCAAACCACTGGTCTATTTTAAACCTGTTTTGAGGTCTTTTGAGCAGGATGCAGCTGGTTCCACTTGGTTTGGGGTGGGGTTTCTTAAGCCACGTCCAGCATTAGGGTGAGAGCCCTCCTTTAGGGCGAAGTGCATTGAGGCGAAGCCGGATGATTGAGGTGTAGGAGGTGTAGGAAGAGGTTTCCACCAGGATTTCCTGAGCACCATTGCTCACGTTGAAGTGTTTTTGTGTTTTGGGGGATGTCTCCTGCTTCCCAAAAGCCACCCAGCTTGCACCCACTCCGGCGAGAGATGCATGTCGAGGCACTTCGTGGTTGCTTAGGAATGGGGGTGCAGGGAAGCTCCCAGGTGGGATTTCGGAGTGAATCACTCCTTCACTTTACGTCTGCGCTTGAGGAACCTGGAGAAGTGGATTTGTGGGACAAAGTGAAGCTTCTCTGGGTGGGGAGTCACAGAACCACAGAACATTAGGGGTTGGAAGGGACCTTGAAAGATCATCCAGTCCAATTCCCTGCCAGAGCAGGATACCCTAGATCAAGTCATAGAATCATAGAATCATTAGGGATTGGAAGGGACCTCCAAAGATCAGTCCAATCCCCCTAACAGAGCAGGATCCCCTAGATCCAGTCATTATGGGTTGGAAGGGACCTCGAAAGATCATCCAGTCCAGTCCTTCTGCCACAGCAGGATCCTCTAGATCCAGTCATAGAATCATAGAGTCATTAGGGATTGGAAGGGATGTCAAAAGATCATCTAGTCCAATCCTCCTGCCATGGCAGGACCACCTAGACCAAGTCACATAGGAACACATCCGTGTGGGTCTTAAACATCTCCAGTGAAGGAGACTCCACAACCCCCTGACACAGAATCACAGAACATTAGGGGTTGGAAGGGCCCTCGAAATTTCATCCAGTCCAATCCCCTGCCACAGCAGGATCACCTAGATCCAGTCGCACAGGAAGTTCCTTCTCACATTGATGTGGAACCTCCACTGTTCCAGGCTAGTCCCCTAACCTCTCTATTAAATCCCTTCCCCATTGCATCGGTTGGATCCTGCATCCCACAGTGAGGACCTGGATGTGTTCATAGAATCACAGAACATCAGGGATTGGCAGAGACCTTGAAAGACCATCCAGTCCAGTCCCCCCACCACAGCAGGATCCTCTAGATCCAGTCACACGAGAACATGGCCAGGTGGCTTTTAAAGGTCTTCAGTGAAGGAGACTCCACAACCCCCCTGGGCAGCCCCTTCCAAGGCTTTGTCACCCTTACCACGAAGAAGTTCAGAATCACAAAACCACAGAACATGAGGAGTTGGAAGGGGCCTCAAAAGATCATCATGCCCAATCCCCCTGATACAGCAGATTCCCCTAGATCTAGTCACAGAACCACAGACTTCACAGAACATTAGGGATTGGAAGGGACCTCGAAAGATCATGCAGTCCAATCCCCCCACCACAGCAGGATCCCCTAGATCCAGTCATTAGAGATTGGAAGGGACCTCAAAAGACCATCCAGTCCAACCCCTTGCCACAGCAGGATCCCCTAGATCCAGTCATTAGGGATTGGAAGGGACCTCAAAAGACCATCCAGTCCAATCCCCCTGCCACAGCAGGATCTCCTAGATCCAGTCATTAGGGATTGGAAGGGACCTCGAAAGACCATCCAGTCCAATCCCCCTGCCACAGCAGCATCACCTAGACCAGGTCACAGAATCACAGAACATTAGGGACTAGAAGGGACCTCGAAACACCATCCAGCCCAATCCCCCCCAACACAGCAGATTCCCCTTGATCCAGTCACAGAACCACAGAACATCAGGGATCTGAAGGGACCTCGAAAGATCATCCAGTCGAATCCCCCTGCCCGTTGCCTCCGACTCCCAGGGACACCCGACTGGGAGCAGCAGGGCTTCGTTTAATAGCTCATTAATTTCTCCCCTTAAACAAAGGCTGCTCAGCCTCCAGCCTGCTGAAACGCGGGAGCAAACTGCAGATGCTTCAGCGTTTCCAGCGAGACGGCCCCCGAGTGCTCCAGGAGGAGCGGTTCCAGCCAGAAAGGTTAACGGTATTTGTTCCTATTATTTGTGTTGTGACAGCTCGCAGAGCCCTAATTGCTCTCCTAATGCAATCGAGTTAAGGCTGTTCACACACACACGGAGCTCAGTCCCCCTCCGGAGAAGCCCACGAGCTCCCGTCTCGCGCTGTCCGTGCTTCTCTCGCCCGGAGCTGGAGGCATCTAGTCCACCCCACAACCTGCCCCAGGTGGAGCCGTAAAGCATCTCTCCCATCCTAAAGAGATGCTGCTGGGGCGGGGAGGGTTGAGTTTCTCCCATCAGCTGCCTGAGTCAAGCAGAGCCTGTGTTTACCTTGCACAGCCCACTGGTTGATTAGGAAAATTGATCTGGAAAGGGAAAACAGAGCATCTATAGGTTTAAATCACATCACAGGTGGGGCTGGGAGCTCTGCTCGGCATCATGAGCCCCTGTGTTTGTCCACTGATGACTTTGCCGTTCGGGGCGAAATTCTGCCCAGGACTGATTTCCATCCCTATCAGGGCTGTAGACATTTTGGGGTGTTCCAGAGGGAGAAGATGGGGGAGTCTACTCTTGGTTTTGGCATGAGGACCAAGAGATTATATTTATCCGCTCTCCCTAAATCCCCGTGTGAGCTGTAAACCCCACGTGAGCTCATTACATCCCATGGAGCATCCCCAGACGCAGCAGCGGGCTGGGACCGGTTTCCCACAGCATCACCTAGTGAATGACAGAATCTCCTTAGTTGGAAACCTTTTAAGATCATCAAATCCCTTCAGACTAGCTCTGCCAGGTCAACACTAAAACATGTCCCTCATTGCTGAAGTGAGGAAGTGAGGCTCCACATCAAGATTAGAAGGACCTTCTTCCCAGTGAGGGTGACAGGGCACTGGAAGGGGCTGCCCAGGGGCGTTGTGGAGTCTCCTCGTTTAAAACCCACCTGGCCATGTTCCTGTGCAACTGGATCTAGGGCATGATGAGGTTGGATTGGATGATCTTTCTAGGTCCTTTACCATCTCTAATGTTCTGTGATTCTGTGATTCTGTGACTGGATCTAGGGGATCCTGCTCTGGCAAGGAGATTGGACTGGATGACCTTTGGAGGTCCCGTCCAACCCCTAATGTTCTATGGTTCTATGACTTGATGTAGGTGATGCTGCTCTGGCAAGGAGATTGGACTGGATGATCTTTGGAGGTCCCTTCCAACCTCTAATGTTCTGTGATTCTGTGACTCCCCTGCTGCATCCTTGATCCCAAAGGACTGGTGGTGCAGGGATGCCCATCCCAGGGCTTCAATCCTGCCAGCATGGCCCCGTGCCGGTGGTCACAGCACCAAAAGCCATCTCCAGATGCAGAGAGGCAGCAGTTAGTGCAAGGCTTTGAGTAAAGTCACCCACCAGCAAAACATATTTTGGGGTGTTTTCTGGTCTGTTTGGGGTTTTCTGTGCAGCTCACATGTTTTATCCACAGTAGAGACAGAGGGAGACGAGGCTCCTTGCTTTCTGCTCAGCCGCATCGCTGGCATCGTGGAGGGCTGGTACTGAAAGCCTCTGGGAATGGAGTATGAATTTTCCTGCTTTGCTGTTCACTGCTTGAATTCTGCTGCTGCAGCACAGGGTCAGGTCATAGAATCAGAACTTCTCAGGTTGGGAAAGATCTCTAAGCTCATCAAGTCCAACCGTCAGCCCAGCTCTCCCAGCTAAACCCTGTCTCTGAGCTCCAGGTCTCCACTACTGAGAAACACTCCAGGGATGGTGATTCAACCCCCTCCCTGGGCAGCCTGTGCCAAGGGCTGAGGACCATTTCCAGGAAGAAGTTTCTCCTCTGGACCAACCTAAACCTCCCCTGGGACAACTTGAGGCCACCTCCTCTTGTCCTGTCCCTTGTTCCTTGTAAGAAGGGACCAACCTCCACCTCTCTACACCCAGCTTTCAGGTAGCTGTAGACACCATTAAGGTCTCCCTTCAGCCTCCTTTTCTCCAGACGAACCAGCCCCAGCTCCCTCAGCTGCTCCTCACAAGGTTTGTTCTGCAGACCCTTCCCCAGCCTGGACCTTCTGCAACCAGCTCCACTTTTTACGATCCCAGCTGTTGTGATTTCTGAGCAGAAGGCAGCGCTTGCTGGAGAGATGAAAGAGGGCCTGGTCTGTCAGCTGGGGAGAACATCCCTGCTGCAGGGGTCCCCGCTGGAAGAAACCAGCTGGTGTCTGTAAATCAGTTGTGGTGCGCACCACACTGCCCATGCATTTAAAAACCTTCTCCACCCGCTGTGTGTGAGGCTGGCTTGGAGAACATGGCAGGGGAAGAGGGAGCTGCCTGCCTCACCTTGTGCTCCTGAGACACCCAGTGGTCACTGCAAGGATAAAACAAAGGGAAAAGCAGCTCCAAGCAAACATTAATTTCATAGAATCATGGAATGGTTTGGAATGGACCTTCAGAGCCCCACCAGTCCAACCCTCTGCACAGAGCAGGGGCTTCTCCAACCAGAGCAGGTTGCTCAGAGACTCCCAAGGTCAAACCTGAGCTGGGATGATGCCAGGGCTGGGGCTTCCCCCACCTCTCTGGGCAACCTGGACCAGGCTCTCCCCACCCTCAGCAGCAACAGTCTCTTCCTTCTCTCCAGGCTGAATCTCCCTCTCCCAGTTCAACCATCACTCCTTGTCCTGGCACAGCAGTCCCTGCTCAAAATCCTGTCCCCAGCTTTTACTTAAGTCCTGAAAGGCCAACACAAGGTCTCCCTGGAGCTTCTTTTCTCCAGCTGGACCCCCCAGATCTTCCAGAAGAGAGTTCCTGCCTCCTGTCATGTCTGGGGACTACTCTGGTCCTGCTACACCAGCTCCAGGTCTGTGCTGGGCTGAGGAGCCCAGAGCTGCACCCAGCCCTGCAGGGATGTCTCCCCAGTGTGGAGCAGAGGGGCACAATCCCCTCTCTGTCCTGCTTTCCCCACTGCTGGGGACCCAGCCCAGGACACAGATCATCGAGTCCAACCTTCAACCCAACACCTCCGTAACCACCAGACCATGTCCCACAGAGCCACATGCACTTGTTTTTTGAACCCCTCCAGGAATGGCGACTCCACCCCTTCCCTGGGCAGCCTGTTCCAACCCCTGACGTCCAGTCTTTCCTGATGTCCGGTCTGAACCTCCCCTGGCACCACTTGAGGCCATTTCCAACTCCTGATGCGTAGGGCTGATTGTTTGTGATGCTTAGGGATGTTGCCCATGGGAAGAAGATGAGGATGTAAACACCAGGGAGAGCATCCCTGCATTAGGGGATGAGATCCCTGCCTCCCCAGTGCTCATGGTGGGAAGGACAACCTCAACCACCTACATTAGAGGATGAAGTCTCCACAGTCTCATTGCCTTTCCTGCTTGTGATGGAAGGGGCAACCTAAACCACCTCCCCTCCAGCCCACATGGCCTGATGCAGCCTCTTTTCTTTTTCAGGCAGGACAAGCTCAAGATCCACATGCGGAAGCACACGGGGGAGCGGCCGTACCTGTGCATCCACTGCAACGCCAAGTTCGTGCACAACTATGACCTGAAGAACCACATGCGCATCCACACGGGCATCCGGCCCTACCAGTGCGAGTTCTGCTACAAGAGCTTCACCCGCTCCGACCACCTCCACCGCCACATCAAGCGCCAGAGCTGCCGCATCGCTCGGCCACGACGAGGGCGCAAGCCGGCGGCGTGGAGAGCGGCCGGCTTGCTCTTTGCTCCCGGAGGGCCACCGGTGGAGAAGAGCTTCATGATGCCGCCAACACTGGAGGATATGAGCGGCCACCTTGGTGGCGCAGCCATGTGCCTTCCTGGCCCCAGTCCTAACCACTTCTTGAGTGCGACCGAGACCTCCTTCAGCCTGCAGGAGCTGGAGAGCCAGTTTGAAGAAACCCAGATGAAGCTCTTCAGGCGAGCCCAGCTGGACATGGAGAGAAACGCGGGAATCTTCGCCTTCGCCCTGGGCCATAACGAGAACCTCGCAGCCCAACCCTTCTTCCCCCTCCCTGATCCATGGAGCGCAGGCTTCAGCGGCTTGGCGGGGCTTGGCCACATGGCTCCTATCTCGGATCCAAGCAACTAAATCCACGTGTGGTCCCACCATGGGTCCACTCCCTTCCCAGCAGAGCGACCGACTCTCTTGGGGTCCCCCCCTGAACTTTCACATCTTATGGCTCCCAAGAAGATCTTCATCCCTTCGCTGCCATGGTCTACCATGGGGCTTGGGGTACCGGGCCATCCCTGTGGCAAGCGTCGGGTGGGAAGGTGCTGCACCCCATGGCCACCAGCACTTTAGACTCTGCAATGTACTTGGTTTTGGTGCCATGGGGCACTTGCTGCCCTATCCAGCCGCCCACCCACTCTCAAATCTGCTCAGGAAGACCAGGCCAGGGCTGCTGCTCTCTTCAATGCTCCCAATAACATTGCTTGCCTTAGTCCATGGCGTGGCCATCACCGTGAGGAGGCTCTTCTGGGGGTGATGGTAACCTTCTCCACCCATGGAGCCTACTGGAGCCATCCAGACGTGGTTTTGATGATTCACATTCCTCAGCTCTTTTGGCCCAGAAGGACTGTTTTTGATCGATTCCCAACGTCTGGAAACACAATCTAATTCTACAAGGGGATAACGGGGATGGTCAAGCAGCCATGTGGAGAGGGAGAGGATCCTGGCCGCCGCCATTCTCAGTGGCAGAGCAGCTTTGCAGGGCTGGTGAAAGCAGGATGAGTTGGGACCCTAAAACATAAAACCAACCTAAAATAAAATCACCCAGGAGCAAAACTGGGTGGAAAAGGGGGATTTTTACTAACTTCGGTTCTCCTGCCATTTCAGAGATTTCACAAGGAGAACCAAAGACTCTTGTGAGTGTTTTAACTTCGTTTGCTTGGAGAGGTGAAGGAGAGGTGGGGTGGGTTTTTTTGGGGTACGGGGTTGAAGGATCGGAGATGTTTTGATTCTTGAGCTTTTTTGTTAAACCCTTACTTCGTGAAAATGAACCGACGTGGGAAATTTGAAATGGAAAAGTCGTTCCGAACCAAAGAGCCGGGAATTTGCCGCCGCTGGCCCTTCTGAGACGTCAAGGGTTTGGCCCTTAATTCCACCTGATCCCTGTAGTTGTAAAAATGCACATTTTTGGAGGCAGAAAAAGATCACGAAACACTTGAACTTTGCTGAATCTGCAGCGTCGCTGGGGAAAACGAACAGCCCTGCTGCTCGTCTCCAGGGATCTTTGTGAAGAAGAGGTCTACCTACTCTGTCTTGCAGAGGATTGATGGTTGGACTCGATGATCCCAAGGGTCTTTTCCAACCTGAATGATTCTATGAGGTTCTCTACTTCCAAGCCAATTCCTTCACCATTTCTTCGTTCACAACACGAGGCGGCAATGTACAACGGGATGCTCCAAGCTGAAGATCGCCCGTGGTGGCTACCAGGTCTGGGGTCCTCCCCAGCGTCCCTACAGACCCTAAAGCTTGCCCATCCCAGTGCTAATTGGGGCCAAAGATGTGGCAGATTGCATGGAATCATCCCTTCAGCCCCTAGAAATGTCAGCTATTCACAAGGATAAGGGCTTCTGATGGTCGTCTGCCTCTTACAGCTCCTGCCAGGTGTGGTGGGACCTTGAGAGGGCTTGTGGTGGGTGCCCCAGAAAACTGGTTTTATGTGAAACCTGCACTGGAAATTGTAGATTTTACAAATTAGTGGTTTTTTCTTTCTCTTTTTACTGTTATCCTTCAGCATCAGCAGAATCAGAGGGGATGAGAGGGCCGCAGTTCGTGAGTTGTTCTGCTTTACCTACCAATGGTGCTGCTCTGAAGCGGTGGCTGCATGAGGGTCTTGCCCCTGGAGCCACGTGGGTCCAGCATCCATCCACAGCCCCACCGTGAGGGGTTTGCGAAGGACTTCTACTCTGATACCATCCGCAGCAGAATGACCCCAAGGAACTGCTGCCCGTGAAAAGAAGCTCACAAAGGCTCCGTGTGCAACGAGTCAATGGATTTTTAAAAGGCAAAAAAGAAAAAGAAAGAAAATTTATAAAAGAAAATAAAAAAGAAAGAAGAGAAAAAAGAAGAAAAAAGAAAAAAAGAAGAAAAGAGAAAAATAAAAAAGAAGAAAAAAGAAAAAAAGACCAAAAAAGATGAAAGAAAAGAAGAACAAATATTTTAAAAAGATAAAACTTCTTAAAACTGTGTCAAAGTTTTTTTAAAAATTAAAAAGAACCCAAATCTGTACCCGACTTCTTTCGTGAGCAAAATGTTTTTTGCAGATGAACTGGTTCCTTCAGGTGTTTTGCTTTTAACCTTCGTTGTTGTTGCTGTTGTTGTCGTCTACGATCTGGAGTCGTTGTAAAATAATCCAAAGATGCTGAAGTACTGTAAAATCACCACGGACTTGAAGCAAGGTGGATTTTTCCGTCTCGGTTTGTTCGCTGGGTTTTAGTTGGGGATGTTGGTTTTGATTTTCGTTTCGGTTTTGGTTTTGATTTTAGGGTTTTTTTCTGGCTGTTTTGTTGGGTTTTTTGTTGTTCTTTTTTTTTCCTACTTGTCTCGGGGGGATAAACCTTTGCAATTTTTCTATTTATAACTATTTTTATGTGATTGCTTTATGTACAAAAGAGTGGAAAACAAGAAAAAAAGGGGAAAAAACCCACCACACTAACAAAAAAATAACCAAGAGGTGAAGGGAAAGGAGAAGAGAAACACCCGGATGAATTTGCCTTAGTTACTCACGGGACAATCACCCTTAACACCCGTTGAGGTTGGATGGTGGGTGGCAAGACAACAGATTAGATCCTTTTTATTGTCTTTATTAAACTCTATTAGTTGATGTCTCACGGCCTCAGATTTCGATGCCTCAAAATTTGGTGTCTCACAGCCTCAAATTTTGATGTCTCACGGCCTCAAATTTTGATGCCTCAAAATTTGGTGTCTCAGAGTCTGAAATTTTGATGCCTCAAAATTTTGGTGTCTCATGGCCTCAAATTTCTATGCCTCAAAATTTGGTGTCTCCGAGTCTGAAATTTTGATGCCTCAAAATTTTGGTGTCTCACGGTGTCAAATTTTGATGCCTCAAAATTTTGATTTCTCAAAGCCCCAAATTTTGATGTCTCACAGTCTGAAATTTTCATTCCTCAAAATTTTGATGTTTCACGGCCTCAAATTTCAATGCCTCAAGATTTTTATGTCTCACCCTCAAATTTTCCTCTGGAAATTTGCTGGATGCAGAAATTTGCTGCTTTCCAAAGGCCAAATTTGGAAATCTTGGAAATTGCCTGAGATAATTGACCGTAGATCCAAAACGTAGCTGGTAGAGGTTCCAGATCAAGGAAGCCCTTGTGTTGAGGTGACTGGTGATGACGATGATGATGAACTAGTTAAGGTTGATTTTTCTGCATTGTGTTGGGTTGGATGGAGCTGGGTGCTGCCGGCCGTCAGCATTTTGGGGTGGAGAGGGAGGATGATGAGAGAAAACCCCATTTCATCCCATTTTGATGTTGTGAATTGACTCCAGGCCACAGGTATCCTCATGGGAGCCCAGCTGAGCATGAAGGTGCCTTCTCATGGCTTTGGTCTCTTTCTCCAGCTGGGATGAGTGTGATGAGCACCAAGCCTTGGGCAGGAGGAACACAGTGCTCTCTCCTGGGGCGATGGCTTCTTGCTTGTCATCTCACCACAGCTCCTTGTGCCCGGCTGCAGCAGGTACTGATGAGCACTCTGTGTCCCCAGCAGTGGGGGCAGTGGGGTAGGGAGGGGACTGTGCCCCTCTGCTCCACTTTGGGGCTTCCCACAAAGGTTCCTCAGCCCAGCACAGACCTGGACCTGGTGGAGTGGGGCCAGACAGGATGGGAGGGAGGAACCCCTCTGCTGGGAAGCCAGGCTGCAAGAGTTGTGGGGGGTTCAGGTGGAGAAGAGAAGCTCCAGGAAGACCTTCTGGTGGCCTTTCAGGGCTTAAAAAACAGCTGGGGATAGACTTTTGAGCAGGAGCTGCTGTGCCAGGACCAGGGGTGATGGTTAAACTGGGAGAGGGAGATTCAGCCTAGAGAGAAGGAAGAGATTGTCACTGCTGAGGGTGGGGAGAGCCAATTCCAAGTTGCCCTGAGAGGTGGGAAAAGCCGCATCCCAGGTCAGGTTTGACCTTGGGAGTCTCTGAGCAACCTGCTCTGGTTGGAGATGTCCCTGGTCCCTGCAAGGGGTTGGACTGGATGAGCTTTGGAGGTCCCTTCACCCCAAACCAATCTGGGTTTCTACGAGTCCATGGCCACGGCTGGTACAGACATGAGCCCGGCCGTTCCTGCTGCCGCTATGGAGTTGCAGAGTCCCTTTGTTTCTTGTGCAAGAAGTGCAAAGCCCTGGAAGATGTGTTCGACTGTGAATGGTGGGGACCCATCCCAAATCACTCAGCAGCCTGGAAGTGAAGTAACAGCCACCCCATGTGCACAGCCGAGACACCTACGTATTAAATCTGGGGTGTCCCAACCTGCAATGTGATTCCCAGCCTCCCTCTGCACTGGAGGCGGGTGCTGCTGGAGGGTGATTCACCCCTCCTACGCTGGACCTCCCAAGGGTGGCATGAATCACCTTCTACAGCACCTGCCCACCAGCATGGGACTCACCTGCTTTACTTTCTCATAGCTACAGCGAGATAAGGTCCACTGCAGGGAGGGGTGGTCCCGGCACCACAGCTCCCTCCTCTCTGCTCAGGTGATGGGGAAGTCAAAGAATCATTAGGGATTGGAAGGGACCTCGAAAGATCATCCAGTCCCATCCCTCTGCCACAGCAGGATCCCCTAGATCCAGTCATTAGGGATTGGAAGGGACCTCGAAAGATCATCCAGTCCAATCCCCCTGCCACAGCAGGACCGCCTAGTCCTTTCCCATCAGGACACAGCCCAGGGACTATTCCAGCTTGGTTGGCCTGACTTCTTCCCTGTTTAAGGAGGTTGAGGAGGGACCTTGTTGAGGTCCACAACTACCTGAGAGGAGGGTGTAGAGATGTGGTGGTTGGTCTAGAAAACCATATGGACGTGTTCCTGTGTGACTTGGTCTAGGGGATCCTGCTGTGGCAGGGAGATTGAACTGGATGATCTTTTGAGGTCCCTTCCAATCCCTAATATTTCTAGGATTCTATGAAGTCACCAGAGACAGGACAATAGGAAACGACCTCTAGTGGTGGCCAGGGGAGGGTTAGATTTGACATCACAAGAAGTGTCTTCCTTGACAGAGTGGTCAGAGGTTGGAACAGGCTGCCCAGGGATGGGGTGGACTCACCATCCCTGGAGGGGTTTGAAAGATGAGTAGTTGTGGCCCTGAGGGACAGGGTTTAGTGGGCAGGGTGGGCTTGAGGTGCTGCTTGAACTGCATGGGCTTGGAGGTCTCTTCCAACCTGATTGATTCCATGGGTCCTCATCCATCGGTCCAAGTCTGGGGATGAAGGACTGGGGGTTGTTCGTTAGCAGAATACCCCAACCTCTCAGAACAATCCCCCCCCCCATGCTCCCAAAAAGCACCAAAACCTTGGGCAGGGGTCTGGACCCCTGGGCATAGTCCAGGAATCAGAGAAATCCCAGAACATCAGGGATTGGAAGGGACCTCGAAAGATCATCTAGAATAGATGGAGACATCAGCCCCCACCCCAACCCAGCCAGGGCAGATTGACGAGCCGTTGCTAGCCCGTGGGACCACGGCAGGGGTCGGCACATGAGCGCAGGGGTGTTCCCGAGCACAAAAACAAACCCCCTCAAAATGAAGACGGGGAATCCGTTTTTACTTATTTAAGTATTTTTACTTATTTAAGTATTTTAATCCTTTTTTTCCAATCTCGTGGCTTTTTAACCCTGTTTTGTGCTCTGCTTATAGAAAACAGGGGGAAATAAGGCCAGGGGGGGTGGAAATAAAAGGGTTGTGGGGGGGAAATGGGGTGGAAGCAAATCGCACGGAGGACCCTGCCCCTGGCTCAGGACCCTTTGGCGAGGGGTGCGCAGAGCCTCCTCCTCCAGCTGTGCAGCAGAAGCCCCAAAGGAAAGTAGAAGAAAACCCAAAACGAAAGGGAAAGAGGCTGCACTTGGGGGAGAGGTTGTGCAAAGCTCTTTGGACCTGAAGCCCTTTAGACCTGAACCTGAGGTCCTCAGTGGTTCTCCCAGTGGCATCTGTTGAGTTGCAGATGCTGCTCCATCTCTGCATCCCTGAGGGACCTGCTGTGCACGCCCCTGATCCCCGGTGTCTTCACACCCGTTTTGGAGAGGATTTAGGGGTTTATTCACAGTCCTGGTGCCCTGCAGCTTGAGGATTTTGTGGTGGCAGAGGAAAGGTTGAAGGGAATGAATGAAGCAAGGGGGTGGTGGAGCAGAAGGTTCCTAGGCTGTGCTGGCAGGTTCCTGGGCTGCAGCAACAGAGGCAGTGACAGTCGGTCAAGGGAGGTGATTCTTCCCCTCTATTCTGGACTGGTGAGACCCCACCTGGGGTACTGGGTCCAGTTCTGGAGTCCCCAGCATCAGAAGGACATGGAGCTCCTGGAAGGTCTCCAGAGGGGAGCAACTCCAATGCTCATAGTGCTGGAACATCTCTCTTCTGAGGACAGGCTGAGCAAGCTGGGGTTGTTCAGCCTGGAGAAGAGGAGGCTCTCAGGTGACCTTCCAGCAGCTTTCCAGTCTCTGAAGGAAGTGGGCTACAAGAAAGATGGGGGAGGGCCTTTGACAGGGATGGGTAGCGAGAGGACAAGGGGAAATGGTTTCACACTTGAAGAGGGGAGACTGAGGTTGGACATGAGGAACCAGTTCTTTGCTGTGAGGGTGCTGAGATACTGGAACAGGTTGCCCAAGGGAATTGTGGCTGCCCCATCCCTGCAAGGGTTGAAGGCTGGAGCAACCTGCCCTAGTGAAGGTGTCGCTGCCTCTGCAGAGGGGTTGGAACTGGATGATCTTTAAGGTCCCTTCCAACCCCCGCTGGTCTATGATGCTAAGAAGGTGCTGCTGCACAGCAGGTTGCCCACGGTTGGGTTTGTAGGGCCGTTGGCACCACCAGCAGCCCACACACAAGGTGAAAAATAGAGGGAGAAGGCTAAGAAATGAGGACAAACCCTTCTTGCAGAAGACACGAGGGCTCTCCCCAACGCTGGCCAGCTGTTCCACCTCTGGGCTCCCCCACCACCCCCACGGCAGGAGGGGAGGACATACCTGTGGCTTGGAAATACCCTTCCCTTGGTTGCTTTCCGCCTTGTTTTCCCGTGTCGACCCGATGTTGTACACGACTTGCACTAATCGCTGTAGGGCAGGGTTCTCCCCGTTTAGGTCTCTCGTTTGGTTGCGACTCCTCTTGGCTAAGAGCACAGCAGTCCCTATACACGAACCTGCTGCACACTTTGCACCCCTGGAGAAAATAAATCGTTACCCGAAGCGCTCGGTGTGGCTTGTGTGTCCTTCGCGCGGCTGCGGGGCTGGAGACCTCAGCCCCTTCAGAGGGCACGCAGTGGGGCGGGTGTCGATGTTCTGGGCAGTGGGGTCCCTTCGGAGCATTTAGCTGGGGCTCGGGAACTGGTTTTGAGGAAAAGGGAGAGTCATGGGGGTTGGTCCTGTTGTGATGGCATCTTCAGGCAGAGCTGATGGGTGGAAGCTCCCTGTAGACTCATAGAATCCCAGGCTGGCTGAGGGTGGAAGGGACATCAGAGATCATCTCCAACCCCCTGCCATGGGCAGCAGCAGCTGTTAGCCAGGCTGGGTTGCTCAAGGCCTCATGAGCACCTCCAGAAGCGACATTTCTCTCTCATCTCAGCAGGATGGCCATGAGCAAGCAATGGGCCCTAGAGGACAAGAAGGCCAGCGGCACCCTGGGGTGGATCAGAACAGGGGTGGTTAGCAGCTCGAGATGGAGTCAGTCCAGCCCTGGTGAGACCACATCTGGAACCTTGTGTCCAGTTGTGGGCACCTCAGTTCCAGAAAGACACGGAACTGGTGGAGGGAGGGGAGCTTCTCCCTGATGATGAAAGGCTGAGGGAGCTGGGTCTGTTGAGCTTGGAAAAAAGGAGCCTGAGGGGTGACCCCATTAATGTTGATAAATATGAGAAGGGTGGGTGTCAGGATGATGGAGCCAGGCTCTGCTCAGGGCACTCAATGACAGGACAAGGGGCAGTGAGTGTCAGCTGGAACAGAGGAGGTTCCACATCAATGTGAAAAGGACCTTCTTCATGGTGAGGGCAACAGAGCCCTGGCAGGGGCTGCCCAGGGGGGTTGTGGAGTCTCCTTCTCTGGAAATGTTTAAAACCCACCTGGATGTGTTCATATATGACTTGATCTAGTTGATCCTGCTGTGTCGGGGGGTTTGGACTGGATGATCTTTCAAGGTCCCTTCCAATCCCTAATGTTCTCTGAGTCTGATGGAGAACCTCGTGGTGGCCCTCCAGGGTCACCCTTGCTGCAGCATCAGGGTTACCATTACCATAAGGGTGAGGAGTAGCCCCCCTTGGTGATGCCCCAGAGTCTGGTGGAAAAGAAAACCAGGCACAAAACAACAAACTTCAGCACAATTTGGGGCTTTTCTCCTGGTTTCTGCTCCCTTTGCCTTCAGGAGCCTCCTGGCTCCCTCAGGCTCGCAGCGCCCTCGTGTGGTGGCCTGGGGACAGCTCTGGCAGCAGGAAGATGCTGGGGACAGGGGTGGTGCCCACATCTGGAGGTGCTCTGGGTGGTACCAGATGGGGCACGATCCTCCACCACCTCCCCTCGAACCCAGCTGCACCCACCTGCCAGGCAGGTGGATGATACGAACCTCCACCTCATCACAGAGTTTAATCATCAATCATCGATTCATCAAGGTTGGAAAAGACCTTCAGGATCATCAAGTCCAGCCGCCTGCTCTACAACCGTGAACCCCTAAACCACCTCCTGAAACACCCTGTCTGCCTGTTCGTTGAACCCCTGCAGGGATGGGGCCTCCACCCCCTCTGTACTTGTCCAACCAAAATGAATCTGTGGCTCGAAGAGTTTTCTGCGCCCTAATTAATTAACCACAACCACATAATTAGGGCAGTGGGGCTGGGGACATCCCACCCACCGGCAACACCCCATGGAGACCCTAATTTTGAGATGCTTACTGCCTGCAGCCCAAGTTCACTCCTTGCAACCCACGGGTGAGCCGGGAGAGGACCCTCTGATACCCAGCACAGCCCCAGCTGATACCTCCCTCAGCCCTTCACGGCCCCACTAATTAGGTGACTAGAGGAGCCAACTATGAACCTTGTTAACGAAGCTCATTTTGTCAGGAACCGAGGCTGAAAAGAACAGATGCAAATAGCGGGGAGAAGCCAAACAACGGTGCCAAGACACAGCCCACCCCCCTCCCTTTATAATTGGGAGTTTTATTTCTCTCCTCCAGAGGAGATGACACCGATGGAGATGTCACGGATGTGACCAGGCTCCCTAATAGCTCACGCGGAGCCTCGAGCCTCGGGAGTCATCTTAAATTCATGCAGCCAATTTGCAGGCAGGCGATGCAAGGCTGGGGTTGAGGATTTAAGGACAGACCCTGGTTGTCAGCTAAAACCTTTCTCTGCTCTCGGGTGACCTCCAGCAAATCCGTACAGTGATGGCTGCAGACCCAGCTGCCTTTAAGGTGGAACCAACTTCTGCAGCTTCTGTTGGAGATCTGCACCTTTTGGGAGATGCTCAGGGCTTCTCTGTTGAGGTCTCAGAACCTGAGGTCTCATTTAAGCAGCTTTAACGAGTCTTTGCTTAGCTGGGAGGGTTTGGTGATGGATGTCTGAAAAGTAAGCTGGAAATGCGAAGTTCTCCCCAAGTACTCTGCAGCCCACCAGCACTCTGAGATGTGGTCCTTGTGTGTGAAGTGATGGTGAGCAGGCATTTGCTCTGTGGCACAGTGAAATTTCAACATAAGAACTGGACAGACGAAACTGAAGAACAAATGGAGGAGACTCTATGGGAGGTGGAAGATGATCTTCCATAGGGAAATGGTAGAGATGATGGCAATCAACACTACCAGAGCAACAGCCCATGCGTAGATCTGCTCATCATCCATCTGTCCATCCATCCATCCATCCATCCACCTACCTACCCATTCATCCATCCACTCATCCACACATCCATCTGCCCACCTACTCATCCACCCATCCACCCACCATCCATGCACCCACTCATCCATCCATCCATCCACCTACCTGTCCATCCACCCATCCACCCAACAATCCATTCATCAATTCATCCACCCATCTGTCCATCCACACACCCATCCATCAATCTATCAACCCATCCATCCATCCATTTACCAATCCATCCACCCATCCATCCATTCACCAATCTATCTATCCATCCATCCATCCACTTATCCACCCATCCATCTGCCCACCTACTCATCCACCCATCCATCCATCCTCCCACCCATCCATCAATCCACCCATCCATCCACCCATCCATCCATCCATCCATCCATCCATCCATCCATCCATCCATCTGTCAATCCATCCATCCATCTACCCATCCAAGCATCCATCCCTCCATCTATCAACCCATCCATCCACCTACACATCCATCTACCCACCCAAGCATCCATCCCTCCACCTATCAACCTACTCACCCGGGGACTTGCTCTCACTGGTTCCAGCACCCCTGTCTGATACAGGAGGCCCTGCTCAAATCACCACCTGGCTGGGGAGAAGGAAATCTGGAGTGAGAGCAAAGTAGAGACTGATGAAGAGAGGACCCTTCTGAAGGAGAATGTGCTAAGATGGGCCAGTGACAGCAGCAGGAGCCATCACCGACTGCCAGTGAGGAAGGAAACCCCCTCCCTGCTGCCCCTACAAGCAGCACTGGAGAAGCAGATGCAGCCAGCACCACCCCACCTCATCAGGCAGGGATGGAACATGGTCGTGGTCTCCTTGCTTGCCCACTACACCAAAGCCCCCACAGGCCAGGTCTGGATCCATGCCGGGGGATGCTCACACATGCCCTAAGGGGGTAGGAAAAGGTCACACATAGGAGCAGACAGGGTTTAAAGAGGCCTTGGGCACCAGAGATGTGGGAAGGATGCTCGGCAGGTGGTGATGACCTCCTGGACATCATGACCAGGGGCAGCAGCAGGGCCCGGATGAGAAGCAGCTCAAAGCGAAGCTGGGGGATGTGGAGGGGGTATCGGGGGCACCACCAACCCTCAGCAGTGTGATCCTCATGAAGCTGCAGGCCCAGGTTTCCATTATGGAAAGGGATTCTTGTAAGATCATTAAGGCTGGAAAAGACCTCGATGGTCCCCAAGTCCAACCACTATCCCAGCACCATCATGACCATCAAGCCCTGTTCTCTAAAGCTACATCCACCACTGATGTGTTGAACCCCTCCAGGGACGGTGCCTCCACCCCCTCACCTGGGCAGCCTGTTCCAAGGGCTCCCCACTATTTCTGAGAAGAAGTTTTCCCTCAGACCCAACCTGACCCTCCTCTGGCACAACCTGACCCCGTCTCCTCTGTACCTATCACCAGTCCCTAGGGAGAAGAGGCCAACTCGCACCTCACTCCGACCTCCCTTCAGGTAGCTGTAGAGAGCAGGGAGGTCTCCCCTGAGCCTCCTCTTCTGAGCAGAGAGACACTGAGCCGGAGGCTGAGGTTGGGGTTCCTCGAGGGGAGGCAGCTAATCCTTCTGCCTCGGGTCCTCCGCTTGCAAGATAGAAACGAAGACTTTATCCACCCCTGCGGGCTGCCCTGAGGATTACGGGCTTAACCCAAGGCTCTGCTGCGCCCGACCAGGGAGCCCCCATCGACTGGGCTGCTGCGTCCCCGCCTCGGCTGCAGCCGCCCCAAGGACACAGTGGGATTTGCCAGTGGAGAAGGTGAGGGAGGGATCTGGGAGATGACTTCAGTGTCGAGGAGAGCAGGCACCGGGTGACCCCTGCTGACGACTGGGGAGCATCTTGCTGAGACACAGGTGGGAAATTTAACTGAGAGGTGGTTGAGTCTTAAACAAGGACAGGGAGCTGCTGGAGAGACCCCAGCACAGAGATGATGAAGGGAGTGGAGCATCTCCCTGCTGAGGAAAGGCTGAGGGAGCTGGGGCTCTGGAGCTTGGAAAAAAGGAGACTGAGCGGTGACCCCATGAATGTTGATAAATATGTGAAGGGTGGGTATCAGGAGGATGGAGCCAGGCTCTGCTCAGGGGCATCTAATGATATGAGAAGGGGCAGCGGGTGTGAGCTGGAACACAGGAGGTTCCACATCAATGTGAGAAGGAGCTTCTTCATGGTGAGGGTGACAGAGCCCTGGAAGGGGCTGCCCAGGGGAGTTGTGGAGTCTCCTTCTCTCAAGACATTTCAAACCCACCTGGCCATGTTCCTGTGCGACTGGATTTAAGGGATCCTGCTGTGGCAGGGGGATTGGACTGGGTGATCTTTGGAGGTCCCTTCCAATCTCTAATGTTCTGTGAGTTTGTGATCTGCAATGAAAAGCTGTAGTCTGCAGCTCCCTACAGCAAAGCGAGCTCTCTGTATGCTGTACTGGCATCAAACTAAGCAAAAGGATTAGGAAGGAGGCAGTTCTGAGCACTCAATACCAGCGTAAAATCTCCAGGGAGCATCTGATGTTACCAAGGGAGGGTTAGGGTGGGTCTTAGGAAGCCCTTCCTCACGGAATGGATGATCAGAGCCTGGACTGGACTGCCCAGGGCAGTGGTGGAGTCCCCATCCCTGGAGGTGTTGAACAACAGCCTGGCTGCGGCCCTTAGTGCCCTGGTCTGGGGTGATGTGGTGATGTCAGGTCCTGGGCTGGGCTGGATGATCCTAGAGGTCTTTTCCAGCCTCAACCATTCTGCGATGCTGTTATTTACCGATGGGTTATTACTTGTAGGTCACCCGCCACCACAGCAATTACAATGTGCAGCAGACACGACCACGTGAATTCCTCTCGTAACACAGAACCACATTGCTCCAGAAGCAGCTGACACTCAGGTGGCGGTGGTTTTCTTAGGTCCCACCAACTCATGAGGAAGCTCTTAGTTCTGGAGCTGGGTCAAGTCATGAGACCTCCTGAGCAATGAAACAGCTGTGCAGAACTTGAACCACAGTGGTCTCACCAGTCCGCAGGTCTGCAGCAACAACCCGACTATGTCCCCTATTAAATACTTCGTGTTCTGCAGTTTGCATTGCATCTGATAAATGCTATTTCTTTTAAAAGGAGAGCTGACCTAGACCCTGACACGAATGTTTTCTGCCCAGGAAAACACACTGCCTGAAAAGTATTTCAGTCATGAAGGACACAGAGGAGAACATCTGCAGTCTCAGGAGTCTGGGCAGGATTGGCAATATCTGAGTTTCCGTTGTAACCCTGATTTTGTGACTGCAAGCAGCAGATTTAACTCGAAAAGTCACATTCAGGCAGAAGATCAGGAAATTCAGGCTACGAACTGATTGATGTTGTCCACCCAGGAGGTCAACAAGGAACTTAAGCCTTAGGGGTTGCAGGGAAAAGAGAGATCTCAGTTTCTCATAGGTGGGACATGACCACGGTTCTTGGTTAGAACAGACTCTCTACTGCAGAGCCGGATTGGTTTGGGTGCAGGGTATGAAGTATAGGTCACAGAATCACAGAACATCAGGGATATTAAGGGACCTCAAAGTTCATCCAGTCAAATCCCCCTGCCACAACAGGATCACCTAGATTAAGACACACAGGAACATGGCCAGGTGGGTTTTAAACGTCTCGAGAGAAGGAGACTCCACAACCTCCCATGGCAGCCCCTTTCAGTGCTCTGTCACCCTCACTGGGAAGCAGCTCTGTCTCAGATTGCTGTGGAACATCCCCTGTTCCAGCTCACACCCGTTGTTCCTTGTCCCATCACTGTATGACACTGAGCAGAGCCTGACTCTAACCTCCTGACACTCGACCTTCAAATATTCATCAACATTCATGGGGTCACCCTTCAGTCTGGGAGGATACTGGCCTCAGCGGTACCTGCTGCCTTCTACCCTCTGGCAGCAGGGCTTCATTTTACCAGCAAATCTCAGGCTGCTCAAGCCCCACTACTGTGTGTGGGCATCCTGCATGTCCAGCCTGCCAGCTGCAGTAGAAGCACTCGTGGAGCAGGGGCCGTTTCGGGAGAATGCTCTGAAGAAAGCTCACCAATGCTGCTGTCTGGTGGGGGGGAATGAAGCACTGAGGTACCCAATCCCATTAACCAGAGTGATGGAGAATGAAAGTTTCCCTTCAGCCCACGTAATTCTTGACTTGTAACAGGAGAGCAACAGAGCTGGGATAAGAGGGACAAATATCTTATTACGTTGAGATTTGAACTGCAGCCAAAGAACTGGTGTTTTATTCTGGGCCCCTCATTTCAAGAAAGACACAGAGGTGCTGGAGAAAGTCCAGTGCAGAGCCACAAAGGTGATGGAGTGGAGCAGCTCCCTGATGAGGAAAGGCTGAGGGAGCTGGGTGTCTTGAACTGGGAGGAAAGGAGACTGAGGGGTGACCCCATGCATGTTGATAAATGAACCAGGCTCTTCTCGTCATCTGGTGATAGGACAAGGGGCAATGGGTGTGAGATGGAACAGAGGAGGTTCCATATAAATATCAGAAGGACCTTCTTCACAGTGAGGGTGACGGAGCACTGGAAGGGGCTGCCCAGGGGGTTGTGATGTCTCCTTCACTGGAGGTGTTTAAAACCTGCTTGGATGTGTTCCTGTGTGACTTGGTCTAGGTGATCCTGCTGTAGCAGGGGGATTGGACTGGATGATCTTTCGAGGTCCCTTCCA
>JAOXOE010000874.1:230108-257782 GCA_028565055.1 Phoeniculus purpureus
CTGGCCAGCCTGATCTAGGGTGGGATGTCCCTGCCCATGGCAGGGGGATTGGACTAGATGATCTTTCAAGGTCCCTTTCAATCCCTAATGATTCTATGAAATGGAACAAAAGTAGGGAGATTATGAGGGTCTCTCTCAAATGCTATTTTCCTCAGTGTTCTCTTCTGGAGGCTAACTCCTGCCTTCTTTATTCCCGAGGAGCATTCATGAATGAAATTACTCTTAATCCTGAATACTTCTAGTAAAACCAAGAGAGATCAGATTTCCTTATTTCAAGTCCAGGATGAATAAGCAGACTAAGACAAAATGCACTGCATAAGGCTTCAGATGAAATTAGCCAATGATCACTTGGTATTTTTGGTAGCACCAGTGTGTTTAGAGTAGGTTCTGAACTTGGGAAAGGAAAATCTCCCTTGAAGTCTGCAAGCACCCTGCCCTTAAGGTTTTCGTAAGTTTTATGCTTAGTTACTACTGGGGTCGTGGCCTTGGTGCTTAATACTTGTTCCAGAGAACTGCAGTAGGATGGAATAATAGCAGACATGACTCAAACTGTGACTTCCAGAGTTGCCAGCTATGACACTGTTTGACCAACTATAGAAACGTGTGTGCATCAGGAAATGAGAGGTTACCCTGTGGGGGCAGAGATGAAACAAATACCTCCAAAATTAGGCAATTTTATGAATTTTCCAGTGTTTAATCTGTTGGGAATAACAGCACATGATCCTATGTTGCATCAGTCTAAAGAAACACTTGTACCTCTCTGGCCAGTGGAGCAAGGACTTCTTGACTGTTTCAAGAGTTTCAAGGCACAATCCAGGGACTGTGGAAAGGGGTAAAACAGTGGTCGTTTTCTGCTGTGATTTGTGTTGCTGCCTTGATGCTATTAGCTCAGCTACAGCTGAGCTCAAAAAATGCGCTGGCAATTTTGCTGTATGGCCAGCTGGTTAAAGAAGGTGGTTCTCCCCTCCTATCTGATTTTGTGAGACCCCACTAGTCCTGCATTCAGTTCTGCAGTCCCCAATACGAGAAGGGCATAGAGTGTTGAAGTGAGTCCAGAGGAGGCCACAAGGATGACCCAAGGGTGGGAATTCCTCTGATATTGGGACAGGCTGAGAGAGTTGGGGTTGTTTAGCCTGGAGATTAGAAAGCTCTCGGGGCGGGGGGGCACCTTATAGCAGCTTCCAGTACCTGAAGGGCTACAGGAAAGCTAGAGAGGGACTTTTTCCAAGGGACTCTGGTGATAGGACAAAGGAGATGGGTTCAGTCTCAGGGGAGATTTGGGTGAGATCTGAGGAGGAAATTCATCCCTATGAACAGGTTGCCCAGGGAGATTGTGGCTGCTCCATCAATCCTGAAGTGTTGAAGGCCAGGTTGGATTTGGACTGTGGGCAACCTGGTTTGGTGAGAGGTGTTTTTGGTTGTGGCAGGGTGTTGGGACTGGGTGAATTCTGAGGTCCATTCCAACCTAAACAGAATGTGGTACACAGGAAGAGAAAGGATTAGGTTTGGGCAGTGCCTCAGAGTAAAAGCTGCTGATGTGTTCCTGTGTGACTTGGTCTAGGTGGTCCTGCTGCGGCAGGGATTGGACTAGATGATCTTTCGAGGTCCCTTCCAGTTGCTAATGTACTGTGATGCTCTAAAGTGATGGCAAAGCACTTTTAATGTCCATAAATGACTACTCAGTCGTGGCTATTGTTGGCTGCAGACTTAAGAGATCACACAAAGTTTATCTGGGGAAGAAAGGCTATTAAATGTTTGGGATGTATTTGATCTGCACCCATTTTAACAGCATGGGGTTGTTTCTTGCAGACTTGACCAAGGTTGTTGTCTGGATTCCTCTGGGAGAAAAGGTGTCCTGTGGGTTTTTTGTGGTTGAGAGAAATGTACAAGGAAAGAGATTAGCAAGTGCTTAGTGTCCAGTGACTGCTTATGAGAGGGTGGTCCTTTAGGAACAAAGATCAGAAGTCCTTGTATTGCTGTAACAAGCTGAAGGCAAAAGTTGCAGGTGATGAATTGAAAAGGGATTTCCTGGTCAAACTGAGCTGCCACCGTGAGTCCTAAGCCTATTAGTGTAAACACGGTGTCTGAGGCTGCTGAGGTGGGTAGAGTCAGAACGCAAAGAAGTACAGAGCTCCTTGCTCTCAATTGAGCTCCTGCTGTCAGCAGGAGACACATGCTCACTGCCCTCTTATATCCGGATTCCTTGCAAAGGGTAGATTTGTGTCTTTATGTGCTTTATTTTAATTATAGTGCTGAGAGCTCTAGGATGATGTGACTGAAAAAAGGACTGATAACATTTCTCTGTGGTCCTTGGATCAGCTCTAAGCAGTGTCTTCAAGCGATGGTGATAGAAACGTAGTCATAAAGCTTTCATACTTGGCGTCTGTTCAGAGGAGCTTCCCCAACTGAGCTGCGTTCAGATACTTCTTGTGACAAAAGGCTGATAGTCATCTGTTTGAGGGAAAGACGTGATTCAAATGTACAGATTCATGAAGCTTGCAGGCGAGATGAATACAAACGGTTCTTCAGCAGAGCTCGCAGAACAAGAGGCTCTTTCTGAAAAGAGGGAGAGAATGAAGCAGCTAAAAGTACTTCTTTACGTGGTTGGGCAGTTAATTTCTTGGGCTGACTGCTGCGAAGGGTTGTGGAGGCAGGTTCGAAGGCAGTTAGATGAATTTGTGGACAGCAGTGTTCTCTTCCAGAGGTTAACTCTTGCCTTTATTCCGGAGGAGCTCTTACGAAATCCCTCCTCAGGAGGATGGAGTTAGGCTCTGCCCATTGTCATCTGATGATAGGACAAGGGGCACTGGGTTTGAGCTGGAGCAGATCAGTATGGTCTCTATTCAATCATCAATATGAGAAGGAACTTCTTGACAGTGAGGATGACAGAGGACTGGAAGGGAGGTTGTGGAGTCTCCTTCTCTGGAGATGTTTCTAGCTATGTTCCTGTGCGAACTCGATCTAGGTGATCCTGCTGTGGCAGGGGGCTTGGACTGGATGATCTCTTGAGGTCCCTTCCAATCCTTAACCTTCTGTGATTCTGTGATGGATGGCTGATCAAGGGAATGAATGGGGATGTATACAGGCTTTGGTTTCCTGCTTTCACTGTTTAAGATGCAGAGGTTCTGTGAGGAGAATGGGCTGTATAAACCCCTCAGATGTGTGTTCTTGATTGCTGTGTCCTTTCACTACCTTCAGAGGCAAAGTGTGTGGCTGTATGCACCACTCCTAACCCAGCAGTGTATTTAATAGACCCACACAATCATTTAGGTTGGCAAAGACCTTAAAGATCCAGACCAACCATTAACCCAGCTGTCTCAAGGCCACTGCTAAACCCTGTCTGTAAACTGCAGTTCTCCATGATATTGAAATGCATCCAGGGATAGTAATTCAACCCCCTCCCTGGGCAGCCTGCTGCAAGACCTGATGACCCTTTCCAGGAAGAAGTTTCTCGTCCTGTCCAACTGAAATGTCTCCTATTGCTTCTTCCCTGTGAGAAGAGACCAGCCCCCACCTCTCTCCAACCTCCTTTCAGGCAGATGCAGACAGCAAGGTCTCCCCTCAGCCACCTTTTTCTCAGACTAACCAGCCTCAGCTCCCTCAGCCTCTCCTCACAGTTTATTAATGTCTTTAGTGATTTTTTTTTTTTTCCTTGCATAATCTGTATTTATCCAAATAACTCATAATTCAGCCCAACCATGCAGTGTCTCCCTTAGGCTTGGAGCAGAGTGTCTCTCCTGCATAGATTCAGCTGGCTGAAATATTCTGCTGTGAGTACCTAAAGCAGTCGGCTGAAGTATTAATCTGAATGAAGTCCTGTCCTACTTGTGTCACATCCTCTCTGCTCAGCCTTCCAAAGATACAGGGAGACTACAGGAATAACTTGGTGACTGAGGGGTGACCTCATTAATGTTGATAAATATGTGAAGGGTGGGTGTCAGGAGGATGGAGCCAGGCTCTGCTCAGGGGCACCCAATGATAGGACGGGGGCACTAGGTGTGAGCTGGAACAGAGGAGGCTCCACATCAAAGTGAGAAGAAACTTCTTCCCAGTGAGGGTGGCCCTGGAAGGGGCTGCCCAAGGGGGTTGTGGAGTCTCCTTTGCTGGAGATGTTTCAAACCTACCTGGCCATGTTCCTGTGGGACTGGATCTAGGTGATCTTGCTGTGATGGTGGGTTTGGACTGGATGATCTTTGGAGGTCCCTTCTAATCCCTATTGTACTCTGTGTGTGTTGATACTCCTGACATGGTGATAGCTAGAAGCAAGAAGTTAGTTTAAACTTCCCAGACTTAGTCTGCAGCTGTGGAGCCTGTTGTGTGGGGTGTTATTTCTAAAGAACTACTAAGCTGTAATAACCCCTTAATAAAGGGGATTTTCCAATTATCCCTTTGTGGGGTTTTTGGGTTGCTCTGGGGATTTTTTCAGGACTTTCACAGGAGTAGCAGATTAATCTGTGCTTTTTGACAGCTTTTGCAAGGAGCTGGTTAAAATATAATATTTAGAAATCTCTGATCAGTGAGGTCTGAGCTCGCAGCCTTTTGGAAGTGGAAAAAGAAAGATTTATGTTTTTCTTGCCTCTGAGAATGTCAGGATAGTGTAAGAGCTCAAACATAAAGGAAAAATGAGAATGTATCAGGTTTCTGAATTCTTTCCTGCTGCAAGACCTAAATCACTCGATGTGCATTTGAGGCAGAAAGGCAAATCTTAGTTTAAAAAAAAGGAAACCAAGAGCACCAGAGAATAGAGAAAATGATAAATAGATCAGTGTTATGTCTTCAGGGAGAGACTACTGCAAAATTGGACACATCATCACAAGGAGGATTGTAAAGCTGAAAAATTAGATAAAAGCACCGGGGATGTTTGGAGGGCCTGGAAGAACAGGCAATTTACCCTGGTCTTAAATGAGACCCTGCTAGAGTGAGTGTTTTATAAGACTGACAATCAGAGGAGGGTTCTGAGGCACTAGAAGGTGTCAAATTTGAAGCTAAAGAGGAAATCTGTATATTGGGTATCAGTGAGCTCTGTCAATGGGAGAAGAATTGGTTTGTGTATAAGTGATGGTAGTAGTGCTTGGTAACCTGAATCTGTCAGTGTTGAGTTTAATGTGGGGATATTGCACCATCAGCTGCTGGTATTTCATAGAATCATAGAATGACAGGCTGGTTTGGGGTGGAAGGGACCTCAGAGATCACCCAGTCTCAACCCCGTGCCATGGGCAGTGACACCTCTCACCAGACCAGAGTGCCCGCAGCCCAAATCCAGCCTGGCCTTGAGCACTGCCAGGGATGGAGCAGCCACAACCTCCCTGGACAACCTGTTACAGGGCCTCAGCACCCTCACAGGGAGGGATTTCTGCCTCAGACCTCATCTTAATCTCCCCTTTTAGCTTGAACCTATCCCCCTTGTCCTGTCAACAAAGTCCTTCATAAAATGTCCATCTCCAGCTTTCTTGTAGGCCCTTCAGATACTTGAAGAACCTTCAGCTGTAGGGTCTTCCCAAGAGCTTTCTCTTCTCTTGGCTGAACTCCAGTTCCGTCAGCCTGTCCCATAGCAGAGGGCTTTCAGGCCTCTGATCATCCTCATGGCCTTTTCTGGACTTCATTCCAACAGCTTCATGTCCTCAGCCAAACCCCCACAAATTTGATCACTTTTACGTGTTTATCTACCTTTATCATTGAGGAAAGTATCAGCACTGGTGCCAGGGTGGTGATGGTGCCACAGGAAAGAAAGTTCAGAAGTGTTCAAGGCCAAGCTGGATGGGATCTGGGCAATCTGATCTGATGAGAGGTGTCTCTGCCCATGGCAGTGGGTTGTGACTGGATGATCTCTGAGGTCTCTTCCAAACTAAACCAGTCTGTGGTTTAGGATGGATCATTTTGAATCGTTTGCATAAAGTTAACATCAAGTTAATGGCAACGTCTGTCTTCTTGGCCCTAGAAAAACTGCAGTTCTGGCTTCCTTCACATTTCTAGGTGCTCCAGAAGCTGGTTTGTAGAGGTATATTTTATTTGAACCCAAAATGTCATTCCTGCTGAATGTTCTTCTCTGTGGAAGCTGAAAAGTGATGATTTATAGCTACCTGTAGAATATAATTGAGTGTTTGACTTGTTGGTCCTCCGTGAAACCACAGAGGTATGACAAGGAATAAATTACATGTGAACACAGAAGCCTGAAGTTTCCCCATCTGTGCTGTTTTGCAGATGGGGGGTTTCAATAAGATGAAGCTGCTGAAGGGAGTGGAGCACCTCCTTGATGAGGAAAGGCTGAGGGAGCTGAGGCTCTTGAGCTTTGGGAAAAGGAGGCTCAGGGGTGACCCCATGAAGGTTGATCAATATGTGAAGGGTGGGTGTCAGGAGGATGGAGCCAGGCTCTGCTCAGGGGCACTCAGTGATGGGACAAGGGGCAGTGGGTGTGAGCTGGAACAGAAGAGGTTCCACATCAATGTTAGAAGGAACTTCTTCCCAGTGAGGGTGACAGAGCACTGGAAGCGGCTGCCCGGGGGGTTGTGGAGTCGTCTTATCTGGAGATGTTTCAGACTCGCCTGGATGTGTTCCTGTGTGACTGGATATAGGGGATCCTGCTGTGGCTGGGGGGATTGGACTGGATGATCTTCCCAGTTCCCTTACAGTCCCTAATGTTTTGTGATTCTGTGGATGAGGGTGATGAGTACAGGATTGAGAGGCATGCAAGCTCAAATCATGTAGCCTGACTGACAGTAGTGTTAGCTCTCAACTAAAACAAGGTATTTTCAGCTCATTGAGCTATTTACATAGAAATAAGGTAACTTCCTGGGGTTCAAATACTCATTTGCTTCTTGGAAATAAGGTTGGTTTTGAGCTTAGTGCCATAGCTCTCTCCATAGGACCATTATGTCATCAAACAGTATGATTCTATGATTCTAACAGCTGTAGTCATACACTTGACTTGGAGTTTAATACTGAAAACTACCTGATAGAGATGGGAGAAAAAGGTGTTTTTCCTAAATGTCTCTCATTTCTTAATTATTTGCAGTGCAAAATCCCATGTATGCTAAACGTAAGCTCAAGTTGCAGCATCCCTTCTGAGCTTCCATTTCATATGGAATTACAGAATTCTAGAGTGGTTTAGGTTGAAAGGGAGCTTAAAGATCATCTAATTCCAACCCCCTGCCATGAGCAGTGACAGCTCTCACCAGGCCAAGGTGCCCACAGCCCCATGCAACCTGGTCTTGGACACTTCCAGGGATGATGGAGCAGCCACAGCCTCTCCAGGCAACCTGTTCCAGGGCCTCAGCACCCTCACAGAGAGGGATTTCTGCCTCACATACCAATCTTCCCTCTTTTAGTCTGAAACTATCCCCCTTGTCCTGGTACTTGAGCACTTCACAAAAAGTCCCTCTCCAGCTTTCCTGTAGCCCCTTCAGGTAATACAAATATTCTGATCAGTTGATACTGAATTGAAGGCTATCAAAATTAGATGCAGTTGTACTGCCCAGGTGCCTGCAGACTGATATTTTAAACACCCTTTAAATAATTGTGACGGTCTTGGTCCTATTAAGCACTACCAGTTCTGAAGATTGGTTGCCTGCAGGCCATTGAAATGTAGACTGAAAGATGTCAACAAGCCATTTACCAAACTGACAGGTGAATTTCAGGTCTGTGTCCCCAGTGGAAGAACAATTATTTCACAGAAGCACAGAATGACTGAGGCTGGAAGAGTCCTCTGAGCTCATCCAGACCAGGACCTAACATCACCACAGCAGCCAGACCAGGGCACTAAGGGCCACAAGCCAGGCTGTCCTTCAGCACCTCCTGGGATGAGGACTCTGCCATTACCCTGGGCAGTCCAGTCCACATCTGAGCACCCTTCCCATGAGGAAGGGCTTCCTAACATCCAACCTAACCCTCCCCTGGTAGCTTCAGTTGCTGCCTGCCTGGGAGAAGAGCCTGACTCCCACCTGACTACAACCTCCCTTCAGGAAGTTGGAGAGAAGGGAGAAGGTCCCCCTGAGTCTCCTTTCTCCAGGCTAAACACCCCCAGCTCCCTCAGCCTCATCAGCCTTTCCTTCCAGACCCTTCTCTAGCCTCGTTGCTCCTCTGGACCCACTGCAGCCCTTCCATCTCTTTCTTGAAGTGCCCAGCACTGCCCCCAGTACTGGAGGGGAGGCCTCCCCAGTGCCCTGTCCAGTGCGATGAATGATGTCCCTAGTCCTGCTGGCTACACTATTGCTCATCCGAGCCATGATGCCACTGGCTTTCCAGGCCACCTGGACACCCTAAAAAACTTCTGAAATGGTGGGCTGACTAAATGATTTTTCCAAACACCATTTTGCTTCCTAAATTAGTTTGGAGATGTACAGAACACATATACATGTGTGTGCAGTTTGTCAGTCTCCTGTGAAAAACCCTAGTAAATGACTGAAATCAGCCAGCCTAGGTGTAAAGCCAGGCTTCTTAGGAGTGGTTGGGCACTGGACCAGGCTGCCCAGGGTGGGAGTGGAGTCACCATCCCTGGAGGTGTTTAAAAAATGAGCAGCTTGAGCACTTAAGGCCATGGTCTAAAGATTAGGGAGAAGTTGGGGTGGGGGCTGGACTTGATGATCCTGGAGGTCTGTTCCAGCCAGGATGACTCTATAATTTTCTGGAGCTAGCTTTGTCCAGAGAAGACTACAGGAAAAGGAAAAATATCTAATTGAGCAGTAACCTCAGTCTGCTCTAACTGTTGAAAATCCACATTTGCTGCAAAGTCTTCACTGTGTTGATGAAGGACCACAGCAAGGTGCTGTCGCTTTTTGACTTATCACCTGACTGATGTGGTATCACAGAATATTGGGGATTGGAAAGGACCTCAAAAGATCATCCAGTCCAATCACCCTTCCACAGCAGGATGCCCTAGATCCAGTTGCACAAGAATGTATCCAGGCAGGTTGTGGACTTCTCCAGAGAAGGTGACTCCACAACCCCCCTGGGCAGCCTGTTTCAGTGTCCTGTGGCATTTGGTGATGGAAAGCCCTAAGCAGGATATTTATTTCCTGTGAAACCTCAGTGCTAACCTGTTTTGCTTTGTGTTTTTTAGGGATCCGACAGGACACCTCTTAAATTTATCTCTCGCAGAGTCTTCCATTTGGCAAAGGTCATGTCTGCCATATTGCCATTCACTCCACCAGTTGTGAAGAGACTTCTGGGGTGGAAGAAGTCTGCCGGTGAGCAGAATGGTCAGGAGGAGAAGTGGTGTGAAAAAGCAGTGAAGAGCCTGGTGAAGAAGCTGAAGAAGACGGGGCAGCTGGATGAACTGGAGAAGGCGATCACCACTCAGAACTGCAACACCAAATGTGTGACAATACCAAGGTAAGTGCCATTGTGTCTGAGATCGTTAACAACCGCTTAATAAATGACTAAACGGATGTTTGAGGCTGTGTCCTGTGAACAGATGACTAAAAGAAGTAAATCAGACGCATGCTTTTGGTTCCTCAAAACCCATTTTGGTTTTGCTTAGTGCTCGCTTACCACTGAATCACGTGCTCTGTGATAATAATATGTCAACATTCCAGTGTTCTGTTACCACATAGATTTCAATTGTTAACTTTATTTGGGTGGTGACCAGCACAGCTCTTAGTTTGTAGCACTGCCTCATGCTTCTGTTTAATAACCCACAAGCACACTTGAGCTTAGACTTACACTTAAAGAGGCTCATTTTTCCTTGGTCAACACTTCAGTCATCTGATTGTTTTCAGTCATCTCTGGTAGTTCAATTTAAATTGTACAAGCTGCATCCACTCTCCCTTTTGAAGGGAAGTTTTGTGTGTGGAGGCAGGTTATCTGAAGAACAGTTTGTTCACTGCCGTTATTTGTCAGTGGTTGGCTAAAGTGCTTTTTTTATGTAATAACTCGGAGTTTTTCCTCAAACTGCTCTTCTGCTCCTGTTATGTAACTTGAGGTGAGCGACTTGCATTCTGCCCCTTTGGCTTTCTCAACTTATTTCATAGCAACTGCTGTGCGAGAGGCAAGGGTTATGTGTGTAAGTACCATGCAGTCCGCCCCTGATCCATGTTGCACAGAAATCCCACCAAAGGGTCCTGCCTGAGCTCGTTACGTGCGACCTAAAATCACCTCAAAGGTGTGGGTTTTTTTCTGTGAAATAGAGGATCTGGTGGCACAGGAATACTCTGGGCACTTAGCTCCTCAACACTTCACACAGAAGTTAGGGAGAAGTTTCTCTCGTTAGGGAGAGAGAAGCTGCACCTAGTTTATGACCTTAGTTCCTGCGTTAGCGCATCCAGCCCAGCTGCTTTTAAACTTTGCGTTAATCATAGCCCACGGTAGGTTCGGCTGGTGCCAGTGGCGATTTCCATATATCAAATGTGTTACCTGATAACGACTCTAGCATTCTCTTTTTAGATTTGACACAGCTTTCTGGGAAAATCACGAGCATGCTCTGAATGAATGACTACTTGAATTCTGTTCTCTTCACCTTTTTCTTTCTAAAGCTGCCTTCTGCTTGTGTTGTTCTGCCCTGAGCAGTCCTGAAATCCCCTGGGTTTCGTTTTGCAAACAGAAGTCTCTTGGCTCTGTGTGTACCAGTAGGTGAAGATTGGAATCCATAAGGTTGTAGTTTTTTCTTGGTACAGGATGACACTTAGTATTTCAAGTCTTTACCATGACCAGGAAAAACAAAAACGCTTCACTGGAAGGTTTTTCATGTGACAGAATTGAAGTACATGATATAAACCATGTATCTAGTGTTTAGGACTCTTAAAGGGACTTCCTAGGGCTCTTCTCTGGGTGTGCTGGGGCAGTAGACACTGCTGATGCTTCAGAACTGTTACCTCAATGTAATCTTTAAGGTGATGATAGAAGATCTGGCACTAGAATGGGCTGCCCAGGGGGGTTGTGGAGTCTCCTTTGCTGGAGATATTTAAAACCCCCCGGCCATGTTTCTGTGCAACTGGATCTAGGGGATCCTGCTGTGGCAGGGGGATTGGACTGGATGATCTTTTGAGGTCACTTCTAATCCCTGATGCTCTGTGAATCTGTGAAGATACAAACTTAATGGATTGATCTTTTCCTGCTATGCTTTATGTCCTGCTTACATGACCTGTAGTGCTAGACATAGGAAATAATGATTTGAAATGGAGCACAAAGCTTCCATGTTGACCAGCAGCTCTTTCTGGCTTGTGATATTCTGTTCTCTATCCTCCAGTCAGCTGTAAGAGGGTCTGCACCTACAGTTTACTACTTCCAGCTACTTGAAGAGTAAGCCAGTAGCTGGAGAGCTCTTCAAGTGATACTGGCTGTTACATGAGGTTTAAATTTAAACTAAGCAATGGCTTTGGTATTAAGGGGTGAGACGTATCAGGGTTGCAAGCAGCATGACACAGAATTCCTGGGTTTCATAGCTGGCTTCTGGACTGCAGTATTTCACTTTGACAGCAGTAGCCTGGGTTCCCAAGAAAGAACGAATGCCAGCTCAGTGCCATAGTGATTTCTGATGATGATTCTCATTCTTGAATTAATAGGTTAATGAAGCTGCTGCTTGAGACCCAGTTTAATGGGTGTCTTGAAGATCTGCAGATCAGCAGGAATAAATAATAAAATGCTGAATTTGAAACTCTAATTCTTTTTCCTTGCCTGTCAGCAGGAAGTTTGAGGTGCTGAGATGCAGTTCTGATGCGACAGCTGGGTTGAACTTTCCTAGCTTGGCTCTGCTTGGGGAGGTTTTAGTTTTGTTTGTGTGGTTTGTTGGTTTTTTTGGGGTTTTTTAGTGACTAGCTTTTAGTTTTACTTACTCGTACAGTTTGTTTAACTCTGTGTAGGTGCTGACAAGCTGTTGTGGGCTGCTGCTGTTTGCCACTGTGGAATTATTCCTTCAACAGAAGTTTCAGTTGTGGTTTTACAAGTTTCTTTCTGGTCCCTGTGGAGGTTTCCAGAGAGTTTGACACAGGAATTAATGTTTTCATCACTGAAACCTGAAGCAACTAAACACCTACAAGCTCTTTTCAAAATGGAGAGCTGCTTGAGCAAAAGGAGTCTTAGGGGTGACCCCATTAATGTTGATCAATATGGGAAGGGTGGGTGTCAGCAGGATGGAGCCAGGCTCTGCTTAGTGTCACCTAATGATAGGACAGAGGGCAATGGGTGTCAGCTGGAACAGAGGAGGTTCCATATCAATGTGAGAAGGAACTTCTTCCCAGTGAGGGTGACAGAGCACTGGCAGGGGTTGCCCAGGGGGGATGTAGAGTCTCCTTCTCTGTAGGTGATTAAAACCTGCCTGGACATGTTCCTGTGTGACTTGGTCTAGGTGGTTCTGCTCTGGCAGTGGGATTGGACTGGATGATCTTTCGAGGTCCCTTCCAATCCCTAACGTTCTGTGATTCTGAGAAGTTGAGTGCATTTACTGTGTGTCATCAGTAATCCTGCTGTGATTAGGGTTGCTCTGTTTCTGAGATGTTTGCAGGGGGGACTGCTCAGTGAACAAGGCTGATGCTGTGTGTATGATGCAAAAATCATGTGGCAATTAACACAACTACTTCTGCAGACTAACAGAGGTTCTGAGAAAGCAGAGGCAAACAGATGGAGTGGGTGTTGGCATCACACAGTGGGGGTGCTTAGCTCTTCAAAGTGGGTCAGTAATCTAGAGCAGAAGCTAAATAAGTACAGAGGTCCTTTTGACACCAGCCCTCCCTAAGTAATTTGTAGTTATCTCACTGAATCCTCTCAGTGAGCCAGTGGGATTCTAATCGCATAATCCCTATGTATCCTGAAACTAAACATTGGCACTTGAGTTCGCTTTTTTAAAACACATAGCTTGGATTCCTCCAAATCCACTAAAAGGGCAGTTTGACATTAGGTCTGAGGAAGAAATTCCTCTTGTGAGGGTACTGAGGCACTGGAATGGGTTGCCCAGGGAGGCTGTGGCTGCTCCATCATCCCTGGCAGCGTTCAAGGCCAGGCTGGATGGTGCTATGGGCAACCTGGTCTAATGAGGTGTCGCTGCCTATGGCAGGGGGTTGGAAGTAGGTTATCTCTGAGGTCTCTTGCAACCCAAATACCTTTATAATTCTTTGATTTGACATGATCACAACTCTGAAGGAACTAAAATTCTCTGTTACTCTGTTACTCCTTTCCTTGCTTGTTTTTGTGCCCTTTCTTCATTCCCTGCAATGAGTTAGCCTCACAGATCAGATAACCAGCCTAGATACATCTCACCACACAAGTTAAAATTGTTTTCTGAAGGCTGGCTTTCAGTTAACATGCGCTTCCATACCAGGAACTCAGTGGTCTGGTTTGAAGTGTCTACAGCAGAAATAAACAGGGCAAACACATCTAAAGAATCACAGAATTATCATAGCTGGAGAATACCTCCAGGATCATCAAGTCCAGTCCTCATCCCAACATCTCTCTAACCTGTAGACCATGGCCTCAAAGCTACCAGTTTTTTAAATGCCTCCAGAGACTCCCTGGGCAGCCTGTTCCAGTGCCCAGGCACTCTCTCAGGAAAGAAATTCTTCCTGAGATCCAATCTGAACCTTCCCTAACACAACTTGAGGCTGTTTCCCCTTGTCCTATCGTTAGTAATTTGGGAGAAGAGACCAGCACCAGCCTTGCTACAACCTACTTGTAGGTAGTTGCAGATGGCAAAGTGTCCTCTCAGCCACCTCTTTAGACTAAATAACCCCAGTTCCCTCAGCTGTTTCTTCCCAGGTCCTGTTTTCCATCCCTTTCCCCAGCCTCCTTGCCCTTCTCTGGCCCCACTCCAGGCCCTCAATGTCCTCCTTATCCTGTGATGCCCAGAACCAGAGCCAGTACTCAAGGTGCAGTCTCACCAGTGCAGAGCACATAGGAAGAAGGGACAACCAGGTTGGAAAAACTGCTTGTTGAATTACAACATTTTGATGCTTTTTATCTTCAATAGGGCAAAGTAATTCCTAATTTAACTAAAAAGGATGTGTTTTCTCTGAATGTAACTTCTGCTGCTAGTTATGGGTTTAATTTCTTGAGAATGTGGTTAAGGGAAGTGATCACATAGCTGCATGCAGTAACCTAATTTTGAAGATGCTTTTGATCACTAGTAGAACAGAGTTGTCAAGCTAGTGTGTCTTCTAGAATAGTTTGTTTTCCAGCCTTTAGATCTTTCCCCAAAATAGATTACTTCAGAGTACAGCAAACCAGAAATTCCTTTGTTCCTCTTCATGTTAAAGCTGTAGCAGATGAGTGATTTCAATGGGTACATTGGATGGGGATAAAGCTTCCTCTGGAAGCTGTGCTATAAGAGTTCGTGACACCCAAGAAAGAGATGGAGGGGCTGGAGCGGGTCCAGGGGAACAAAGAGGATGGGGAAAGGTCTGGAGGGAAAGGCGGCTGAGGAGAGGCTGAAGGAGCTGGGGGTGTTTAGCCTGGAGAAGAGGAGACTCAGGGGGACCTTCTCCCTCTCTCCAACTTCCTGAAGGGAGGTTGTAGTCAGGTGGGGATCAGGCTTTTCTCCAGACAGCCACCACCAGGGCAAGAGGGCAGTGCCTGAAGCTACCAGGGTAGGTTTAGATTGGATGTCAGGAAGCCCTTCCTTACGGAAGGTGTGATCAGAGCCTGGACTGGACTGCCCAGGGCAATGGTGGAGTCCCCATCCCAGGAGGTGTTGAAGGACAACCTGGCTGTGGCCCTTAGTGCCCTGGTTTGGCTGCTATGGTGATGTTAGGTCCTAGTCTGGTTTGGATGAGCTCAGAGGGCTTCTCCAGCCTCAATCATTCAGTGATTCTGTTATTTGCTAAGAGGACAACAGCAGGCAGTTGGACTGGCACAGGAGATCCTATGTGTACAGGATCCATTGTGATGCAGTCAGAGGTGAAGTCTTCTCTCAGAAACAGAGCCTGGCACTGTCTGTCCATTTGTAGCAGAGCTGGGGTAACTCACTCTTCAGGTTGGGGTTGGACACCAAGAACTGATGTGTGTGAAGAACAACCTTAATACATTTACTGTATTTCAGGCTGGATGTATTCACCTAGACGTAAACTGCTTCCATAAATGCTGAAAGTCTGTAGCTGAACACCTTAATCTTTCTAGAAGAAGTATAAGTATTTCAGACAGTACATCAGAGAACACTGAAGCAACTGCTTTATTGCAGAGATTACAAGAAGCGTGTGCTTGTGAGTTGTTGATAAACAAAGTCCTTATTCTCATGACAGGATTATGGAGGATGAACGGCATGTTCTGCTTTTCTCTCTGGGAATTTTAGCGACTCTGAAAGTCAAACAGATCATTCTTGGAAATGCAGCAGGAATAACAGAGATGGTTCAGGCTGGAAAAGACCTTCAAGGTAGTTAAGTCCAACCATGAATCTAGTCATCCCAAGTCCACCACTAAACTCTGTCCCTGAGCTCCAGATCTCTATGGCTGTGAAACACAGCCAGGGATGGTGATTCTTGTTACTCAGGGCCCCAGCCAACCTGGCCTTCAACTCTGCCAGGGATGGGGCAGCCACAATTGCCTTGGGCAACCTGTTCCAGCATCTCAACACCGTCACAGCAAAGAATTTGTTTCTTGTATCCAACCTCAGTCTCCCCTCTTCAAGTCTGTAACCCTTCCCCCTTGTCCTCCTGCTACTACCCCTGCCAAAAGCCCTCCTCCAGCTTTCTTTGTTAGCCCCTTTCCTTCAGAGATTGGAAAGCTGCTCGTAGGTCACCTGAGAGCCTCCTCTTCTCCAGGCTGAACAACCCCAACTTGCTCAGCCTGTCCTCGAAGGGGTGGTGCTCCAGCCCTGTGATCATTTTGGTTGCTCTCCTCTGGACACCTTCCAGGAGCTCTATGTCCTTCTGATGTTGTTGACTCCAGAACTGGACCCAGTAGTCCAGATGGGGTCCCACCAGTGCAGAGTAGAGACAGAGAATCCCCTCCCTTGAGTGACTGTCACGGCTTGTTTTGATGCAGACCAGTAAATTTATGGCATTGCTCCCTCTGGAGTTTGTCAGGTGATGCTGATGGCTGTTGAAACTTTAAGGAAATTAAAAATAGCTGGCTGAGATTTCCTCAGTGACTTTCCTGCAGGTACAGAGCTCAGACTAGGAGGCACAATACCAGTTGCTGACATTTCATCCGAACATTAAGAAAACATGTTGGTCAGTGAAGAAATATGTTGTGTGTGTCCTTCACTGTCCATATTGAGCCCCAAATCATGTAATGAATAGTATATATTTTTACTCCACTGAAGGAGTCAGGGCTTTAGTGAGCCCAAGAAAATGCTAAACTACTCCTTGACTTACTGGGGTATCACAGAACATTAGGGATTGGAGGGGACCTCAAAAGATCATCCAGTCTAATCCCCCTGACATGACAGGATCCCCTAGATCGAGTCACACAGGAACATGGCTGGGCAGGTTTGAAATGTCTCCAGAGAAGGAGACTCCACAACCCCCTGGGCAGCCTCTTCCAGGGCTCTGTCACCCTCACCAGGAAGAAGTTCCTTCTCATATTGATGTGGAACCTCCTCTGTTCCAGCTCACACCCAGTGCCCCTTGTCCTGTCATTAGATGACAGTGAGCAGAACCTGGCTCCATCCTCCTGACACTCTTCACATATTTATAAACATTAATGAAGTAATTGGTCTTTATAAGAAGCCAGATATTCACTGTGGTGAAGATTCCTTGCTTCTTCATATTTCTTCTGTTAAATCAGCCAGCTTAGTTTTCTTGTTTCTGGGGGATTGGACTAGATGATTTTTCGAGATCCCTTCCAATCCCTAATGTTCTGTGAAAACACCTGAACGCTTTTTTTCTACTACTGCAGTTGTTTTATGAAAACCAGAGCAATTTTACAGGGAAAAAAACATACCTCCCCAGCTGTGTCGCTCAGGCAGCTCAGCCTAGAATTTATAGAAGCAAAGAACACACTGCAGTTCTTTGACTGCTTTAGCTTTGAAGATGAATAGCCAGTTAACAGACTCCCTGCCGGTTTAATCCCGCATGTAATCTACACCTGCTAATTTAATAAAAGTCTCTTTCCATGCCTTGTTTACTACTCATTTCTGTTAGCTCAAACTCTAGCTTGGTTGCAGAGCTGATTGGTGGGAAGCTTCTAAAATCTACTGTACACAATGCCATAGTCTCATCACGAACGGTTGTCGTTGGCTTGTGTCACACTGCATTGTTTGAGGCAGACCAGCAGGATACAAGAGAACAATCGGGAGCTGGAGTAAGTTCACATCTCGCTGCATATGCTTCAAAATTGGCAGAAGAACAATGAGATTGGGGAAATCCCCTTGGGCAAGTGCTGCAGAGCAATCTGACCAGCATTTGTTCAGTAAAGATCCTCCAAATCGTGGCTTTCTGTTTGGAAATGTGCAAGCAGGTTTCAGTAGGACAGGAATGAGAAGCTTAGACCATTTCTTTGGATACTTGGGTTGCCTTTTCTTAGCTACTGGCTAGAGATAATCCTGGTTGAAAAGCAACAGTCTCTGAGCTTTGCTTGGATGCAGACACTCAAAACTACTGCTTGGCTGCTTGGTTGAATTGCCAGTTTACAGCCCCAAACTGTTCTTCACTTCCTTGTTTTGTGGAAGGCTTCAAGTCAAATTCCTCTGTTGATGTTTGAAGTAGTTTTAACTGCTGCTGTAGTTTTGAAAATCAGAAGATGAGAAAAGACTGGTAGCAACTGATGTGGAATCCAGCAGCTTTGTGGCAGGGCTGTTTGAAACAGCATAACAGAATTGTTTTGGTTGGAAGAATCACAGATTCATAGAATGTCAGGGGTTGGAAGGGACCTTGAAAGATCATCCAGTCCAATCCCCCCGACACAGCAGGATCCCCTAGATCGAGTTGCACAGGAACATGTCCAGGTGGGTTTGAAACATCTGCAGAGAAGGAGACTCCACAAAGCCCCCTTGGCAGTCCCTTCCAGGGCTCTGTCACCCTCATCAGAAAGAAGTTCCTTCTGAGATTGATGTGGAACCTCCTCTGTTTCACCTCACACCCATGTCCTGTCACTGGGTGCCCCTGAGCAGAGCCTGGCTCCATCCTTCTGACACCTGCCCTTTCCCTATTGATCAGCATTCATGGGGTCATCCCTCAGGCTTCATTTTTCCAAGCTCAAGAGGCCCAGCTCCCTCAGCAGGGAGACATTCCACTCTTTTCATAGTCTTTGGGGCTCTGCACTGGACTCTCTCTAGCAGTATTGTGTTCTTCTGGAACTGAGTGGCCCAGAACTGGCCACAATATTCCAGATGTGGTCTTACCAGGGCAGAGTAGAGAGGGAGGAGAACCTCTCTCCATCTGCTAACCAGCCCCTTTCTGATCCACCCCAGGATGCTGTTGTCTTCCTTTTCCACCAGGGGCACATTTCTGGCTCAAGAGATCATCAAGACCAGCTGTGCCTCCAGCATAATCATGTCCCATGTCCCTCACCCTGTATCTCCATGGCTTTTCAAGTCCTCTAGGTATAGGGAGTCCATCACTGCACTGGATAGAAACAGTGTTCGGCTGTCAGGCTGAAAAGTCTGTTCTCTTTAGCAGATAATTCCAAGTGTTCAGTCCCTTGACTCCAGCTACATTGTCCAGGATTGTGTATATGTTGAGGTGCCTTCTCAACCTTGCTGTTCAGAGGCTGTGCAGGTCCCACCTACCTCTCTTCCAGACCATTGCCTTTTCTAATCATTACAGCCAATAATCAATGTGTTACTGCCCCTTTATGTCTCACTGTCTCCTTATGTCTCAGTTAGATGCCTGTAGCAGAAGAAAAGACCTCTTGAAGTCATTGCCTGTTGCAAGCAGCCTTTTTTAAGGTGCTGTAACAGTTTGTTCAGTGGTAGGGGCATCATTTTACTGGGGAGCAGTGTCAGCGTGTTTGCTCATCATGTGGGAACCCTTCAGCATTTTGACCAGTAACCACAGACTTTCCAAGAGGATCGAAGCAGTTCTCCTTGCAGCAAGAGGCCACATAACTGTTTGCTCGAATGCTGGTGTTCCTCAAGCCTTTGAAACCCTACAGTAGGGCAGAGAGCGAGCAGTATCGCAAGTATCGCGTCACCCAGCAGGTGGTGGTAGATCAGGTGGAGTTAGGTGGAGCAAGGAAAATAAACTGTTGGGTGTCCTGGGAAAGTGCTGTTAAGCAACTGCATGTGAGGCAAGAGGACTTGTGGGTGTGGATCATGAGCAAGATGCCAAAGACTTCAGGACTCGTCCATGATCTTTCTGTCTAGCTTTGAGTATTGAAGCCCAGGAGACAGACTTCTTGTTCTTAGTACTTCTTTGTACTTAGCCAGATGATGTAACTGTCACAGCACGAGAGCCATTCTTGTCTCTTCTCCAATACAGTTTGCTTGGGGAACCTTCCTTGATGACTCAAACGTCTTCACTCCATCTGGAGCGTTATGGGAAAACCAGTTGTATATTTGACATTTCTTCTTCAGAAATAGCCCCTTGTTTGGGATGTGGAACAAGTAGGGTGTCATTTGTTTCAATAACTTTCTCTGCTGCAGTTCTTTCCTGAGAGAGTGGTTGGGGACCATCCCTGGTGCCTCCACTACCTGTGTAAAAATCCCTGTTTAAAAAATCAGTAGCTAGAGAACTTGAGGCCGTGGTCAAGGGGGTTAGGGAGATGTAGGGATGAGGGCTTGACTTGATATGATGCTGGAGGTCCTTTCCTGCCACAATGATTCTGACTCTGGTGGTACCTTTGCATTGGCCATTCATGTTACATCTCTTGTGTTCATTTGCCTTCCTGGCTTTCTTGAGGTGGGTTTCTCCAGATCCTACAAGTGTTGTTTTAAGACTAATCTTTTTTTGAGTTACAAAAGGTGAACAAGATAAATGTCTTGCAGAGCCAGTCCCTCCCCCTCACCACCCCAAATACTCACCAGTTTGAGAAGGTTAATCAAAATGTCACATCTCTGTTAATCTGTCCATCAGTTGCCCACTCATGCAGCAGCATCAGCAGCTCACTCACTTGGAGGGTGATGGACTACTTGAGAAGAACCATTTGACTCAGCTTGTACCTGTTAGCCTGTGGGAGAAGCTTTCACCACACCTATGACTAACAGTGGTTAGAGAGCTTGAGATAAAGGTCATTTTTTTTAATGCGGGTCTGGTGCTAGTGCTGAAATATTTGTGCTTTGAAAGTTTCTCTTCTAGGAGATTCCTATCTGCTGTTAACAAACCAATTTGTTGTGGGTAGGTCAGCCAGTATTATGATGGATGTGTCTTCCTATAAAGGTTCTTTGTCCTTTAACTACTTCTGATTGTGTTAAGGATGACAGTATTAATCTGTGAAACTGCACTGGGTGTCATTCCAACCCTCTGTGTGATGTTTCTTACTAACACAGTATGAAACAATAACCGCAGGTGGTTTTGAAATGGAATTGAAGTGGATGTTGTAGGCTCTTCACTCCATTGTCCCCCTGTACTCAACACTGGTGAGTCTGCACCTTGAGTACTGGGTCCAGTTTTGGGCACCTCAGCACAAGGGAGTTGTCGAGGTGCTGGAGCAAGTGCAGAGCAGGGCAGCGACGCTGGGGAAGTGCCTAGAGAATCAATCTGATGAGGAGAGATGGAGATAGTTGGGGCTGTTTAGTTTGAGGAAGAGGAGGCTGAGGGGAAACCTGACTGCTCCCCGCAACTACCTGAAAGAAGGTTGGAGTGAGGTGGGGGTTGGCCTCTTCTCCCTTGGGACCAGCGATAATACAAGAGGAAGTGGAGTCAGGTTGTGCTAGGGGAGTTTCAGGTTGGGTCTTAGGAAAAACTTCTTCTGAGGTACCCTGGGGAGGCTTCAGAAGAGGCTGCCCAGGGAGGGGGTGGAGGCACCATCCTTAGAGGGGTTCAACATGCGTTAGTGGTTGGGGGTTGTAGGGTGGGTGTTTGGACTTGATGTTGAAGGTCTTCCCCAGCCCTGATGATTCTATGATTCTGTAATAATTCAGTGATCAGAAAAACTTTATTGAGTGTGACAGTGCACCAGATGAAAACAGCGTAGGAATTCCAAGTTATCACTTCAAAAACACCGTCTGAAAATACAAGTATCCAGATCCTCAAAGGCTCCTGGTTTTGCGTGATGATAATTTTTTTCTATTTCTGTTTTTTCATGTTTGTTTTCCTACCATATCTTTATGGAGCTGCCATTGTGCATCATCATCATCATAGCAATCATCACTAGATGCAGAGCATCTAGAAGTCACTGTCACCCTCTTCTCAGCACTGGTGAGGCTGCACCTTGAATCCTCGGTTCAGTTCTGGGTCTCTCAGTACAAGGACATGGAGGAGCTGAAGGGTGTCTAGAGAAGGGCAGCAAGGCTTCTGAAGGGTCTGGAGCACAAGTCCTGTGAGGAGTGGTGGAAGGAACTGAGGTTGTTTAGCCTAGAGAAAAGGAGGCTAAGGGGAGTTGTTGTCTGCAACCACCTGAAAGGAGATTGGAGTGAGGAGGGGGCTCACCCTCTTCTCCCTAGTGGGGAGTGGCAGGAGAAGAGGAGATGGCTGTGAGTTGCACCACGGGAGGTTTAATCTGGATATTAGGAAAGATTTCTTCACTGAAAGGATTGCTGGGCACTAGAACAGGCTGCCCAGGGCGGTGGTGGAGTCATCATCCCTGGAGGGATTTAAACTAGGTGTGGACCTGGTGCTTAGCGACATGGTTTAGCTTGGACCAGGCAGTGCAGGGTCAAAGGCAGTACTAGGTCAAAGGTTGGACTTGATCATCTTAAAGGTCTCTTCCAACCAAATAAGTTCTTCAGTTCTGTTTTTGATGTATTTTTCTTGAACAGTGATTAGAGGGAGTTAATCTGTATGATGGTTCACCTTATCTCCAGTTTAGACTGCTTCAGAGTGTTTGAGGTACAGCTGGCCGCTGATGAAAGCTATGATCTTACTTGGAGAGTGGGAAACTGCAGGGCAAGTTTCCCAGCAAAGATGTTAGCTCATGATTTCCATAGGCTGCTTGTGCATACTCTCCTTGTCTTTGGTCTCTTGAGCATGAGACCTGTGGCCAGCTCCCTGCTGCCTTCTCGGTGCCTGTTATTTCTCAATCTTCAGCACCATCCCTGTGCTGCTTGACCTTGCCCTTCAGAATCCTACAAGTTCTTAGGCTGCTCTCCACCTGGCTTTGAACAGGGAGTAGACTCCTTTGATACAATCGGCATCGCAACAGACCATATGGACAACAAGGAGATAAATAAGTGTTTTACTCCTTCTCGGTTTCCATGACATCCTGGAAAAATTGCTCTTGAACTCTCAGGTGCCATCCTTCAAGCATAAAAACCTGAAGGTAACAGGGATTGTTTGCTGCTTTGTTTTGTCTGGCAGTACTTGGCTTAGCACATCAGCACTGGGGAGAAGGGAGGAGGACGATGATAAAGAGCTCTGGGGAGTTCTGCCTTCCGTCTTTATTTTTGCCTTTGCAAGCAATATGTTGTGCATGTGACCAGGAGGAGTTGTGCCTTTAGAAAAGGCCACAGGGGCATGTACTGTTCAGCAAGGCTCTGCAAAACTGGAGGAAACCAGCTGCTGGCCCTGAAACGAGCAACGAGCAGCTCACACGTTGGGCTTTACAGAGTCACAGAACATTAGGGATTGGAAGAGACCTCAAAAGATCATCTAGTCCAATCCCCCTCTGACACAGCAGGATTCCCTAGATCCAGTTGCACAGGAACATGGCCAGGCAGGATGAAATGTCTCCAGAGAAGGAGACTCCACAACCCCCCTTGGCAGCCCCTGCCAGTGCTCTGGCACTGTCACTGTGAAGAAGTTCCTTCTCACATTGATGTGGAACCTCCTCTTTTCCAGCTCACACCCATTGCCCCTTGTACTATCATTAGATGCCCCTGAGCAGAGCCTGGCTTCATCCTCCTGATACCCACCTTTCACGTATTTGTGGAACCTCCTGTATTCCAGATTACACCCGTTGCCCCTTGTCCTTGCTTGAGCAGAGCCTGGCTCCATCCTCCTGATACCGACCCTTCAGATATTTGTGGAACCTCCTGTATTCAGATTACACCCATTGCCCCTTGTCCTTGCTTGAGCAGAGCCTGGCTCCATCCTCCTGACACCCGCCCTTCACATACTGATCAACATTCATGGAGTTAACCCTCAGTCTCCTTTTTTCCAAGCTCAAGAGACCCAGCTCCCTCAGGCTTTCCTCATCAGGGAAATGCTCCGCTCCATCACCTCTGTGCTGCGCTCTCTCCAGCAGCTCTGTGTCCTTCTGGAACTGAGTGGCTCACAACTGGACACAATATTCCAGATGTGGTCTGACCAGGGCAGAGCAGAGTGGGAGGAGAACCTCTTTCAAACCAAGTATCTTTTGTAGACCACATTGCACTTCTGCGTCCTGTGTGAAGATCCTTCAGGTTTAAGCTGAAGTGAATCGGACCTGTTCGATGAAGCTTTTTTTCTCCCTTTTTTTCCCACAGCATTAGAGAAGTTAATTGTATCCTGTGCCTCCTGCTTTTCAGGCTGTTTTGATGTGTTAATTTTGTAAGGGAGGTTGCTTAAGTAGTTTTCCTTGGCTCAGGTGCGGCGTTTTCTATTTGATGTGCCTTTTGGAACACACTGTATAAAAATTCTATGTAAACTTTATTCCTGAAAGGATTCTGATCCTGAGGAGAAGTTGCACGGTGGTTCCTGGTTTACAATCGACTAAATATGCCTCATGCATAAACATTAGGTTCATGAAGGGCAAGTCCTGTTTCACCAACCTGGTCTCCTTCGATGATCAGGTGGATGTTGCCTAGCGGATGAGGGAAGAGCGGTGGCTGTTGTCTACCTGTACTTGAGTCAGGCATTGGACACCGTTTCCCACAGCATTCTGCTTGAGAAACTAGCGTCTCATGGCTTAGTAAAGTAGACTCCTCATTGGGTTAAAAACTGGCAAAGGTTGTGGTGACTGGGGTTCAATCCAGTTGGCGACCGGTCACAAGCAGTGTCCCTCAGGGCTCAGGTTTGGGACCAGTCTTGTTTAACATCTTTCTTAATGACCAGGATGAGGAGGTCGAATGCACCCTCAGTAACTCTGCAGATGACATGAAATCATCTGCAGTGTCGATCTGCTTGAGGGTAGGGAGGTGCTGCAGAGGGATCTGAACAAGCTGGAGTGATGGGCAGAGGCCACTAGGATGAGATTTAGGAGAGCCAAGTGCTGGGTCGTGCACTTTCGGTGACAACAAGCCCCAGCAGCTACAGGCTGGAGGGGATGAGAGGCTAGAGAGCTAACTGGCGGTGTTGGGTGAAGGCCAGTTGAACAGGAGCCAGCAGGGTGCCCAGGTGGCCAAGAAGGCCGATGGCATCCTAGCCTGAATCAGGAATGGAGTAACCAGCAGGAGTAGGGTGGTGATGGTGCCCCTGTACTCTGCACTCATGACGCAGCATCTTGAGTACTGGGTCCAGTTTTGGGCGCTGCAGGATCACAAGGACATTGAGGGACTGGAGAAGGGCAATGAGGCTGGGGAAAGGGATGCAAAACAGGCACTGTGAGAAACAGCTGAGGGAACTGGGGGTATTTAGTCTAGAGAAGAGGAGGCTGAGAGGAGACCCCATTGCTCTCTGCAACTACCTCAAAGGAGGTTGTAGTGAGGCTGGTGCTGGTCTCTTCTCTCAAATTCCTAATGATAGGACAAGGAGAAATGGGCTCAAGCCGTGTCAGGGGAGGTTTAGTTTGGGTCTGAGGAAGAAGTTGTTTCCTGAGAGAGTATTTGGGCTCTGGAGCAGGCTGTCTAGGGAGGTGGTAGAGTCAGCATCCCTGGAGGTGTTTAAAAACTGAGTAGCTAGAGCCCTTGAGGCCATGGTGTAGGGGTTAGGAAGCTGTTAGGCTGGGGGCTGGTACTTTCCAGCCAGGATGATTCCATGATTTATCTTGTGCTTGAAGCATGTCCCATAGGTGGGGCAGAGGGAGGCACAAACACAAGGCACAGTTACTACTCTGAGCAAATAAGCTTTCTGTGCTGCAGATAAAATAAAAAGGTCTGATATTTTTATTCTAGGGGAGAGGGGAAAGCCCAGCTGCTTTTTTTAAAATGTATATAAAACTAGGTGCTTAAATCTGGAGGATGGGACACTTGGGGAAACACTCATAACTGTGGGAGCTGAGTGCCCCAGATGCCAGCTGGGGTTGTGCTGAGAGAGAAACCTGTGCTTTCAGTTCTGCATGAGCTGTTCTTTGCAGGGCTCCAGGGCTTTTTCACATTAATATCCTTTCCCTAAACTTAACAGTCTCCCCTTTGAAGAGTGGAAGAATCTGTTACCCAGCTGTCCACCTGCAGCTATGTATAAATAGCCATTTGCTTTGGCACTGCCCTTGAGCAGAACCTTCCTCAGGGTCTGCTTTTGCACCCCATTCTTTATCACAGAATGGTCTCCATGGAAGGGTCTTGTCCAGTTACTCTTCAGAATAAGAGTCACTGCAGATCTGTGAGACTCATTTTTAAGAAGAATTCGCACTTTTTGATTTGACACCAGTTACTAGCTCATCCCTCTAGCAAACACTTGGAAGAATAATCTGTGTTTCATACTGATCTACTGAATCTCTTACATTTTCTGTTGTAAGAAAATGAGATCAGGGCCTCTGTGTTACATCATTCACAAGCAGGGGAGAACTGCTGTGGCTTCGAGTCATAGCGTTTGATGAACGTTTGTGCCTGGGTATGTAGACTTAAATGAATGGATGACATTTTGTCACCGTAACACGAGATGATGGAGGTGCAAGGGGAAACGTTGGTCAGGTCTGCAGGGGTGCAAAATCACAGAACCACAGAACATCATGGATTGGAAGGGACCTCGAAAAATCTAGTCCAGTCCCCCTGCCACATCAGGATCGATGCAAGATTCAAAGACGGGTGAGGTAGGGATCTCCTGCACAGTGCTTGCATTGTTATTGCAGAGCTCTTTAGTCACACATTCACAGACTGGTTTGGGTTGGAGGACACCTCAGAAGTCTTCCAGCTCCAATCCCTGCCATGGGCGGTGATGGCCCTCACCAGACCAGGTTGCCCAGAGCCCCATCCAAGCTGGCCTTAAGTACTTCCAAGGAGGGAAGGAGCTATCCGCAGCATCTTCGGGCAACTTGTTCCAGTGCCTCAGCTCCCTCACAGGGAGGAATTTATGCCTCACATATCATACAATCACAGAACATTAAAGATTGGAAGGGACCTCAAAAGATCATCTAGTCCAATACCCTGACACAGCAGGATCAAGACCAAGTCACACAGGAACATGTCCAAGTGGGTTTTAAACATCTCTAGAGAAGGAAACTCCACAAACATTCTGGGCAGCCCCTTCCAGAGCTCTGGCACCCTCACCAGGAAGAAGGTCCTTCTCATATTGATGTGGATCCTCCTCTGTTTCAGCTTACACCCATTGCCCCTTGTCCTATCATTAGATGCCCCTGAGCAGAGCCTGGCTCCGTCCTCCTGACAGCCACCCTTCACATATTTATAAACATTTATGAGGTTACCCCTCAGTCTCCTTTTTTCAAAGCTCAAGAGACCCATCTCCCTCACCCTTTCCTCATGTGTTCTGCTCCCTTCATCATCTCAATGATGTCATCTTGATCTCCTCTCTTTTAGCTTAAATGGTTCACTCTGCCCCTTGTCACGTCACTGGAGTCTTTCAGGAAAAGTCCCTCTCTAGCTTTTCTGTAGCCCCTTCAGGTACTGAAAGATACTATAAGGTCCCCCTGGAGCATTCTCTTCTTTTAGCTGAACAGTCCCAACTCACTCAGCCCATTTTTGTAGCAGAGTTTTCAGAGGTAGCAGAGGTTTGTAGCAGCCTTTCCTGCATGACACCTAAGCCTTCAGTCTTCTCTGTTTACTGTACCACTCTGAGATGGTTCCAGAGCTTTGGAACTATCGCCCTCCTAGCTGTTCTTGAACTTGTATAAGCGTCCTTGTTTGGATAGGAACCAATTCTGTTCAGTGATTTTACTAACCAATTGAGCTTTCCGCAGTTATCAGTGTGTTGGTCATACCGGTTATAAAAGTGAGGGAAAAGGGTCAGCCTCTCTTCTTCAGTGGCTGATGTCCAAGGAGAGCTCTGCCCATCCTGCCTCCCATCCCAATCCCTGTGTTCCTGATTCCAACTGCTGTATCTGGTTCCTGTCTGCTGCTGAGACAAGCCTGGGTCTTTCCCTGGATCAGCATCAGCGGTGACGGTGATGTAGTTGCCATCAGGGGAGTCAGGTTGGGTATTGGGTTTGTATATATTTCATATTATAATTGATTTTCTATTATAATTGATTTTTGAAAACCTGTTGTAGCTGTCTTTTTCCAGTCCATAAGTCTCTCTCCTGTATTCCCTTTCTCTCTTTTGGAGAGGAGCTAACAGAGCATCTCATTTATCCATTGAATGGACAGGAGGAAGGATCCTATTTTTTCATCTATCAATTAATCCTTTTCTCAAAGTTAGTATCATTGGAGTGTGATGGACTTTCTCTTCGCAGGAGTGCAGCTTCAGTCTAGCCACACTGGAGGTGGGTCTTTTTAGCTTGGAGAAAAGGAGATTGAGGGGTGACCTAATGAATATTGATCAATATGTAAAGGGTGGGTGTCAGGAGGATGGAGCCAGGTTCTGCTCAGGGGCATCTAATGACAGGACAAGGGGCAATGGGTGTAAGCTGGAACAGAGGAGGTTCCACATGAGAAGGAACTTCTCTGGAGACGTTTAAAACCTGCCTGGACATGTTCCTGTGTGACTTGGTCTAGGGGATCCTGCTGTGGCAGGGGGATTGGACTGGAT